>JAYKKI010000064.1:8362500-8962500 GCA_039881145.1 Druceiella hillmani | reverse complement strand
TCGTAGCGTTTTATATGCATACCTACCTATATATAATGTAATGTCATCATCGATCCAAACGCTGCAGGCTGTAGTGGCGTAATTACGGACTCGTAACCAGCAATTATGGATCGGAAGTGTACCAAGGGCAACCAAAAATAAAGATAAAAGTGAAATGAGAATGCGGCTGAAATGAGAAATAGCTTTAGAGTATCCGTGACAGAAATGAAAATGAGTTATTTTTCAACATTAAATTCTCATTTGATAAAATGAGAAAAAATTGGCTGTAAGAATGAAGGAAATGAGATTAATATAATGCGGTTATAAGGAACCTATGCATAATGAAAAATATATAATAAAGATGAGTTCTTTTTCAACATTAAATTCTCATTTGATAAAATGAAAAAAAAAATTGGCTGTAAGGATGGAGGAAAGGAGATTAATATGATGCGGTTGTGAGGAGTGTATGGATAATGAAAAAGATATAATAAAAATGAGTTCTTTTTCAATATTGAATTCTAATTTGATTAAATGAGAATAAAAATTGTCTTTAACGATAATATAATGCGGTTATGAGTAACGTACGGATAATGAAAAAAGATATAATAAAAATGAGTTCGTTTTCAACATTAAATTCTCATTTGATAAAATGAGAAAGAAGGCTATAAGGATAAAACAGAGAATATTAATATGATGCCGTTATGAGGAATGTATGTATAATGAAAAATATAATAAAAAATGAGTTTAATTAATTTTTTCTCAACTAAGAGAAGCTACGTGGTGTAGTATTATTTCTACTTTATTTAAATTAAAACTAACTACGACCTAGTTTTCGTTGTATGACATCTTCAGGTGGGCAGTTTGGAAAGATATTTATAGTATATATAATTCCTGTTTTTGTATATACCTGTAATATTAATTATATAATTTTTGAGAGCAATTTTTACAAAAACTAAACGATAAATTATTTTTTTCTTTAAAATGTTAATATAACATCATTTCAAATTGACTTAGTTTTTTAGGTAAATCGCTGGACATATTTTATAAATAAAATGAGTGACGAAATTATTATTTTTGTATATACCTGCAATGCTGGTTATGCAATTTTTGAGAGCAATTTTTATTAAAATTAAACCGTAAATTATTTTTTTATTTCAAAATTTTAATATAACATCATTTTACATTGATTTAGTTTTTTACACAAATCGCTCGACGCATTTTTAATAAAATTAAAAGTGTGATGGAATTCCTGCTTTCGTATATAACTGTAATACTAATTATAAAATGTTTGAGAGAGATTTTTACCAAAACTAAACGGTAACAGTTTTTTTTTTCAAAATGTTAATATAACATAATTTTACATTGACTTATTTTTCACACAAATCGCTTGACGCATTTTTAAAGTGTAATGAAATTCCTGCTTTTGTATATACCTGTAATGCTAATTATAAAATTTTTCACAGATTTTTACCAAAACTAAACGGTAACTGATTTTGTTTTCAAAATGTTAATATAACATCATTTTACATTGACTTATTTTTACACCAATCGCTTGACGCATTTTTAAAGTGTAATGAAATTCCTGCTTTTGTATATACCTGTAATGCT
This sequence comes from Druceiella hillmani, assembly GCA_039881145.1. Lineage (NCBI taxonomy): Eukaryota > Metazoa > Arthropoda > Insecta > Lepidoptera > Hepialidae > Druceiella > Druceiella hillmani. The sequence continues at coordinate 8,960,913 of JAYKKI010000064.1, read as the reverse complement.
AATTATACAATTTTTCAGAGATTTTTACCAAAACTAAACGGCAACTGATTTTTTTTTAATATGTTAATATAACATAATTTTACATTGACTTATTTTTACACCAATTGCTTGACGCATTTTTAAAGTGTAATGAAATTCCTGCTTTTGTATATACCTGTAATGCTAATTATACAATTTTTCAGAGATTTTTACCAAAACTAAACGGTAACAGTTTTTTTTTCAAAATGTTAATATAACATAATTTTACATTGACTTATTTTTCACACAAATCGCTTGACGCATTTTTAAAGTGTAATGAAATTCCTGCTTTTGTATATACCGGTAATGCTAATTATACAATTTTTCAGAGAGATTTTTACCAAAACTAAACGGTAACTGATTTTCTTTTCAAAATGTTAATATAACATCATTTTACATTGACTTATTTTTTACGCAAATCGCTTGACGCATTTTTAAAGTGTAATGAAATTCCTGCTTTTGTATATACCTGTAATGCTAATAATACAATTTTTCAGAGAGATTTTTACCAAAACTAAACGGTAAATTTTTTTTTTTTTTCTAAATGTCAATATAACATAAGTAATTTTAGATTAACTTAGTTTTTTAGACAAATCGCTCGACGCGTTTTTTTAATAAAATTGAAAGTGTGCTGAAATTACTACTATTGTAAAGCTAATTGTACAATTTTTGAGGATGATTTTTACCAAAACTTAATTAATAATTAATTATATAATTATTAATTAAGTTTTGGTAAAAATTATTAAATTAATTAATTATTAAATTTTAAATTAATTAAAATTAGGTATTTGTAATTTGAATAATACATCAAAAATTCAGAGAATTTCACCGATAACGTGTTTTACGCGACAATTACCTTAACATAACTTATATTTAACTCAATTAATTTTTCTATAACATTCACGACTCGATTATAACTAAAATAATTTGAAGTGTAATTCAATAAGTTAGATTAAAACAATTTATGTAACAAAGTCACGTTAAGAATGTCACGTAGTAAGACCTTTTACTATCGCATTCAGCACCGCAAATATGGAGGTCGACTGCGTTACAATATGTAAGTTATTACGGTGTACGAACATTAAGTGACACAAAGTTAATTCGAAACTTAATTATTAGTTAAACAACAGTTAAAATTAACATCGATTAAACATTATTATAGAAACTATTTTTGTGATGAATACGGACATTTTTAACTATTATGTGTAGAAAATTATCTACTTTTATAGGTTAAATTTCCGTGCTACCCCTATGAAAATTATTTTATGAACTGGTGGTAGTTTCTAACTGTATATAATTTCTGCAGAATATACATGGGAGATAGGATTAAAAATAAAGTTATTCAGAAAGAATAAGCCATTAGAGAGGGTTTATCAAAGAAAATGGGAAGAAAAACACCAGGTTTCGTAATTTTCTTAGCTGAAAACTTGTATTTCGAAACTTAATTATTAGTTAAAAAACAGTTAAAATTGATAATGTCGATTAAACATGATTAGAGAAAATTATTTTTTGAACAATATGGGACGTCTTTAACTATTACGTATAAAAAATGTCCTATTTTCATAGATTAACTTTTCGTGCTGATTCTTTGGAAATTACTTTGTAAAATAGAGGTAATTTCTAACTGTACATTATTTCTTCAGAATATACATGGGAGATAGGATTAAAAATAAAGATATTCAGAATGAATACCCTGTTAGAAAGAGTTCATCTTAGCAAAGAAAATAGCGAAGAAAAGTGCCACGTTCCGTAATTTCCCTAGTACTTGTATATTTCGAAAATGCGTTATTAAAACTGCAGACTACAGCTCACTTCCAGAAATATTGACCATAATGTATTGTCATGTAGAAGGTGTTTGTTTTCAACATAGGTTCAATCCAGTTTTTAGAATTTTATAGTTTAAGCAAAGAACTCTGAATAGGGAAATATGAGAAGAAAATTATTCTATTATATATATATATATATGTATATATATATATGTTATATTTTAGTGGATTGGTTTAGACATTATAACTTTTTTCTTCTAATAATTTGTTTATTGTTATTGTAACCGTTAAAACTAACAGCACTTATATGAGCTAATAATGGAAACTGTAGTCATGGTTAAATTGTAGCTAGTTGGCTAGTAGAAAATGTAGCTAGTTTTGATATGCAAACATACATTATTGATTCAGTAATTTGACTTGAAACCAAGTTGGAGTTTAGCTTGCTCCATTTGCTATATATAAATCAAGTATAATAGCTCAAAATGTAAAAAAAAAACTTAAAACAAAACAAACGGCTTAAATATATTGTCAATCTTCATTATTATATATCTTCTTAGCTAAAATATAGCCCATTTTCTATTTAAATATATATATATATATATATATATATATATATATATATGTGTGTGTATATATATATATATATATATATATATACAAACAGATATTTTTAAAAGTACTTAAAGCAATTTAGGAAAGAAAAGAATATAAATCCGATAGAAACAAACATAAATCTGAAAAAGAATATAAACTCGAAAGAAAAAAATATAAATGCGAAAAAAGAATAAAAACTCGAAAGAAAAGAATATAAATCTTGTCGAATATGTAAAATAAAAAAACTTAAATAAAAGTATTTCTTTGAAAAAAACCAGATAACTTAATAAATACCGGGTCATTTTTGCCTTTTTACACACTTTATATTAGCTTTACTTGTATGTATATATGCACACATATATGTATATATGTATGTATGAACGTATGAATTGGAGGAAATTTTTCAATTAATTTTGCACTCGATTCCAGACGTCGGAATTATTTAAAATTTTGCATACGTATCGGGAACCAATGACATATACAATAAGTTTTTAAATAAAAATTTATAAAAAAAACTAGAAAATAAAATTGTAGTTTAAAAAGAACTAAAAAATAAGCTTTGGTAGCAATATGAACTAAAAATAAAAAAAATAATTTTTAAATATAAACATTTTGATCAAGAGCGAAAGGATGTCTCACAACTCAGTATAACTTTTTTTTCAATCATAAAAAAAGAAAAGAATGGAAAGAAAGAAGAAGAAAAAAAAACTTTAATGTAAAAAAAGACGTGAAAAGATGTCGTCTTACATTTTCATATTAAGCATCTTTCGCTCCTCATCAAAATCTTTTTGTTTTAAGTTTATTTTGGTATTTTTTAAAAACGTGTAATTTAGTTTTTATTTACGACCATTTTATGGAAAATATTGCAAGAAAATACAGTTTAAAATAATAGGAATTTCTGAACTTTTCATATAACGTAAGTTTATATACACCAGCAATATTGAATATATTTGGCGATACTTTTATAGAAATTCATTTTAATTTAAGTTTTTACAACTAAAGGAAACTGCGTGATGTAGTGTTACTTCTATTTTATTTAAATTCTTTACCACAACCTAGATTTCATTGTATTACAACATCTTCAGGTGTCAAATTTTTAGAAATTATCTTTACAAATAGCCCACACGAAGATGTTGTCATACAACGAAACATAGGTCATGGTAAAGAATTTAAATGAAGTAGAAATAATACTACATCACGTAGTTTCATTTAATTGTGAAATATTAAAAATCAGCAAGTCATTAGGACTTATATCCCCAGCGACTCTTGAAAATTCACGTATTCAAAATACGAGGCCATTTCATTACAAGAATTAGCTAGAAGGTATACAATCCAACTATATTAAGTAGAGACCACATTCTAATTGATTAACAAATGCTTTATTAAAAAGGCATTTATTAATTAATAATAAAGCGTTTACTCAATACAATAACTATTCCAGAATATATATATATATATATATATATATATATATATATATATATATATATATATATATAATTAGAAGTTGTCACGTCTATGGTGGTGTTCATAAGCATACATCAGATCTCTTTGATTCTCTCTTTTTTAAACTAAAACTCATCTGACTGAAAAATAATATAATGTAGGTCTTAAGAATAACACGAATGTTAAATTCTGCTTTAAGTTAATTAAGTCACGAAAATAAAATTGTGTTACAACTTTAACGATAAACTTTCCATTAAAAAGTTACCTTAATAACAATGGAGTTGATAAGATCGCTTTTAGGGCAGAGAAGAGCTTATATGGACACCGCGCAAGATGCTTTCAACGCCACCTAGTGATAAATTTATGAATTCTTTAATACATGTATACACACACATATACATATACATATATATATATATATATATATATATATATATATATATATATATATATATAGCGTGGGTGTGGTTTCCTTTGAAGGGCTAGTTATAAGGATCTAAAAATATTTTTTTATACTTTTATTTTGCACATTTAAAAAAATACTCCAAAAAATATGCAAAAATAGAGCATTTCCCTTACTTCCGACAGTTTTGAATAAAAAATTATGAGAAAACAGGTTAAATTAAATCTGACTAGAAAATTACAGGATAACTAAAACTATAATCCTAGATCTTAAATTTGTTTAAATATGCGCCTTAGAAATATGTTGTAGCCAAAATATTTACGTTTTGAAAAATTAATATTTGTAAATACATAGTTAAGTAGAAATTAAATGATTGTAAGTGCCTAAATACGTACGGAACTCTCGTAGTACGAGTTATACTCTTTATTTTCTAGACTTTATCAGGAATCAGTACTGAAAAAATTAATTTATTATTTTTGGATAACCGCACATGCAATTTAGCAATTGAACGCTTTAGAGAGTACTTGTTAGAGTTAATGTACGTATTAGCCCATCCATATAGTCCATATAGTAAAAAAAATATTGGTACCCCAGTATCACACCTTTCCTAATTATAAGCTATCTAAAAAATTCCTTTCCTAATTATATATAATATACAGTATTTAAAAGTATTTTTACTTGCCAATCCAATTACAGCAATGAATTACGACAACAAAACTTGTAACGTAATATTTATGTACTTAAATTTTTTCTCATCAATCAATCTAGTTAGAAAAAAAATTGGTACAACAGTATCACACATTTCCTAATTATAAGCTATCTAAAACTTGCTTTCCTAATTATAAAATAATATTTAAAAGTATTTTTACTTGCCAGTCCAATTACAGCAATGAATTACGACAACGAAACTTGTAACGTAATATTTATGTACTTAAATTTTTTTTCTCATCAATCAATCTAGTTAGAAAAAAAAATTGGTACAACAGTATCACACATTTCCTAATTATAAGCTACCTAAAACTTGCTTTCCTAATTATAAAATAATATTTAAAAGTATTTTTACTTGCCAGTCCAATTACAGCAATGAATTACGACAACGAAACTTGTAACGTAATATTTATGTACTTAAATTTTTTTTCTCATCAATCAATCTAGTTAGAAAAAAAAATTGGTACAACAGTATCACACATTTCCTAATTGTAAGCTACCTAAAACTTGCTTTCCTAATTATAAAATAATATTTAAAAGTATTTTTACTTGCCAGTCCAATTACAGAAATGTATTATGACAACAAAACTTGTAACGTAATATTTATGTACTTAAATTTTTTTTCTCATCAATCAATCTAGTTAGAAAAAAAAATTGGTACAACAGTATCACACATTTCCTAATTGTAAGCTACCTAAAACTTGCTTTCCTAATTATAAAATAATATTTAAAAGTATTTTTACTTGCCAGTCCAATTACAGAAATGTATTACGACAACAAAACTTGTAACGTAATATTTATGTACTTAAATTGAACATTAATCAGTTCAACACACGCCCCTGTTTCCGCAATGACGTAACCGACGAAATGAAATATTTTCCCCTGTGATCTCGTAAAATAACTAATCCGGTTCTCCAGTACAAAAGTACCACCGCGGCGCGAGTACTCGAGAACTTGTTATAAAAGTAATCGACAGCGCGTCGGGTATCAAGGCTAACCACATTAAGGACTGCGTACATTCTACTGTGCAATGTTGACAATGACAAGTATGTACTCGGTTTGATCTTGTGTTTGGTATTTACTGTTATTGGTCAAGTGTCTATGAAGTTGTTGCCATAATGTTACAAAGTTCTCTTTTTTTTCTAAGTGCAAAATCAGAGTTTTTAATGGAAAAAATTTAATAATTATTGTGCTATACTGCTACAAACGAGAACGTGCAAATATTTTTCGAAAAAATGTCTTTTTCTTTAATAAGAAGTTGTGCCACATTTTACAGTTTCGAGGTACATTATTCGCTTCATCCAATAATTTTTTAATTGTTCAAACCACTTTATGATATGTACTATCGGTTTTTTCTCGACTCCTTTCGATACGTATTTTCTTGTTTGTCGTGTTTAATTTTTTTTTTGTGATCGCAATTTTGCAACAGCTTTATACATTTTAAAAAAGTTTCAAAAATCCTATAATAAAACAAATGACACAAACAAACATTCAAACGTGGTTTCAATACGCTGTATATTTTTGATTTTTTTTTAAATGTGGTTTTGAATGTAGATAAATTCAAATGAATTCTATATTATTTTATTTTCAGTTTTAATTTTTATCAAAACAGGTGACACAAACAAACATTCAAACGCGTTTTCATTGCGCAATATAGCGCGGTGCTAACCCAATATTCTGAATAAATAAAAACGTAGGAATATTTTTTTTTAAATATGCTTTTGAATATAGATGAATTTGAATGAATTAGATGCCATTTTATTTTCAGTTTTGATTTTTATTTCTTTTTTAGAGAAAAATAATTAAAATCACAGGACTAAAAATATTTCGGTTTTTTATTTTTAATATAAATAAGAGTAAATCAAAACTGCATAGGCAATGATTTTTTTTAATGTGGTTTTGAATATAAATGAATTCCATGCCATTTTATTTTCAGTTTTGATTTTTATTTCTTTTTTAGGGAAAAATAATTAAAAACACAAGACGAAAAGTACTGCGGGTTTTTTTTATTTTCATTATAAATAAGAGTATGTGGTTTTGACAGAGGTATAAGAAGATAGCATTTAAGAAGATGATGTTCAGCCAATATATTATCCACACTAATAAAATAAAAGTGAAAAGCTGTATGTTTGTTTATTTGTTTATTTTTATTTCATGTTTAAAAAGCTCAACGAAATGTGGGCTTTTATTTTTTGTAGATAATATATAACTTAGATTAAAAGATAGACTATATATAATTATTCTCTCGTTTACGGAAACAGAGTAGTGAACACGAACAGTAAATGAAATATCCACCCACGAAAAACTGAACATGCTGACAGAAATATAGGAAAAGCTCTGAACGATAAATACTATCATAAATAGGTAACACACTATAAGTGTTATAACGATAAATAAAAGTATTGTTATTCAATATCATATTCATGGATGTTTATCGTAAAAATTTAAAAAAATTTATGTAAATCTCCTTTCCTCTCTAATGTCACCTTAGACCGGCAAAAATGAGTCCAGGCGTTACGGAGATAAAACATAATTTTTAAAAAAGCTGGTTTTTTTTAGAATATAAAACCAAACAATTCAGTAATTGACAATCAAGAAAGAGGAAAAAATAGCATTACAATTTGTAACCGTAATACGAAAAAAAAGCTATCCGCATAAATACGCATTTATTATATTTTTAAAATATAAAGAATTATTAATTGCAAATAAAAATAACAAAAAAAAAATTGAACAGAATACAAAATAACTTTTTAGAAAAGGATTACAAAAAAATAATCAATGCCTCTTGTTTTCTTTAACGTGTAGCCATTGCCTAAATGAATTAAAAATAAATTGTTAACAAACGTTGATAATGGTTCTATTGTTGTCAAAATTAATGGCTTTTCCCTCTTATCAAGGTTTACGTAACTTTTTTCGATGACCCTATCGTGCTTTTGAACATCAGGGATTAATATGGTACATCTGTGGATGGAGGATATGATGAGACACAATCTGCACTTTGTTTTATCTCGCTAGTTCAAAGAATCCCGTTGAAATTACATTTCAAATCTATTATGAAAAACAACCTAACTTTTCATAATAAATACAAGATATCTCTTTTGTCTGATTGACGATTTTGATAAAACTTTTAAGGAGCTTATTTTTTTCATTTTCTCTATATGACAGTGTAATTTTTATTCTTGTGACGCCTGGGCCCAACACTATGTGGACCTTTGCCGGTCTCCTTTAAAATGAATTTCAGTATATTATATTTAATTACGTATAATACTTTCCCTCGTAACTACAACACTGGCCTGATTGAAATCAGTTTCTGTTTCTTTGAAAAAAAAAAGTTTAGCAATATCCTAGTCCACGCAGGCGGAATCGCGAGAAAAAGCTTTTCTTATATTTTTAGCTTTCAGTGGTCGTCTCTTGATAGTACTACAACCTGACTTTCAATTGCATGTATAACTTAATAGACTGCATTGAGCAGTTATATATAAACAAACATGCCGTGTGAACAATGCAGATTGCATTTCACTTTCTCGTGAAATGCAATCTTCTGTGTACACGTACGTCTCCTGTAACGTCACATGTCAATAGTGGACTTGGCTACTTCGTACATTTTAACTTTAGTGTTTCAATTGTTGCATTTGATATTGCATGAAGCTGTGAAGTTGCATGAAGATATATTGACTATTTTAACATTGCACCACGCCACGCACTCTCTAAGTAAATTTGAAAAATTTAGTTAAATTTTGCAGAAAACGACTCGTTGCAATTGTTGGACTTGTAGAGTATTATTAATGTGAAGATTGTAAAGAAAAACATTCGAGCTGTTTTTTTCTCAGGAAAATGCTGTTTTATAGTTTTCTGTAGATATTATTCAGGTAACCATTCAAATTTGCGAAAGAAATGTAAAGAGTTATTATGGAATATATTTAAATACGACATTTCTTAAAAAGCAGTTCAGATATTAAAGAATTTTGTATGAGAGGTAGCGTCATCACATTTTTTTCCCAGAAAAGCGACTCGTGGCAATTGTTGAACTTATAGAGTATTATTAATGTGAAGATTGTAAAGAAAATAATTCAAGCAGTTTTTTTTTGAGAAAATGGGTTTTTATAGTTTTCTGTAGATATTATTCAGGTAACCATTAAAATTTGCGAAAGAAATGTAAAGAGTTATTATGGAATATATTTAAATACGACATTTCTTAAAAAGCAGTTCAGATATTAAAGAATTTTGTATGAGAGGTAGCGTCACCACGTTTTTTCCCCAGAAAAGCGACTCGTGGCAATTGTTGAACTTATAGAGTATTATTTATGTGAAGATTGTAAAGAAAATAATTCAAGCAGTTTTTTTTGAGAAAATGGGTTTTTATAGTTTTCTGTAGATATTATTCAGGTAACCATTCAAATTTGCTAAAGAAAAGTAAAGAGTTATTATGGAATATTTTTAAATACTGCATTTCTTAAAACTCAGTTCAGATATTTAAGTAATATATTCTGCGGTAGACACAAATAGGTACAAACATTTGTTGGTTTCTTTTATCGATTAATACTCAGAATTAAATTCCGGTTGCAACTGTGCTACAACTTTCGATGCAAAACTACACCACTGCTTCGTCTCTTTGAATTTTTGTTAAGGTGCTCTCTCACCGGGACTATTTGCCTGTAATGTAACATTTCAGATTCGATTTTGAGCATTACGTTACAATGCTGCCTCACCGACTGACGTCAGTTACAAGCGGTGTGCATTGATGTTACAACTTGTATCAAAATATTACAAATTGTTACAGGTTGCGCACTATAATGCCCGGTTTTCCTCCCTCACTGAGGTAATGCTCGAATCTATAACTTTATATTACAGGCGAATGCTTCCAGTGAGGGAGTACCTTTACATAATTTTTCTTCGAGAAAACAATCGGGAGTTGATATTTGTCTTCTTTACGAACTGTATTTCAAAATCTACATGACATACTCTGCGATTGCCATACATGTTTAAATTTCAAAATGAAGTGCTCAAAATCTTAACTTATATTATCAACGCCAACCTTGGACATCACATGCACATCAGTTACTCCATAACTCCGTAATTTCTAAATTAATGAGGGTTCGATTTCCATAGAGGAATAATTTTTTGGAGTCGATTAAATCTTTGGTCACATACAAATATAATTATTCTCGCTGGCAATTAAAGTTTTACCTCTGACGAAACACCTCGACTAACGACTGTCTATTGGCAGATGAGCTACACTGCAGTCATGACACCATAGTAACACGTTTGCACGAATTGGGAAAAGTTTCAAAACGCGGTGTGTGGATACCCCACGAGTTGTTATCATATTACTTTCAGTGCGGAGTTCTTACTTGTCAAAAGTTATTGACATTGAAACGTAACTTCCACTGGCTGAATCAATTAGTAACTGGCGATGAGGAGTGGGTTATATACGTTAACCAAATATGCAAACTTCAATTGTTGGGTGTCGGAGAAACAGGAGTTTCAGTATCCAAACCTGGAATAAGTGTCAAAAAGGTGATACTCAGCTGCTGGCGGAATGTCAAGGGAATTCTTCATTGGGAGTTGTTTCCAGAGGGATCTACAATGCAGATATTTATTGCGAACAATTGGAGCGTTTAGCCAACAAATTGAATAGTCAACAGAATCGAGTTTATTTTCTACATGATAATGCTAGACTACATGCTGCAAAACGTACTCATGAAAATTAGAGAAGCTCGGCTGGGTTCTACTCACTCATCTACCATATTCACCGGACATTGCGCCATCCGATTACCATTTATTCATGGCTCTAAGTAACCCTTTACGTGAAAAATAATTCGACGTTAAAGAAGATCTCTAAAATGACCTCGCACAGTCTTTTGAATCAAAGTCACCGGAAGTTTACAACAAAGGTATATTGTCACTGCCAACTAGATGGCTACAAATAGTAGATGGTAATAGTGGATACTTAAATTAAATTTAGTGTAACATATAATTTTTGTAATAAAAATTGTTGACAGCAACACGCGGTTAAAAACTTATTGGCCAACCCAATATTCATGAGCGCATATTGAGGAAAGGGTGAGGAAAAGAAACTGATGATTAATATCGTTCACCTGATGATGCCATGTCATGATGTCATACCAGTTGTTGATCAACATAGGTCAAAATGTTTAATAATAGAAAAATAAGGTATCAAATAGCCCTTAAAGACTAATTGTCATAGTTCAGTCAATACAGCTTATAAAAAAAATACTACTTTTCGGGATATATCCTATACATATAACAAAACTGTAACAGGGTCAATTCTGTACATAGACAATATTTTAAACAGAGTATTTAATTTAGCGCATAGAATAATAATAATAGCCAGAAAATCTGTTTTTATAATTTTTGTTTGTTTTTTCTGTTATAATAATAATAATAATAATATCCCGAAAATTCTTTTTAGAATGTTTATTTGTCTAATTGTTAATTTGTTCTTCAATCACGCAAAAAATACCAAATGGATTTTGATGAACTTTGGTCTGATAATTATTTATATCTTCGAGCAACATATAGGACACTTTTTATATGAATATTATAATAACAGTACTGCCAACGCCATCTATTGGCATTTTTAGTGAACTTTATGCTCATAGACATAAAACGATATGGTACCGCCAACGTTTTCTCTTTCAGCCATTGCCAATATCTTTTACGTATGATATACTATTTTAAACAAGAATCATCAGGAATTTTATGCGGACTAAGTGGAAGGCACAGCTAGTATACATCGCTAATCAACTTTATTCGAGTAGTAATTTTATTTACAATACAAAAAAGATAATTTCTAAAGTAAACTTGATATAATAATGTAATATTAATAATCTTCAACACTTTTTCCATTTATGTTATCAATTTTCGTTTTCAATATTTTTTCGAATTTGTTAGCTATTATACATACTATGGTTTTAGGTTAGTATCCTTTGAAGAAAATACAATTATACCCTAACAATTTATTTGTTAATACAACAGAAGAAAAAAAATCATAAACCCGACCAAACTAAAAAGTTTATAGAAATAGCGATGACATAACGGTAAACAATAAGTTCTTACTAAAGACAAATATCTGAAAAAAACCAAAGATATGTATATATATATATATATATATATATATATATATATATATATATATATATATATATATATATATACATTATAACAAAAATCGGTTAGGAGAGAATTGGATTCCTATATCTGTTTTGAACTGTAAGTTTCAAAATTAATTATCATGAACGATTATAAAATATTGTAATGATTGGTTTTCGACTTATAATAGCTACAACTAATAACCATCCACTGTTCATTGATGAAATAATATAAAAACTATATTTTTGTATTTTTCCTTGAACTAATAGAGTTAACAAAATAAAAATATACTTGCATAAACATATTTTTATTTATAATTTAAAAAAATAATATTCATAAGAAGACAATGAGAAAAAATTAAAATTACAAAAATGTTATCGTACACATACCACTTGCATTAATATTTTCATTAAACCTTTTCAAAAGTCTTACAGAAGTATATTTCATTTATCCTCAATAGAAGTTCATTTCATAATGGGTATGGTTGGATGTAATTCCCTTCAACTCGGAAGGGAATTGCTTTTAATCATGCATTTTTTAAATTATTAAACCATTATATTGATAACCCCTCGATCCTAAGTTTAGTGGCCCTCTATGCTCCTGGCAGCTGCATGAGGGGACAATGTCATTGCTTATTTTACCTCCCTAGAGCGCGTACGACTATTCTACAGCGTTTCCCTGTCTTTCTGTACTCACATTGCTCAACGTAGTGCTGCGAGATGCACCCAGTCTATATAGTTTTTCTGCTCCATTGATCATTTCAGAAATGTGTTCATAGAATTGATTAGTAGTTCACGACTGATTGCTAGATGATATTCATCCAAGTTAATGTGAATTTGTTTTCCAATTGTATGGAATTGCTTTCAATGTCACGAAATTCTTCGTGAAATTATAAGCTTTAAATCCGGTTAAGGTTGTGTCTAGTGTAATATAACTACTATGTAGGAAATCGCTTAGACTTCAAGAATAAATTAGAACGTCTTCAGTCCCTTCTAATCCGCCACATCCCTTGTCAACCTTGGAGTGTTAATGTCACAGGCAAAAGGTCACAACTCTAGCGGGGAAAATCGTGACTGAAGCAACCTGCGTACGTATTCTACATATCCCATTATTTTAATGTCGTGAAGATGAATCCGTGTCGCACTAAAACAATTTTAAGTTCACGGCCTCATCCATATTTGGGCGGTTAAAATGGATCGCGAAAACTTTCTAAGATATATTTAACTTCACAACACAGATGTGCTTTCTTGTCGACAACGAAACACACCTATTTGTCTGTCTTTTCTGGTACCTTTCATCAAAAGGAGGTAAAGAGAGTTCACAAAGTGTTATGTGGTATCTGATCTTCTCTCGAAGACTGCATTTTAGTTCGACGTGGTACATTTATACTGATATGTTTATAAGTTACTAGATGTTGCTGGCGACTACTTAGTTATTAAATGTTACTGAATCCCAGTTAAATTGATTTATAATCACTTAACTACTGTGTAAATAATTTTTTTTTTGTCGTCACCGTGGTGTGTTGGGTTGATCACAAGGCATACGGCCTTTGACGATGCGACGCACCGCGGCGACCCGGGTTCGATTCCCGGCCGTTCGTCCAACGGGGCTGGATTGGTGTTTTGGTTGGCTGTAAGAGATTGCTCTTGTAGCAATAAGTCCGCCATATGTATCAATTAGATACATTAACGTATATAAATAAATAAATAAATAATTTTGGATAATGTCTAATTGTCTTAAAAATATAATCACTTTTATTAGAATGAAATGTTGGTGGTATTAAATTAAATGTATTCACAAAACGTCCGAATATCGGATGGACAGTGAGGTTATTTAAATTTCATCGTGATAAAAAAAGAAATTCTTTACAATTGTCATTCCTACAAATATGCAGATGTCTCTCATCCACCTACTCGTCTATTAAACTATACCATTTATTAAACTAACAAGCCAAATGTAAACAGATTTAACTTTTAAAAATGTTTAATCTGGTCTTTTCTGATAATATCGATTATATCAATATTTTTAATAAAATAATTTTTGCTACTGAACCCTTTGATCAGATTTTTACTAAAGAAGTACTAAAAAAACAATAGTAGTGTCGTCTGGCGGTTGCGGAAGGTGTTTTTCCAGAATAAAGATCGTCCTATATATTAATTACTAATACGTACTATTTATTGTGTAATTTGGTACGAATCGGCTAAGTATTTCAGTCATGAAAGACAGACAATTAAACCAACAATTACATCACCTAATTCGTTTTTTTAATTAAAAACTAATTCGTTTTCGTACTGTTTGTTACTGAATCCAACATTTTACGATAATTTTTTTCATATAAAACATATATTTTATTACACTGCGTAATAACAAAATAATTTTCCACAAACAATGTCATAGTTTTCCCTAAAACCTTGAAATCAATTATTTGTCTTTCATTTGTTTGTTTAATAAGAAAAATCTACTGCAATCACAAAAGTCCAGTTAGAATACTCAACGCGTGGTCATTACGTAACTTGAGGTCAGCACGTTCGTGTCGGAGGTAAATGTGTATGTGCAATACATGTTATTTTTTTATACGTAGCCATAAAAATAAAAACACTTATCGATGCAAATTGTTCGTTTATAATAATATATATTTTTAATAGTAGTCAAATTACTGCGCATTACATTAAAAACTGAGTCTGTATGTTTTCTATTAAAGAAAGATGGTTGGTATGGAGTATATAAAGTGTGTCCATAGTGTGTCCATATAAATGAAAGTATATGATGGCTGCGACTTTTTCCCAGTATAATACGAAATATCATCCAAGATAGTAGATATATAAACTAATACTTCACCATATAATCGCAGACAATATTTCTGTTTTTCTTTCCAACACTAAGATAGCCAGCCTGATGGATAAGCTCACTTTAGTGTAAGTCACATAATGTTGGCTATATGAAAAACATTTTTTTCTGATTTCCCCGATCCTGTAGAAAAGGCGGATTTAGGTTGAATAGTTTAAGAATTTTAAGGGTTTAAAATAGGTATTTTCCTAACATTGTGTAATTCTAGGTTCTAGGAGGGAAACGTTTTTCCAAAGACATACTCCTTCGATCAGTAGGGCTGGAAGAATTATTCAACACTAGCTGCGGCCGCGACTTCATTCGCGTGGAATTCGGGGTAAGAAAAGTTATTAGGATTTTTTCTGTGTTTTCTTTTTCTTTTTTCTCTCAGAATTCTATGAGGATAAATTTTTTTAAAAACGCTAACAGAAGACGTAGGCAGCAAAATCGGTTCCGCCGGTTATATTAACATGCACAGCAATCGTAAACAAAATATTCACATATATTTTCATTTGTGAACAGATTGAAATGAAACCAAGCCCTAATGTTAGCCCAAAATAATCTAAATGCATCACTAAAAAACGCACCCAAATCGGTTCAGCATTTGCTGAGATTAGCGTGCACAACGAAGGTGCGCACAGACAAACAGACAGACAAGAAATAATTGTAAAATACTGTTCTTTTAGGCTAAGTAGCGTGTCTTTAGCAGGTAGCACTTAGTTTTACTTAAAAATATTACATATATAGATACATCGACTCAGTTTTTTTACGATTTTCTCATATATATAGATAGGACAACCTCCTTTTTCACCCCTTTTGACATGAAACGTTTAATAAAAAAAAAAAAATTAAAAATATGACTGCGTCAAGAAAATTGAGGTGAAGAGTGAAAAAAAATCAGTTACAATAGGCTTGTGTTTAAGAATCCTAATAATAGACTGCTCTCAACTTTTAACCATAATATAACGTAATATCGCAGCTACATTAACGTCCTTTGATTGAATTTTTCACCAGTCTTCAAAGTCCTGTCCGTTAGCGGGCTGGTTTAATTGCTAATCATAATACCTTGTACTCTAGACTGATCATTTTCCCTAATTAAATGTTCATAGCAGTCTTGAGCACGTATATTAGATATAAACCATGATATTATATTGTTATTTACTCCTTTAGGGGTGGGACTTCGAAACATCCTTTTTCGATTACCGCTTGCATAATAAATCATTATTCGCAAGATTGAATATATTTTGCGTTAATTTGTATGTCCTGGTGGAAAATTTCTTTGCGAGATTTAAAATAAACGTGGCGCCATCTATTGATATACATTACACATTTGTATAATTACTACGCTTATAAATTTAACAATTATAATACTAAATAATTGAATGAAAAAACATCTTAGATATTTTGCTATTACCTAATGATAATATAAAAATTTAAAAAAAAATTAAATAAAACTTTAAAAAGATATAAAAATAAAACTTTAAAAAAAATGAAAAAGGTACAGTAGCAACTGTGTCGCAGCTTAAACCATAGGATTACGCCGATATGGTATGCCTATTGTTCAAGTTTATCAAATTAGCAACAGATGGCGTTAATTTTCTTGTTTTCTTTCTTTTAATAAGATATAGTGTGAACAATGTCAGATAGATAGTGTTGGACTCTTATATCGAACTTGTTTCTTTTATAGGAAAATCTGTACAATTAATAAAACTGTAAACTTACTTGTCTGCGCATTGAAAATATTTACAAAAATATAATTGGAAGGATTATTGTCTGTTCGCATAATTGTTCACGCAAGCATCACATAAAACTGGAACTAGCCCAATTGGGATGAAGCTCTTAGAAAAACATGGTAAAAAACTAATGTTACTTCGAGTAACATTAATTTTTATTTCATCCCAAATGGTTCATTCAATTACAATATATGCGAATTAAGTGTTTTTAAAAATTAATTTACATTGCATTAGTACAGTAGCAATAACGAAGCGACTGGCAAATCTAGTGACTAACTTACAGTAATTACAAAAGTGTTTAGTGTACTTATAATCAATAGATGTCGCTACGTGTGTTTTGAATCGCGCGATGAAATTTTCCACTCGGACATATATTGACAAAATGGGAGTGACCAGAGGTGAAATGTGGAAATATACTTATAAAAAGGGCATTGGTAGATTTTTCAGTGATCTGGGCATATGTAGTCGCGAGTACAGCCATCATTTAATATACCTATCAATACATCTAAAGTGGGCAATTTTTTTCATTAACGTGTCACCTCAAATGACGTGTTATTGGATAGGGTTCTTTGAAAACCAATTTATGTTCTATATCCATTCTCCGTTCCAAGTACCTTTTTGTGTAATATAAAACATAATATGTAATGAGTTGGAATGTCAGTTCCTCCTTCTTTTAATTATTCATCTGTACCAATGTCAAAACAAATCTAGATTTATTTTTGTCTGTTCAAATGGATCAAATAATTTTAAGAATTATAGACAATTATGATACCCTACTTTGTGCATGTCTCGACTCGTAGTTGACCAGTTTTAGGGTTCCGTATCTCAAAAGAAAAAGCGGAGCCCTTATAAGATAACTCACGAGTCTGTCCGCCCGTCGGTCACAGCCCTTTTTCTCAGAAACCGTTTGACGTGGAAACTTGAAATTTTGCGTCTTATTGAGTCAAATATTTTACACTAGCTAACTCTTTTAAATATCTATATAAGAATTAAGTAAGCATGGTAAAATAACGTGTTACAATTTGTTTTTTTAAATTTTATATTGAATATATTTGGCGTTAATTTTGTAGAAATTCATTATTCACAATTAAATGAAACTACGTGATGTAGTATTATTTCTACTTCCTTTAAGTTCTTTACCACGACCTAGGTTTCGTTGTATTACAACATGACAGAATTTTCGCCAATAGCCCACCTGAAGATGTAATACAACGAAACCTAGGTCGTGGTAAAAAAATTAAAGAAAGTAGAAATAATACTACATCACCTAGTTTTTTTAAATTTTTATGTTATATGGAGTTATTCAATATACTATATTCTATTTACATATGTGTCCGTGCGTGCATGCGTTTGTGTGTTTGTGTGTATATATTAATAGTGATTTGGTAAAGTTTGTTGTGAGGAATACGAAAGTATTTTTCAAAATTTTAAACTGTAGGGAAAAAACACAGGGGTGGTAAAATCTGACTAGAAAATTGCTAGAAAACTAACACGATTGTTTTAGGTCATATATTTTTTTTAAATATGCACCATGTTTTTATATTCATTGTAAAAAAATTAATATTTAAATACATTTTACTAGAAATAGTAACATACGCTTAAATGGCTATAAATGCTTAAATGCGTACGAAACCCTCATAGTGTGAGGTATTCATTTGCTTGACGGGTTTATTTCCAATTTTTAGCCGCCTTGCCTTCTTGTCTCTAATTTTTTCATTCTCAACTCAAGTCTATACATATAAATCTGCACTTTGTCCAAAAATAACTTGCTTACTGAAAAATATTACTCTCGTAGCAATAAGATTGTTATGAGTAAGATGAATGTTAATTGTTATATTTTACACGAGTATGGTAAATGCGTACGGAATCCTCATAGTGCGAGGTATACACGTACTTGACAGGTTTATTTCCAATTTTTAGCCGTCTTGTCTTCTTGTCTCTTATTGTTTCCAATCTCAACCCATATCCATACATATAAATCTGAATGTTGTCCAAATATAACTTGCTTATTGAAAAAAAAATCTCTCATAGCAATAAGATTGTTATATGAGTATGATAAATGTTATTTGTTATACGTTATATGAGTATGGAATAATTGTTATGAGTTTACGGAACTCTCATAGTGCGAGGTATACTCGTACTTGGCAGGTTTATTTCCAATTTTTGGCCATCTTGCCATGAAAAAAAATTGCTCTCGTAGCAGTAATGTTCATATGAGTATGCAGTTTTTTTGTGTTTATTAAATTTTTTAAATAAATAAATAAAAAATACAACGATCAGATTATTAAGATAGTCGTATAAACTAATTGATTATCACATACTTCTAGGTCAAAGCTCTAGGATTTGTTCCTAATATGATGCTATCGTAACACTTCTTAATAAATTATAATATTAAACATTTTCTCGTATTTTCCAGAAACGTGAGAATACAGTAAATACACAAGCGTTTAGTGTACCTATAATCGATAGATGACGCGACGTGCGTTTTGAATCGCGCGATGAAATTTTCTATATATTGACAAAATGGGAGTGACCAGAGGAGAAATGTGGAAATATGCTTATAAAATGCTGCCAATAATTAATAATAATACGTATTAATTAATTATCATAAACTTAATTGTTTATAGAATTTGTTTATACATAACAATAAGTATTGTAGTAAGTGGAATTAACGTCAGATACTTTTATGATTGACTCTCAACTGTTCAAACTTGGTTGACGCAGACAAATCTGTTTGTAATGTAATTTATTAACTTAACGTAGTAAATTATGCAGTTTGTGCATTAGATATACTGAAATTTTGATTATATTAAATTAAAAAACCATAATGGAAAACTAAAATGTCGAACAACCCACAGACCATGATAACAAATACTAATGGATAAATATCACTATGCGATATAATTTTACAAGACACAGCTTGTAATAGCGAGATGATATATGTATTGCCGCAGCCAAATGTTGTTTTTATGATAATTTATTCGTTAATTATTTCAACACGTTAATATTTATAAAATAATATACTTAACTGTTGTATTTGTTAAAAAATTATAACTTTTAAGCACGTACAGTCACAAAATTTATTATTTTATGACTCGTGTTCTAATTCATAGTTTCGTAATTCTACTAAATGTATTATGCATTAATCTATTTAAAACGCGAATTATTTTACAAACAATTGGAATGTGTTATACTACTTAAAAAAAATCGTTACATTGTATTGTTTTATGATGTTTTCAAAATGTTTAATCATTATGCGATCTGTTAGCACCGACATTAATCGAAAAACAAAAGAAAATCAAAAACTATTTATATTGGTTTTTAATGATCATTATCACTGATGGAAAAATATGTAATGTTGCTTATATATATAAATATAAGCTATTATAACTTTTACTCGAGCGGAGCAGGAAAAAACTACTAAAAAACAAATAAAGCTACAAAGGCATGGATGCTAACTTGTTAACAAGTTTCACATTATATTTCCATACAACCAACGGTAGCATCGGAGCCAAACTGCCATTCATTAAAAATTACTCAATTTCTCGTAATAATTTTGCACTAATTTCACGTAAAAATTAAAATTAACTATTCATTAATGAAACTAGTTTCCAAGGTGTCATTGCAACTGTACACCTGTCTCTGTCGACGACGTCAGTGCGCTGGCCTTTAACGCTGTTTTTAAAGTGAGACCGCTATACCGTCGCTTGCGTGCGCATAGAAACGTTAAGTCTGCGTTAAGTCGAAGTTAACTTTCACTTAGCGCTGCTGATACAAATAGTGTTCTGGGTATTATTATTAACATTTTGGTTGTCGCGTTGTTAAGTGTGTATTGGACAAGGATTAAATGTTGACTAACTCGTTTTTGTGTTGAGTCTATCTAGGATTGTATAATTTATATATATACTCGACGATGCGTAAGATTAAGGCAAATATGTTATTTTATAATTGTTCAAATTCACAGCATTGCGTTCTTTGTTAGTTAATTTTGGAACTTTTAATATACGTATGAGGAAATGTACATTAAATTTTAATATTTATATACTCTCAGTGTTTATTAAATATTGTTTTGCTATATCTACAGGTAATTCACAGCAACCAGTCTAATGGATCTGTTCATTTGTTTATTTTTGTCGCTTTCACCTAAATGTAGCCTGCACCATAGACATCAATACACTTTTTATTCCATTTATAAAAAAATCCTGCAGTTAAGACAAAATATAGATGACATCAAGAATATAAGTTAAAGCGTGAACAAAAATAAGAGCGTGAACATAATGTTTTAATAACACATCACGGCAACTTGTCAGCCTGCGGTTACCTACTGCAGAGCACGGGCTTCTCTCTTTTCTCTCTATTTTTTCTGATCTGTGCTTCTTAAATTAGCCAAAGATTAAGATCTAATATTTCTATAAGAGACTAATATAAATAACATTGTGAATATAAGTTAAAGCGTGAACAGAAATTAGAGCGTGAACATAAGTTTTTAACAACACATCACGGCAATGTGTGAGCTTGCAGCTACCAACTACAAGGCACGGGCTTCTTTCATCCAACACCATTTCTTTCATTCTATGCTTCTCAAACTACCTAGGTAGCTAGCTAAAGATTAAGATCCAATACCTCTATAAGAGAAGAATATAGATAACATTATGAATATAAGTTAGAGCGTGAACATAAGTTTTCAATAACACATCACGGCAATGTGTCAGCCTACGGCTACCTACCATAGGGCACGAACTTCTTTCCTTTTACACCATTTCTTTCATTCTGTGCTTCTATATTTCATCTGTCTGAGTAGACAAATGAAATAACTAAAATTTGGCACATTGATAAATCATAGTATCCTGCATATATCCCAAGTCACCACTCATAAAAATTTTTGAAGAAAATTTTAGAGTAGACAAGTGAAATAACTAAAATTTAGCACATTGATAAATCATAGTATCCTGCATATATCCCAAGTCACTACTCATAAAAATTTTTGAAGAAAATTTTAGAGTAGACAAATGAAATAACTAAACTTTGGCACATTGATAAATCATAGTATCCTGCATATATCCCAAGTCATCACTCATAAATATTTTTGAAGAAAATTTTAGAGTAGACAAATGAAATAACTAAACTTTGGCACATTGATAAATCATAGTATCCTGCATATATCCCAAGTCACTACTCATAAACATTTTTGAAGAAAATTTTAGGGTAGACAAATGAAATAACTAAACTTTGGCACATTGATAAATCATAGTATCCTGCATGTATCCCAAGTCACCACACATAAAAAATTTTGAAGAAAATTTTAGAGTAGACAAATGAAATAACTAAACTTTGGCACATTGATAAATCATAGTATCCTGCATATATCCCAAGTCATCACTCATAAATATTTTTGAAGAAAATTTTAGAGTAGACAAATGAAACAACTAAAATTTAGCACATTGATAAATCATAGTATCCTGCATATATCCCAAGTCACCACTCATAAAAATTTTTGAAGAAAATTTTAGAGTAGATAAATGAAATAACTAAAATTTGGCACATTGATAAATCATAGTATCCTGCATATATCCCAAGTCATCACTCATAAATATTTTTGAAGAAAATTTTAGAGTAGACAAATGAAATAACTAAAATTTGGCACATTGATAAATCATACTATCCTGCATGTATCGTAAGTCAACACTCATAAATATTTTTGAAGAAAATTTTAGAGTAGACAAATGAAATAACTAAAATTTGGCACATTGATAAATCATAGTATCCTGTATGTATCCCAAGTCACCACTCAGAAATATTTTTAAAGAAAATTTTAGAGTAGACAAATGAAATAACTAAATTTTGGCACATTGATAAATCATAATAAACTGCATGTATCTCAAGTCACCGCTCAGAAATATTTTTAAGGAAATTTTAGAGTAGACAAATGAAACAACTAAAATTTGTCATATTGATAAATCATAGTATCCTGCATATATCCCAAGTCACCACTCATAAATATTTTTGAAGAAAATTTTAGAGTAGACAAATGAAATAACTAAAATTTGGCACATTGATAAATCATAGTATCCTGCATATATCCCAAGTCATCACTCATAAATATTTTTGAAGAAAATTTTAGAGTAGACAAATGAAACAACTAAAATTTAGCACATTGATAAATCATAGTATCCTGCATATATCCCAAGTCACCACTCATAAATATTTTTGAAGAAAATTTTAGAGTAGACAAATGAAATAACTAAACTTTGGCACATTGATAAATCATAGTATCCTGCATATATCCCAAGTCATCACTCATAAATATTTTTGAAGAAAATTTTAGAGTAGACAAATGAAACAACTAAAATTTAGCACATTGATAAATCATAGTATCCTGCATATATCCCAAGTCACCACTCATAAACATTTTTGAAGAAAATTTTAGAGTAGATAAATGAAATAACTAAAATTTGGCACATTAATAAATCATAGTATCCTGCATATATCCCAAGTCATCACTCATAAATATTTTTGAAGAAAATTTTAGAGTAGACAAATGAAATAACTAAAATTTGGCACATTGATAAATCATACTATCCTGCATGTATCGTAAGTCACCACTCATAAATATTTTTAAGGAAATTTCAAAGTAGGTAAATTAAATAACTATTTTTTTTATTTCATATTTGGTAAAGAGTACCAGTTGCAATATGAGTCGGGAGGATATAAAACAATTTTTACAGAATTTTAAGTAAAATAGTTCTCGAGATACTTATTACAAATGGAGCTACTGAAGCCAAAATTATGGAAAATGGCATTAATAAATGTTCGGTATATACTATAGAATATATATATATATATATATATATATATATATATATATATATATATATATGATATTTATACTTAGATATAGCTGTATATAGTATAGGTAAAGAATATTAACTGCTACTGAATAAAGAAGCGCCACTCACCTCCCCCCGCCAGTTTATCCTCACCCGTAGATAAAGGGTACGATCAAGAGAACGCAATCCCAGGTTGTTATTTCTTTGATTTTGAGATGTTTGGTTGAATTTAAGTTATGTGATTCAGTCTTAATTGATGACTATTTATAATAATTAAATATAACGGTCCGTTATTGCGATGTGTACGAGTGCTTAGAAAGCAATAAAATAAATAAGGATAGGAGATTGTTTTGTCTCCCTTTTTTGTTTGTTGTAAAAAATTTGTTTCGTATCACCATTTTATTTGGTTAGTACCTATAATTTTATGTCTACAAACATGTCACTGAGCGGTTTTAAAATACAAACTGTTCTTAAAAGTAATTGTTTTGTTTGATCGGGATGTGATTGGAAAATGTATCTTTGTATTGTCTGCCATGGACTTTTTATATGGTTTATTAAAAGTCAAAAGTACACCGAAGATCTTATTCCAGTGTATCATATTTGAAAATGAAAAACATTTATTTTTATTTAAAATTGTCTTTCGTTTTTAGGATCCACACTAAATACCTTAATATTATTATTATCAAATCACTTTCACTCAATTAAATATATAGTACAAAATATTTATTTACATTATTTCCTTTTTACAATTAGGTAATAATAAAGACGTACGCGCCAGTACAAAGTTACTGTGCCAGCGTGCTATCGAGATAGTCATTAGATCGACGCTATTGCGCTATTGGTTAGAAAAAGAAATAGCTATGTTCCTGACGTATAGCATCAACCCGCTCGATCGGTGCGATTGCCTACAACGATTGAGACCGATAGGTAGTAATAGTGAACATTCTTTATCTGCACACTACTGACAGCCCTACATTAATTTACGCACACACACACACAAACGGATACGGATAGGCGAGTACGTATGTAATAGTGTAGGCAATTAAATATGTTCGCTTGGATGGAGTGTCGGGGTGTGGTATAGGTATGTATAGGCATAAACAGCATTTGTATTTCTCTCACAATCCATCAAATTTATTACAAATTATGCAAATTTTATAGAGACAGGCAAAATTAAGTTTAGTGTCTTGCACTAAATTTAAATACCTGTCAAGCAGGAGTAGAACTTACACTACGAGGGTTCCGTACATATTTAAGCACTTGCAAACATTTAAGGATACATAAGTATTTATATCGAACTGTTTAAAAATATTAATTTTTCACAATGTAAATTACCTGCTATATCGTTCAGAGGGTTCAAAATATGGTGTCTATTTCAAAAATTATAAGATTTAGAATTATTTCTATAATTTTACCGTAGACTTAAAAATCCATTTTTTTCCACAATTTTAAGTTGAATCGATTCGGGAATAAGCGGGAGCAGAATATTATTTTATTTGTATTTTTTTGAGCATAGGTCCGAAAATATAATACCTAAAATCATGAAAAAAGTTGTTTTAAGATCCTCGTTATTAACCCTTTCATAACGACATCAAAACCCCACACTACATACGGAATAAAAAAAATCGATTACTTAATTTGCTCCAGCCCTAAAATTTCTGCACAAAAATGTTTATGTTAGCTATGAAGACACCGTGGTATGCTGGATTTATCACAAGGCATACGGTTTTTGGCGACGCAGCGCACAGCGGAGACCGGGGTTCGATTCCCGATCGCTCGTTGAGTGGTGCTGAACTGGTGTTCTGGTTGACTGTAAGAGATTGCTCTCGCAGCAATAAGTCAGCCATAAATATTAATTAGGTACATTAATTAATAAATATTGGGATATATGCGAGTTAATATGTTGATATTATGCTGAATTTTAAATTTTTAAGTCAAGCGGTTTTTTGGGAAGCGGCTGTAACATAAAAAAATTAAGGGTTCCGTTCCCCTTTTGAGGGGTCTCGTTGACAGTAAAAGATTACTCTCGTAGCAATAAGTCCGTCATATGTATTAAATAGGTACATTAAAGTAGGTAAATAAATAAACATGCGAGTTGATACTATGCTGAATTTTAATTTTCTACGTCAAGTGGTTTCAAAGAAAATCGTTTGTGAAAAACAGATATTATAAGGGTTCCATTTTTCTGTTGTGGTACGGAACCCCAAAAATTTATCTAAAACGGATCGATAGGGACTGAAGATCTCAAAATAAAAACGATTTTTTTTATCTCATAGAAATAATCACTAAAGATCTTCTCAATTTAAGCACCATTATAAAAGAAATAATATCGAAAGAACGTCTAAACTAAACTTTAAAACCGTGACGTTATTTATGAGAATAAGGAAAAAAACACAATCGCAAAAAAAACTTAAGGTTACGAAATAACAAAAAATAAAAACGCAACATACAAAATTGTAAAAAGTAAATCCATGCCGAGCGTTTGGTAATCGCTGATTACTTTGCCTCAGCAGCAAACGGTATAAAGTTACATATACGGAATTGTTTATTGAGATGGCAAATAATATCAAAAGCAATTTGCCACGAATACATTGCCGAACTCTTCTATTCTGATCACGTCAAACAACTGTGTGCCAATATCAGAATTTCTCAATCTGTAACAGATATATTATACTAGCAAACTAAACCAATTTTGCCACGAAGATAATATTTTTAACTAATCGAAAAATTTATAAAAGACGTCTAAACTACACATTTTTTCATTTTCAGCTTTAAGAAAAAAAATAGATTTAACCTTATACGTATAACATGTCGTCACCGTAGTGTGCTGGTTTGATCGCAAGACACACGCACCGCGGGGACCCGGGTTTGATTCCCGGGCGCTCATCAAGCGGGACTGGAAAAGTCCAACCTTTCAAGGCTCTGGCAACCATTTTTCCATATGAGATCTTCTTCATCTCATGTGGACACGACAACAATAACGTATAACATACTTTAAAATTTATAGATGTCTTTTTACAGTAAAATGTCATAATGTATGTTAAGTTCATAAATAATGGATAAATATTCAACCACCGATACAGGCAGGGGTCCATACTTAGAAAATATAACTGTATATTTAGTAAAAGTCCATCGTGTTAACTAGTGACAGCTATATACCTATAACATACTTTAAACTTTATAGATGTCTTGTTTTTAATATGAACGGTAAAATGTCATATTGTATGTTATGTCCGTAAATAACGGATAAACTTTCAAGCACCGATACAGGAGTCCATACTTAGTCAGAAAATATAATTGTATATTTAGTAAAAGTCCATCGTGTCAACTAGTGACAGTTATATACCTATAACATACTTTAAACTTTATAGATGTCTTGTTTTTAATATGAACGGTAAAATGTCATATTGTATGTTATGTCCGTAAATAACGGATAAACTTTCAACCACCAATACAGGGGTCCATACTTAGTCAGAAAATATAATTATATATTTAGTAAAAGTTCATCGTATGAACTAGAGACAGCCATATTCCTATAACATACTTTAAAACTTATAGATGTCTTGTTTTTAATATGAACGGTAAAATGTTATGTCGTACGTAAATAATGCATAAACTTTCAACTACCGATCCATACTTAGTCAGAAAATATAATTGTATATTTATTGAAAGTCCACCGTGTCAAAGATATTTTGATTTTTGGGAATTTTTGAAAACTAGGTACCTTGGTGATTTTCTTAGGTACAAAAGGTTCAAGTTAAGGAATTTTCTCATCTATGTTTTTATATCATATTTCTAAATAATTATGTGGTTAAAAGTGCTTTAGACATATTGTAGCTTTCTTTAGATTAGTTTGAAATTTAAATTTTTGTCATTTTTAATATCTAGGTTTTTAGCTACAATTTTGAAATGAAGCAATTTCTCATTTTGTTTCTTGTGTAATATTTCTGAATAAGTGTGCCATTAAAAGTGTATTCGATTTTTTAAGTTGCTGTTATATACATTTTACTTTGAAATTCCTCATTTGAAAATTTTGATTTTTTGTATTTCTAAAAACTAGGTACCTCCGGCTACTTTCTAAGTATAAATGCGTCAAGTGAAGAAATTTTACTTTTACATTCCTCAATTCAAAATTTTGATTTTTTGTATTTCTAAAAACTAGGTACCTTGGGCTACTTTCTAAGTATAATTGCGTCAAATGAAGAAATTTTACTTTTAAATTCCTCAATTCAAAATTTTTATTTTTTGTATTTCCAAAAACTAGGTACCTTGGGCTACTTTCTAAGTTTAATAGCTTCAAATGAAGAATTTTTAAAATTCTGTCTTTTTGTATAATGTTTTTAAACAGATGTGCTCTTAAAAAAATATTAGAATTTTTAAATAGCTGTTGTAGACATTTTTTGATTTTCAATTTAAAATTTTAGTTCTTTATAATTTTTTTAATATTGAATATATTTGGCGTTAAGTTTGTAGAAATGCATTATCACTTAATTTTTATGAACAAGTAAATGGAACTATGTGATGCAGTTTTATATATAATTTATTATCTACTTTATTGTAATAAAAGAGATATAATACATTTACTTGTTAATAACATTTTTATATAATTTCATTTACTTGTTAATAACATTTTTATATAATTTCATTTACTTGTTAATAACATTTTTTGAAGTAAAACTTCTTTACGCATGCTTGACTTGGGTAGTAAGCTGGTGAATGGGTGACGAGAGCGTTACGAAAAGTGCGATCGGGCGAGGCGAACGGAAGTTGAGAGGGAGATCTAAGTTAGTGAAGACAGAAAGAGAAAGAGAGTTACGTTTCGTATATCTAAGACACAGTGCAAGCCTATTGTCTGTATCACACTGTAGGAGCAAGAGACAGCAGTGCGCGCGCACATTTTCTTTCTCTCTTCCTCTCATAGCCAGTGCATGAAATATATATATATATATATATATATATATATACATATATATATATATATATATATATGCGAGTTTGCTAACGTTACGCGAACGGTGATTTTTTGATTATTTTGTAATTTCATTTCGTTCCTGAACAATTTTATAAATTATTATTTTATTCAATACATTAAATATTCTACGTTTAAAGTGAATAAAATTGTAAATTCATTTTAAAGTTCATATTTTGTGAATTTGAAGTTTTACTTCAGTCGTGTGGTCTAAAGGACACTCGTTTTTTTTATTAACAAGCTACCTTGTTCTACTTTGTTACCTACAACGGCTTCAAGTAAAGAAAATTTCTCATTCTGTTTTTTTTTTTAATATTTCTGAATAACTGTCTTATTAAAAGTGTATTAGAATTTTTGAATAATAATTGTAGCCTTTTATAATTTTCATTTAAATATTTCTATTTTACTCAATTACTTAACCTTATTTTGAGCTGTTATAGTGTGAAAAAATTATAGAGATCTGGCCATCTATTTTAGATAGTTATACATTAGTTTAAAATATACAAATTGTTAAGCATTTAAAAAAAATGCTATTTGAGTGGAGCTTATTTTACTAAAGTTAAATATTCAATAAAATGTGGTTAATTGTACTTTGATTGAAGTCAGATGCTTCAAATGTAATCGTAGCTACTAGAGGACCAGCAAAAATCCATACAATGTTAGACCCAGGTGTTAAAGGAATAAAAATGATACCCTTGTATAGAGAAAATGAAAAAAATATGCCCCCTAAAACTTTCAAATAAATCAGAAAAACGAAAAATTTTAATTTTTTTATGAAGTCAAATCTATTTTCATGACTGTTTATTAATAATATTTCGACGGAACTCTTTGCATCAGCACAATGAAACAAAGCCCAGATTATGTCCTGTTACATCCTCTAAACATGCATCTATCATAAAGAAACGACTGGTGACTGCTAGTAAGGTATAAAACAGTTCACCTTATTGCGGTTAATATTAATGGATAGATTAAACTCACTTTATTATGGACACTATACTAATAGTGAACAGCCAAATAAAATCATTCATTGAAATAATAACCTGTTATGTTTATGCTTCATAAACGTAACATTATACTTTAACTATTTACATGTTAAATGTTAAATTTAATTATCATATTATTTCATAATTTCCAGTGCATCCAAATGTAAACGAAATTGTGTTTTTTTTGTTATTTAATAAAATAAAAATCGTCACACTTGGTTTGAATTTTCAAGGAGACCGGCGAAAATGGAAATGACGTTACATAAATGAATAATTTTTAAAATATAAAAAACAAACAATTCAGGAATTGACAAACAATAAAAGGGCAAAAAGTAGCGCAAAAAGTAAGTAGTAAGTAAAGATCGTAATCCAAAACGAAAATGCTATTTTCATAAAGGCGTAGGTATATTATATTTTAATAGAAGCCGTATTATATTAGCCGAAGTCAGTAGGATACCCCAGTCGCTCTGCAAACGCGTTTTTGAAAACATGCGTGCTAGACTCGAAGAGTGTGTCAGACTCGATGGCCGCCATTTTTTGATTTTTCAAACATTGAAATCTGCCACTGGACATATTCACGACAGACGTTTTTTTCCCATAGAGATTTTCACATAGAGACGTTTTTTTTCCATTTCTTAATGTATTTGAAGAATAGTCATTAAGAAATGGAAAAAACGTCTAATAAAAGCATTGTTAAAAATGTTTTAAACAATTAATTACGTTTGAGATAAATGTTGAAATTGTGTAAAAAAAAAGTTAATGATGCTAGTTATAAACATTATTGGTTTTGTATATCATGATTCTTTGTTAGTATGATGTAATAGTCAAAATTATAAACAACTCATGAAACATATATTTAATTTGAAAAAAAATACGTCGTTATCTATACCTATTTATGGGAAAATTATAATTGAGAATACTCCACTTGGGTTATTAATAATGCACAAACAACACAATCCCCTAATGGACATTTAGTTATAATCAATCTTTTAATAGCGGATTCCTAAAGAGATTATACAATAAGATAACATCAACTGATAGTCGGAGTAGTAGTCGAACGCGAAAAAAAGTAGTCGACAGAGAAGTCGAAAAAATCGTAAAGAAAAAAAAACATTCATTTGGTTATAATGTTGGTTAACAATATATTTTGAATTTCTTTAGGCAAGGCAACCCATTTAAAAGGCGACCGATATTAATTATTTACTGTAGTCGTTTTTAAAAAGTTACTTCTTACTATGCTTCAGTAGACTGTTTTTTTTCCATTTCTTAATGACTATTCTTAAAATATTAAATATAATATGTACGCATTTATGAAGATAGCATTTTCATTTTAGATTATGATATCAATTAATTTATTTTTTGTCCTTTTCTTGATTGCTAATCGCTAAATTGTTTGTCTTTTATGTTTTAAAAAATATTAATTTATGTAACGTCATTCCCATTTTCGGCGATCTCCTTTACAATTAAAACTAACTCACGATTTTTATTTTATTAAATAACAAAAAAAACACAATTTCGTTTACATCTGGATCTTAATAAGAAAGAAATCCACATAGTTTTGTTTTTTTAGACTACTAGTTTTTTCTCTATTATATTTTATTTTCCTATATTATATTTACGTAAGAATAAATGAGATAGCGGAGACAAATCACATAGACGAACGAAACAGACGGGCAGAATCTTTTAAATTTAATCCACATGTATTCTTCAAATGTACATGTAATCAAGGATATTTTTGAAAACGATTATGGTAATACCAAAATAGATACAATAGAAGTTGAAAAAACGAAAACTTGATAAATGAAAAAACATTAAAAACAATTGCATTCGTATTTACGTGCTAATCTTGCATTTTTTTATAAAAAAATATACAAAAAACCTAAATGTATTTACAATCATTAATTTTCTTTTTCTTGTGGCTGTCAGTAAATTATTGGATACATTTTTTAAAATATAAAAAACAAACAATTCAGCAACTGACAAACAAGAAAAAGACGAAAAGTAAATTAATTGGGATCATAATAAAGAGTCAGTCTCTGAATGGTACGAAATTTATATTAAAAACATTTAAATTCATGTCATTGATGCGAAATACTGATTACCGACAGGAGTTTATATTGTGATAAATTATATACCTAGAACAATTCGATCACATTACAAAATGCCTGTTTTCGTAAATGCTCGGCTATTCCTCGACACCATTATCTTTCATAATTTAATAAACTTATTTTGCAACGATCTATGAAAAGCTACGTAACTTCCAAAGCGTTTCACCTCCTCATGATGCTACTTTAGCTCCATCTATCGTTCATTTTATAAACTCTCTGTGACATTCATCGAAATGAATAATGAAATTTGAACTGCATGCCACAGATGGCGCTGTTAATTATTTTTATAATTGGGAAAAACTTCAAATAGTTGCTAATGACAAAAAATAATATTAATTTTTATATATTTATTATAAATATTTCGTATTTAATATAACTTTATATTTAATTACCAGTGCGTCCATGAAATGTCATAATTAAATTATTTTTTATTTCACATAATATTGGTAGTAAAAATTATTTTACATAAAGTTTACAATCCATTTAAATTAGCTATAAATAAATAATTCACTGTAAAGAAGTTTCACTTCCAACGCATGGTTTTTCCGCACGGTTTTCTTTTCCCGACTTTCACTGTTCGTATTTTCGTCACAGCATCTCGACATCGACGCCACATTGTCCATCGAATGTGCTCATTTCTATAAAGTAAACTCTTTCCGCAAATATTCCGTAATGTTCTCGTTTCCACGGCATTCAGTTTGCTTTCATTCCTCTAATTAGCAGTTGTATTAGATAACAGAAAGTATCTCTGAGTCTGTCTGTATAAAAGCACTGATCTCAAAAAGCAAAAACACAATTGTGCCGTGAATTTATCCAACAGATAATAGTAGTGTCTTCTTATTTTCGAAAGCTAAAGTATCGAATTTAGGGATTTTACACAGACAGACAGAAGAATACAGATTTTCGATAAATCTGAAATATAAACTATGTATTCTTGATGCAAGGTTTTAAAATTATAATTACAAGTGAACAATTTTGAGAATATTAGAAATTTAACAAGAAACCCTCACAGTCGTAACGTGTCCTTGTTGGTTTCCAACAATTTAACCTTATCCTTAAACACTTGTTTTCTCTCGCCTTTGCTATTGTTTTTAATATTTTAAAAATAGAATCTAAAAAATGAAATAAAATTAGTAGTTATTAACAAGTATAATACGTAAACAAATTAACACGTCTACTACGCACGCGGTATTCACAGCAAATGTGCTCTCTTTTCTTTTTTTTCTCTCTCCTCTACTCACCCATCTACTCCCACCATTACCGTATTTAATGGTAACGGTAAAGTTATGACGTCTTTTTAAATTTTTGCTCTTTGCCCTTTTAATAAAAAACAAAATATTTTATGTTATTTCTTGGTAGGAAAATGTAAAATATTGCCTAGAAAATAATTATAGACTTACAAGAATTACCATCTTTTTTCATTTTTGCTCTTTGCCGCTTTAACAAAAAACAAAATATTTTATGTTATTTCTTGGTAGGAAAATGTAAAATATTGCCTAGAAAATAATTATAGATTTACAAGAATTACCGTCTTTTTTCATTTTTACTCTTTGCCGCTTTAATAAAAAACAAAATATTTTATGTTGTTTCTTGGTAGGAAAATGTAAAATATTGCCTAGAAAATAATTATAGACTTACAAGAATTACCGTCTTTTTCCATTTTTGCTCTTTGCCGCTTTAATAAAAAACAAAATATTTTATGTTATTTCTTGGTAGGAAAATGTAAAATATTTTGCCTAGAAAATAATTGTAGACTTACAATATTTACCGTCTTTTTCCATTTTTGCTCTTTGCCCCTTTAATAAAAATCAAAATACTT
Organism: Druceiella hillmani; assembly: GCA_039881145.1. Taxonomy (NCBI): domain Eukaryota; kingdom Metazoa; phylum Arthropoda; class Insecta; order Lepidoptera; family Hepialidae; genus Druceiella; species Druceiella hillmani. The sequence continues at coordinate 8,927,600 of JAYKKI010000064.1, read as the reverse complement.
TATGTTATTTCTTGGTAGGAAAATGTAAAATATTTTGCCTAGAAAATAATTATAGACTTACAAGATTTACCGTCTTTTTTCATTTTTACTCTTTGCCGCTTTAACAATAAACAAAATATTTTATGTTATTTCTTGGTAGGAAAATGTAAAATATTTTGCCTAGAAAATAATTATAGACTTACAAGAATTACCATCTTTTTTCATTTTTGCTCTTTGCCGCTTTAACAAAAAACAAAATATTTTATGTTATTTCTTGGTAGGAAAATGTAAAATATTGCCTAGAAAATAATTATAGACTTACAAGAATTACCATCTTTTTTCATTTTTGCTCTTTGCCGCTTTAACAAAAAACAAAATATTTTATGTTATTTCTTGGTAGGAAAATGTAAAATATTGCCTAGAAAATAATTATAGACTTACAAGAATTACCATCTTTTTTCATTTTTGCTCTTTGCCGCTTTAATAAAAAATAAAATATTTTATGTTCTTTCTTGGTAGGAAAATGTAAAATATTGCCTAGAAAATAATTATAGACTTACAAGAATTACCATCTTTTTTCATTTTTGCTCTTTGCCGCTTTAACAAAAAACAAAATATTTTATGTTATTTCTTGGTAGGAAAATGTAAAATATTGCCTAAAAAATAATTATAGACTTACAAGAATTACCGTCTTTTTCCATTTTTGCTCTTACTTACAAGAATTACGCTTTAACAAAAAACAAAATATTTTATGTTATTTCTTGGTAGGAAAATGTAAAATATTGCCTAGAAAATAATTATAGACTTACAAGAATTACCGTCTTTTTCCATTTTTGCTCTTACTTACAAGAATTACGCTTTAACAAAAAACAAAATATTTTATGTTATTTCTTGGTAGGAAAATGTAAAATATTGCCTAGAAAATAATTACAGACTTACAAGAATTACCATCTTTTTTCATTTTTGCTCTTTGCCGCTTTAACAAAAAACAAAATATTTTATGTTATTTCTTGGTAGGAAAATGTAAAATATTGCCTAGAAAATAATTATAGATTTTCAAGAATTACCGTCTTTTTTCATTTTTACTCTTTGCCGCTTTAATAAAAAACAAAATATTTTATGTTATTTCTTGGTAGGAAAATATAAAATATTTTGCCTAGAAAATAATTATAGACTTACAAGATTTACCGTCTTTTTTCATTTTTACTCTTTGCCGCTTTAATAAAAAACAAAATATTTTATATTATGTTAGGCGTAAAAAAATATTGCCTAGAAGACGACATGTCGACCCATAATATAGACGGAAAAAAAAAACACTAATTAACGTAATGAATGCATGCTCACCAAATAATAGAGAGAAAAAAAAAGCAAATCTGTCATTGAAGGCAATTTCCTTTAAACTTTTTTTTTAAATATTATGAAATGCCCGGAATTCCATGAAGGCAACTTTTGTTAAAAACTTTACATAGCCTCAACAAATCGTTTAAATAAAAATTGGAGCTATCTGCAGCCAAATTGACGATGAAATTTTCCAATTTTCTCTCACATAACTTAAAAAAAGACAATTATTTTGACTATGGTTGAATAGGCAGCGATTAGATCAGATAATAATTTTTACTTTAACAAGTTCGTATTTTTAAGAATTTCACAGATCACATGTCGGGATTAATCAACAAAATTACGTTATATTGCCCCTAATATCTATGAGATCTATGACCTCTAAGAGTGCGTTGTGCATCGTATTCCGTGAAAATTCAAGCGGCAAGCAAGTCGATTTACTACTTTAAGGATGAAACGTTACTATCTTCAGCAGAAAAGTTTTTAAAGAAACCAAAATTTGCAATTATTAACGTGAAATTAATATCTAACATGTCTATCAGTTATTAAATTAAAATTATAAAATAATTTAATTATGACCTTGACCAGAAAGTTTTAACTCAGGGAACTAAATTTACACTTAAAGAGAGATTTTCTAACGGCGAATTAAAAAAATTAAATTAAAAAAAAAAAAATTATCTCAATAGGGACAGGATGGTATTAGTGTCATCTGGTGGTAGATTAATAAACTTGTGGCTACACTGTAGTCACTTTTTTATGTAAAGTCGCCGTAAAGGTACATATTGTAATCAAAATGATGTAAAAAACTTAAATGTGGTGTAATGTAATAATTTATAAACAATACTTTCGATTTTTCACAAATTTTCACTCAACATAAATTCTCTACATTCGATGACATTTAATATTTTCTATCGATAAAATAATGTACTGATATTGACAAACATGTAACCAAAAGTTCGGTTTTGGGTCGTTTTCAGCGACCTCTTTGTTTTTATATTGTTATGTTTACGTAAATATTGCTATAATAATCTGTAACATTTATTGAAATGAATATCGCAATTTGAACTGCGGACGGTAGATGTCGTTGTCCATTGTTTCCATAATTAAAAAAAATTGTTAACTTGCTTAAAAAAAATATCACTTTATATTTTTTTATAAATAAGATTTATATTTAATTATAAGGACGATTCCAACTTGAATGGTACCAAGGTATATTTATATCACGTAATGTCAATAATAATCATTGTTTCACGTAAAGTTTACGACGAACATATGTGTAATTAAATTAATTATAAATGCGTCGTTCAAAATAAAGAAATTTCACTTCTAACGTATAGTTTTTGCACACGTAATTTCTTACTCTAAAAGCACAGTAGAAAAAACGGAACTAATATGAAAAAAAAAGTTTAATGTACTATTACAACATATTTATTTACTAGCTGTTCGCGCGACTTCGCGTGGAATTCGCAATAAGAAGTTATTAGGAATTCTTTTGTATTTTTTTGCTTTTTTTAAAATTTGTTTTCTCTCTGAACTCTAGGAGTAGGAAGTGTACTAAATGAGTATGAAGTTTATAAAAACTCTAATAGATAGCATTGGCAGTACCGTAACAAAATATCTACGAGAACAAAGTTTACTAAAAATGCTAATAGATGGCATTGGCAATACTATAACGTAATATATCTATGAGCACAAAGTTTACTAAAAATGCTAATAGATGGCATTGGCAATACCATAACGTAATATACCTATGAGCACAAAGTTTACTAAAATGATAATAGATGGCATTGGCAGTACCATAACATAATATATCTATGAGTACGAAGTTTACTAAAATGCATTGGCATTGGCAGTACCATAACGTAATACATCTATGAGCACAAACTTTCCTAAACGCTAAAAGATGGCGTTAGCAGTAACGATATTGTAATATTCACCAAGTCAGGTCTTTTTAAATCTGTAATATCTAGATGAAAGTATCCTATTCGTTGCTTGAAGGTATAAACTATTACCATACCAAAATTCATTAAAATCCGTCGTGAGTAGATTTGGCGTGATTGAAGAACAAATTAACAGACAAACAGACCAAACATTCTGAAAACAGGTTTTCTGGCTTCTATTATCGATCTATACGCTAAACCAGTCTTTAAAATATTTTTCACGTATAGAATTCACTCTGTTACTGCTGTTAGTTTTATTATATGTACTCTGGTACTGTTGTTAGTTTTATTATGTGTACTCTGGTACTGTTGTTAGTTTTATTATATGTACTCTGGTACTGTTGTTAGTTTTATTATGTGTACTCTGGTACTGTTGTTAGTTTTATTATGTGTACTCTGGTACTGTTGTTAGTTTTATTATGTGTACTCTGGTACTGTTGTTAGTTTTATTATATGTACTCTGGTACTGTTGTTAGTTTTATTATGTGTACTCTGGTACTGTTGTTAGTTTTATTATGTGTATAGATGTTATGGAATACAGGTTTCAATTATAGAAAATCTCTAAAATTTTTCAATAACAATACTCTTTTGTAATATATATGAACTATATAATATATATTATAAGCCTTTATAATATATAATATAAGAACTGTTCAAAATGATTTTAAAGATTGTTACTGAAAATTGTAGGTGCCCATGCGAAAAATCGCGCGATCTGCTCAAATGGAAATGACCAAATATATATTTGGAAAATCGAGAGAAATAGCGTACTTTGGAAAAGTCGTTCTACTAATGGCTGATTTTTCACGGTGTTAAGGGTGTAGGTGTCCCTATTTAATTTAAGTGTTTTTTTAAGTGTTAGTTTAATTTAAGTCAAGGTAGAAAAGTCATTGAATAATTAATTAAAATATGACTGTATTGCAGATAATTTGATGTTCGATACCACAGCTTTGAGCATAGAAACATTACTTTATAAATTTTCTATTTAATAAATAAGACACAGACGCTTACATCTCGCAATCTCTACTGTTGTATCACCTATCAACTAAACCAAAAGGAACCATAGATATGCAGATATATATTCGATTTATTATTAACGTAAACATTTTCTTTAAGGATGTCATATTTCCATCGAAAGCCATCTTTGAATTTTCAATTCCTTACTTAAAGTTATGATTTCCGTTTTGCAGCCGCATACGTCAGTTTGTTCTCGCGCTCATACGTATCAGTTTCTACATAAAATAACGGATTTTTTTAAAAATTTCTTGTTTATGTAACAACTCTAACACAGATTTGAAGAGCGATGTCATGTGATATTTTGTCACGAACGTCGATATGTTCTTTTAAATCACTCGACCAATGCAATTTTGCGTTAAAACTTGCACTCGTATGTATTAGTTTCTACGTAAAATAGAAGATTTTTAGCGATTTTTAAAAAAATGTATTGTTTATGTAACAACTTTAACACAGATTTGAAGAGCGATGTCTTGTGATATTTTGTCATATGTGATATTTTGTCATGAACCAGACCAATGCAATTTTGCCTTAAAACTTGCGCTCGTGCATATTAGTTTCTACGTAAAATAGAAGATTTTTAGCCATTTTTTTAAAATTTCTAGTTCATGTAACAACTCTATTTGTCATGAACATCGATTTGTTGTTTGAAATCACTCGACTAATGCAATTTTGCGTTAAAACTTGCGCTCATACGTATTAGTTTCTACGTAACTTTTTTTTTTAAATATCTTGTTTATGTAACAACTCTAGCATAGATTTGCAGAGCGATGAAAATAGACATCACGTGATATTTCGTCATAAAACTAAGAATTGTAGGTGTTTTTCAGGGCGTGTCAAAGATACGTTTTTTTTTGCATCTCAGTTCGATCGTTTTTTATTAGCAAAAATAATTCCAAAATTTAACTTTAAATCATAATTCTTTCAATTTTCTTTTATTCCATCTTTACGCGTAAAATATATTTCTTTCTTTTTAGGGCTAAAAATTCCTAAAAAGAAAGAAATATATGATATGATATAGATAAAGCTATGTCATACTAGAATTTAGATATTTTTCATCACCGATACATGAGGTACCAATGTAATTTATTATCTTGTACTTATATTTAATTGCTTTCTGTAATCGTGAGAGTACTTTTATATAATTGCCAACAAAAGTTATGATTTAGGATAACGTCACCGGATTAATAAAATATACAAATTCTAACAAAAAAGTCCCATTTTTACTTTCCGTGAAAATTGTTTTCCGTTTATTGAATATGTCTTTAATTCAATAAGATCTAACCTGTCATTCTGCTACATTCCTGATCTACATTTGTATTATGGTAATACAAAAAAAATCTGCAATAAAATCATGTAAACATGAAAGTAAAATTAATTGGCTGTCTCCAAACGATTAATTAAGATAAAATATTCATAATTATGACCGTCACGTTAGATATAACAAAGTTTGCGAGCCGCTGATCGAGATTAGGAAACTTATCTGCCGCAGGCTGGAGAATGACCTGGATCCAATTACAGCAAGCTAACTACGCTCACTTTTTTTCTTGTATTTGAAAGCTGTTCACTAGAAAACAGCTGTGATTGCGATCCGCCAGTTCGGTGATTGTCACAGCTCTGGGGGAGATTCTAATTCCAAATTCAAAGGGGATGACCTAAAAAAATATTTATAATACCTTTCAAAATTGCATTTGCCACCCTTATGGATTTGTTGGTCCGTTTCAAAGCCACTTATTTTTTTTCCTTCTAAATATCAAAAAGAAGAATTACAAAAAATGTTTTAAATTGCGTTTCAGGTGGGTCGGAATTAAATGACTTTGAAAAATATTTTTTTTTCAGCACTGGGCAAAAATTACTTAATTAAATAATAACTGTTTTCATTTTATTTAAAAAAAAGAATACGTGGAGCTAAATTAAATAAAAAAAACGATCAAGTTTTGGTATAGGTTTCACGCTGAACACTCCGTATCTTTAATATGTACATAAGCATCAATACCGCTTAATTTTTCCCGAATTTTGATAATTTCCCAGTCAGAAACTAGTTGCCTGAAATTTTGAAAACAAAGGGCTATACAGTATTGCTATGTAAAATAATATATAATACTTTTTAATACGTACAAAAAGAGCCCTTTTAACGATATCCCCTTTTTTGTGATTGAATGAAATGATTTTTCTCTCACTTTGGCACATTTCCTTTTTTCCTCCCTCTCTCGCTTGAAAATAGTTTGAAAATATTTTTATGAAGTTAGACTATATTTCATTTTGAAAGGAAATACTTTTAAACAAACCATTTTGACAGTTAAAATAGGGTTGGCACAAACACATATTGACAAAATTTATTGTATTATATACAGAATATGATTAAACAATATATTATAACCATTACATTAGCTGTCAAAGTTAAACAATATATGATAAACATCTATATTACACCATTATGTCGTCGCCGTTGTGTGTCGGATTTATCACAAGGCATACGGCATTTGTGTTCTGGTTGGCTGTAAGAGATCGCTCTGATAGCAATATGTCCGCCGTGTATATTAGTTGTATACGTTACAGTGTACAAATTATTTCACTAATATGAATTGTGAAATTTAGTGGTGAAAAATGGACCAACCTTCATTTCGATATCGAAAAATTCAGACGTTTGAAGCTTTTTACAACAACATACATGTAAAATGTTTCAAACGACTGTACGTTTCATACATACGTATCAAACGTTTCACACATATGTATGTGTGTGTGTGTATGTATATATATATATATATATATATATATATATATATATATATACATACATTTTTTTTCGTATATCCTTATAAACATTTCCTTTCATACTTTCGCCAGTCTCAAGTGTGGAAAAAATATGCGTAGGAATTTGTTGGTATTATAATTTTTTTAAATTATTTCAAAGCTTTCGTTTTACTTATATTAAATATTTGGATTTTCCTTAAATATAACCAATATGATCTAAGTTACGTGTGTATATAGCGTAAATGAGTATACCAAAAAAAAAATATATTTTTTATTCACAAATACCAAATTAATCCATATTAAATTACTAACGTGTAGATAGGAAAAAGGTTTGAAATAGGAAAAAGGTTTGAAATACCTGAACTGTTAAATTTGTTTCCAAACATTCTCTTATCAAATGGAACGGAATATAAATTTTCACATCTTTAGTTTTCATATCTATAGCTGAAAAAAAATCGATGGTGACCCAAAACAGATAAACCTTGCCATGCGGCTTCTTTTCGTACGTTTTAGCACAATATCCTAAAATTTACACAACTTAGCGTAAATGTATGAAAACGTGTTGATTAAATCAATATAATCATAAAAATGTGGATTACACTGAATATACTGACATTTTTATTTATTTTTTTATTAGGAATATTGGTATCTCTAGAAATTATCTTCTAATAGGAATTATTAGTCTTCCATTTACTAGTAATATTGAAATCTTAATAAAAAAAACTAAAAAAACGCAAATATATTATTATATATATGGTAATAGGGTATGATTTTGCTTCCTGTTTTTTTTAATAATTCCTAATAATAGATGTTGGCATTAATACAATGCTAACCATTGTCCTTCGATGTGTTTACTAATAATAATATTTAGTCAATTATGGTGTCGGTAGATGGTGTTATAATAATTTAAATTGCACGGTTTGTATATGTAAATCGCCAATAGATGGCGCTGTGTAGTTTTATATATTTATTAGTTCATCCATCTCGTCGCAATTATAAACCTACTGTTTCAATAAAGTTCAGAGAAATAATTTTATATTCAAAACAACAGTTTGTTTAGTACAAATTCAATACGTAATGGTTTATTTTCTCTAAATACCGTAAATAGATCACACTCGGGTTTAACAGCGATCCGTTGATAGAGTAATTGAATGATAATCGATTAATCGATAATTGTCCGAAGTAATCCGGTTGTAGATTTTTGCAAAATCGGTTTTGTGAAATCGGTTTTGCATAAAAAAATATTCAGGGATCGAGTATATTCACAACAAAACACGTAATCTTTACATTTAATAATCAAAAAATTATTTTTATAACTGAGATATCACCTCTGAGCCCCAAAGGCGGGAAAATTATGATTAAAAGAAAATCTATAAGTAATAAAAAGGAAAGTAAGCATATTTTTTCATATGCTAAAACGGAAGAAACGTGTTTTGGACACATTCCCACGCCCAAAAGACTTCTTTTGATTTCAGCACGTGACATGAGTACTTCCTTTTTCAATTCCCAACAGATTTTTTATGTACTTGATCTAGTATTAACTCGGAATAAGTAAGCAAGCATCTATATAGCTATGTGTAGATACTGGAAATACAATGCAAGGGTTGGACTCAGATTTTCAGCTATTAGATTCTATATAGCTATGTGTAGATACTTAAAATATAAAGCAAGGGTTGGACTCAGATTCTCAGCTATTAGATTCTATATAGCTATGTGTAGATACTGAAAATACAATGCAAGGGTTGGACTCAGATTTTCAGCTGTTAGATTCTATATAGCTATGTGTAGATACTGAAAATACAATGCGAGGGTTGGACCCAGATTTTCAGCTATTAGATTCTATATAGCTATGTATAGATACTGAAAATACAATGCAAGGGTTGGACCCAGATTTTCAGCTATTAGATTCTATATAGCTATGTGTAGATACTGAAAATACAATGCAAGCGTTGGACTCAGATTTTCAGCTATTAGATTCTATATAGCTATGTGTAGATACCTAAAATATAAAGCAAGGGTTGGACTCAGATTCTCAGCTATTAGATTCTATATAGCTATGTGTAGATACTGAAAATACAATGCAAGGGTTGGACTCAGATTTTCAGCTGTTAGATTCTATATAGCTATGTGTAGATACTGAAAATACAATGCGAGGGTTGGACCCAGATTTTCAGCTATTAGATTCTATATAGCTATGTATAGATACTGAAAATACAATGCAAGGGTTGGACCCAGATTTTCAGCTATTAAATTCTATATAGCTATGTGTAGATACTGAAAATACAAAGAAAGGGTTGGACTCAGATTTTCAGCTATTAGATTCTATATAGCTATGTGTAGATACTGAAAATACAATGCAAGCGTTGGACTCAGATTTTCAGCTATTAGATTCTATATAGCTATGTGTAGATACTTAAAATATAAAGCAAGGGTTGGACTCAGATTTTCAGATATTAGATTCTATATAGCTATGTGTAGATACTGAAAATACAATGCAAGGGTTGGACCCAGATTTTCAGCTATTAGATTCTATATAGCTATGTATAGATACTGAAAATACAATGCAAGGGTTGGACCCAGATTTTCAGCTATTAGATTCTATTTAGCTATGTATAGATACTGAAAATACAATGCAAGGGTTGGACTCAGATTTTCAGCTATTAGATTCTATATAGCTATGTGTAGATACTTAAAATATAAAGCAAGGGTTGGACTCAGATTTTCAGCTATTAGATTCTATATAGCTATGTGTAGATACTGAAAATACAATGCAAGGGTTGGACCCAGATTTTCAGCTATTAGATTCTATATAGCTATGTGTAGATACTGAAAATACAATGCAAGGGTTGGACCCAGATTTTCAGCTATTAGATTCTATATAGCTATGTGTAGATACTGAAAATACAATGCAAGGGTTGGACCCAGATTTTCAGCTATTAGATTCTATATAGTTATGTGTAGATACTTAAAATATAAAGCAAGGGTTGGACTCAGATTTTCAGCTATTAGATTCTATATAGCTATGTGTAGATACTGAAAATACAATGCAAGGGTTGGACTCAGATTTTCAGCTATTAGATTCTATATAGCTATGTGTAGATACTGAAAATACAATGCAAGGGTTGGACCCAGATTTTAAGTTATTAGATTCTATATAGCTATGTGTAGATACTGAAAATACAATGCAAGGGTTGGATCCAGATTTTCAGCTATTAGATTCTATATAGCTATGTATAGATACTGAAAATACAATGCAAGGGTTGGACCCAGATTTTAAGCTATTAGATTCTATATAGCTATGTGTAGATACTGAAAATACAATGCAAGGGTTGGACTCAGATTTTCAGCTATTAGATTCTATATAGCTATGTGTAGATACTGAAAATACAATGCAAGGGTTGGACTCAGATTTTCAGTTATTAGATTCTTTATAGCTATGTATAGATACTGAAAATACAATGCAAGCGTTGGACTCAGATTTTAAGCTATTAGATTCTATACAGCTATGTGTAGATACTTAAAATATAAAGCAAGGGTTGGACTCAGATTTTCAGCTATTTGATTCTATATAGCTATGTATAGATACTGAAAATACAATGAAAGCGTTGGACTCAGATTTTAAGCTATTAGATTCTATATAGCTATGTGTAGATACTTAAAATATAAAGCAAGGGTTGGACTCAGATTTTCAGCTATTAGATTCTATATAGCTATGTGTAGATACTGAAAATACAATGCAAGCGTTGGACTCAGATTTTAAGTTATTAGATTCTATATAGCTATGTACAGATACTGAAAATACAATGCAAGGGTTGGACCCAGATTTTCAGCTATTAGATTCTATATAGCTATGTGTAGATACTGAAAATACAATGCGAGGGTCAGACTCAGATTTGCCAATTTATTCTTTGATCGGATTTAGTATTTTCAACGAACGACATTAAGGACTGAACCATGTGCGTTGCATAATGGACCTGTTCTAATTTCTAACAATTAGTAGAAATAATGAATTGAAACCAGTGATATTCTTTTAATTTATTTCCCGCTAGTTTTGAAACTGAAAACTTGAATCGTAAGAGGAAATTGGAAAAATTGTTGGTCACCATTTACGTTCAAGAGCAGTGGAGGCCAGGTATTATCTGCTTTTGAGCAATCATTAATGACTCATTCTTTGCTCTGTAAAAAACTTACAATCAATAGTTTCCAAGTAAATAAACAATTATTTACTTCACTTTTACGGGTACGCTGGCTGTTACTCATGGTTATACCGGCAATAAACCAAATTTCTTGAGATTGGCTTCGTATTCACAATCGAAATATTTGCTTTATATTATTTTATGCCATACCTTGAAAAATTTCATACTATACCTTGAAAAATTTCATACTATACTTTGAAAAATTTCATACTATACCTTGAAAAATTTCATAGTATACCTGAAAAGCTGATTTCAATGCGTTTTTTAATTCAAAACAAGAGGATTTTAATTTTTTTTTCCAGGTCTATAGGTAGACTCTATGAACGTTAACATAAATGTTATGCCTCCTGAATCGCATACACACTGGGCGCCACGTGGCATCACAAATGCCAAAAAACGCAACGTGACGAACACCTTATTCAGTAAATATTCAATTGAGTGGTATAAGTATTATTTCCCGGAAAGAAAAATAGATTATAATGTTATTTCAGTATGGTGTTTAAATTTTTGATGTTTCATGGATGTTCTGTCAGTAGCACCTTTAAGTTTTTGTTTCACGGGGCTTCTGTTTATGGTAATGGAACGTTTAATTGTAATCGAGGAAATGTTGTAAATAAAAATTGTTTGCTATTGTAAAATTGATTATTTTTCCATAATAAAGAAATGTCTCATTTTTTCGAAAAAATGCAAAGAAATTCTTGCTATACAAATTAACTAACACTGTGTAAAATAACGAAGTTTAAAATGAGGTATTGTGTATTTAATTTTGACTTATTTGTAAATGTCTGTCCCACTGTGCCACGTGGTGATTTTACGGTCTGTCTCCTCGTATACGTGTACGCAATTATTAATATTTTATATATTATTTATTAATAATCTTTTATATATCCATGTTTGTGAAATAAATAAAAAATAAAAGTAAAAAAACAAGAGTTCAGTCGGAAATTATTATTTTGACGAAAATCGATTTAACTGAAAAATTTTTCCGATTTATTTTATATATATTATATTCATTATTCAAAAAAAATATTTTTATCATATGGCCATACTCACACGTAATACCAGATGACATTATATGTGTCATCATTTTAACACGTTCACTGCGTAGTCCATTTCGTATTTCAATATGAAGTTAAGATTTAGTTTTTTTTGTAGCAGTGAAATGCATCAAAAATAAAAAAAATAAATAATTATAAGATATTGGGGTAGTTATGCGAGGAACTGTGAGGTGGTGGTGGTTATCATGATCTTACTCAACGAGCTATTACGTTTTAGGTCTATAAATTTCCGGAGGTTTCGAGTTTTCTAGTTATCCGCAGAAACTTAGTTTGCGTTTTGACTTTATCGTTATCAGATAATGAACACAGCCCTATAGTATATAAAAAGATAATGAAACAGGTATCTCGCTATGTACTTTAGGTACAAAACCTGTTTACCGATAAATACGTAGGAATATTCTATAAGTGTTAGTGAACAATGCGGGCTAAGTGTGTCAGGAGTAAAAAAAACTGATAATTGTGTACGAGAAGAACTTAAATAAAGTTTTTTTTTTGGCGATTGCATATAAATTCACTTTTTGTATATACGAATATTAAACATATTAGTTAATAGATAAATGTAATATTAAACAACATGCAAAGACAAACAACAAGTATGTACCGACGTATTATCAAATTAATCCATATTAAATTACTAACGTCGAGATAGGAAAAAGGTTTGAAATACCTGAACTGTCAAATTTGTTTCTTCCAAACATTCTCTTTTCAAATGGAATGGAGTATAGTTGCAAGTAAATTTTCACATCTTTAGTTTTCTTATCTATAGCTGAAGAAAATCGATGGTGGCCCAAAACAGATAAACCTTGCCTTTCGTACTTTTTAGTGCGATATCTTAAAATTTACACAACTTAGCGTAAATGTATATTTTTATTGTTATTGAAAAATTAATTATAAATAATAAACAAATGTGGATTATTTTTGTCTAACATTTTCGAAAAATGCAAAGAAATTCTTGCTATTCAAATTAACTGACACTGTGTAAAATAACGAAGTTCAAAATGAGGTATTGTGAACTCCATTTTGACTTATTTATGTTTGTCCCACTGTGCCGCGTGGTGGATTTTACAGTATGTCTCCTCGTTAGTGATTTTAATTTATAATAAAATTGTAACAGAGTGAATTCTGTATATTGAATAACAATAGAAGCCAGAAAAACTTTTTTTTAGAATTGTTCTTTGTCTGTTAAATTGTATGGGTATCACGCTAAATATACTGGACGGATTTTGATAAAATTTGATATGGTAATAATATAGATACCCATACGGTAATTGTATAGATACCTAGTTTTATTACTTGCTGTGTTGTCTTCGTTTGTGACTAATTAGGATTTTTTTTCTTATATGTTGGTTTTGGGTATCTATACTATTACCATATGGCAGTAGTATAAATACCCAGTTTTATTACTTGTGTACTATACTATATGTACTATTACCAAATGGCAGTAGTATGGATAGTATAGATACCCAGTTTTATTACTTGCAATATTTATCACTTGCTGTGCTAACTTTGTTTGTGACTAATTAGGTTTTTTTCTTCTTATATATATGTACTATTACCAAATGGCAGTAGTGTGGATAGTATAGATACCCAGTTTTATTACTTGCAATATTTATTACTTGCTGTGCTAGCTTTGTTTGTAACTAATTAGGATTTTTTTTTCTTATATATATGTACTATTACCAAATGGCAGTAGTGTGGATAGTATAGATACCCAGTTTTATTACTTGCAATATTTATTACTTGCTGTGTTAACTTTGTTTGTGACTAATTAGGATTTATTTTTCTTATATATATGTACTATTACCATATGGCAGTAGTATAGATAGTATAGATACCCAGTTTTATTACTTGCAATATTTATTACTTGTTGTACTGATTTTGTTTGTGACTAATTAGGATTCTTTTTCTTATATGTTGCTCCTGGGTATCTATACTATATGTACTATTACCAAATGGCAGTAGTATGGATAGCATAGATACTAAGTTTAATTACTTGCAATATTTATTACTTGCTGTGCTGACTTCGTTTGTGACTAATTAAGAATTTTTTTCTTATACATTGCTCCTGGGTATCTTTACTATATGTATTATTACCAAATGGCAGTAGTGTAGATAGTATATATACCCAGTTTTATTATTTGCAATATTTATTACTTGCTGTGCTGACTTCGTTTGTGACTAATTAGGATTGTTTTTCTTATATGTTGCTCCTGAGTATCTATACTATTACCATATGGCAGTAGCATGGATAGTATAGATACCCAGTTTTATTACTTGCAATATTTATTACTTGCTGTGCTGACTTCGTATGTCACTAATTAGGATTTTTTTCTTATATGTTGCTCCTGAGTATCTATACTATCTATAGGATTACCATATGGCAGTAGTATAGGTACCCAGTTTTATTACTTGCAATATTATTACTTGCTGTGCTGACTTCGTTTGTGACTAATTAGGATTTTTTTTCTTATATTTTCCTCCTAGGTATCTATACTATTACCATATGGCAGTAGCATGGATAGTATAGATACCCAGTTTTATTACTTGCAATATTTATTACTATCAGAAAGAAGTAAAGTTTAGATCACAACTTGTACGCGAACAGAACCATGGAAAAACTTTTATATACATAAAATTAATTACGTCAGACAAAAAGTACGTGTCAAAGGCCGATAATAAATAACTTAACCCAAAATGCAAGACCACAAAATGTCATGTGAGTGTTGGCACCTGCATCGTTTTCATAATAAAATTTTAACTACATCGGTTTACGATTTGAGTTAACCATTTTGTTAAACGTAACTTTCGACGTCAATAAAACGTAGAAAATTACTAATTTGATATTTATAGTTTTACGTAAGTTTTAATTAGACATTCGGTTAACGCAACGTGAAGTATTTAACGTGTCTACGTGATAATATCGAAAAGCGTTTCATTAGGTTTTCATAACTTCCGGGTAATGGACGCAAAAAAGTAATTGAACGTAATTAATATATTTGTATAGAAATATAGCAAGGAATTTAACCAGTAATTAAAGTGTAAATTACCACCAGTAATTAAGTGTTTTTCTTCTATCAAATATGGTTTGATATTTGAAGAAAATCCATCTGTAAATAGTGATGGAAATCATGGAAATATGTCAAGTATATACTTGTCGTTTGGCTTTACACGTTGTTTAATTTCATTTGTTTATTAAATTAGCTGTGCTCACCACTTCATTCGCATAGAATTCGGAGTGACGAAAATGATTAGGAAATGTTTGTTTTTTTTTCTCTATCTATGAGCGTGAAGTTTGCTAAAAACGCTAATAGAGGGCGTTAGCAGTAAAATTTGTTCCGCTAATTCTAATATTAGCATACGCAACGAACATAAATTAAAGATTGACCTGTCTTTTTTATTTATGAATCGATTGAAATGAAAATTATTAGGAATTTTTTGTTTTTATTCTCTCTCTACGAACATGAAGTTTGCTAAAAACGCTAATAGAGGGCGTTAGCAGTAAACTCGGTTCCGCTAATTCTAATATTAGCGTACGCAACGAACGTAAATTAAAGATTAACCTATCTTTTTATTTATGAATCGATTGAAATGACACAATGCCTGAATGTTAACTCGAACTAATTTAAATATATCACTGAAAATCTCATTCAAATCGATTCAATTGGTATTGAGATTAGCGTGCACAATAAAAGTGAGTGCAACGAAAAGACAAAAATTCCAAAAACTATTGTTTTAGGCTTAGTATCGTGTCTTTAGTATAGCACTTAGTTTTACTTAAAAATATGCAATATATAAACTGATTTTATACGATGTTATTATTTGTGTATATAATGTTATTAATATTTCAGTTACAGAAAGTGAATTTCTCATCTTTCACTCAAAGTTAGCCTTCAATTGTTCTAAATTTCGAAATCAAAAGAAGAACGAAAAAACTAACAAGTCTAGAAAATTAGTTATATATTAGCATTAAATTATATGTTAGCAGTGACTGTGCAATATATTTTATGTTACACAGTCACTGCTAACATATAATTTAATGTTATTATATGTTAGCAGTGACTGTGCAACATATTTTATGTTACACAGTCACTGCTAACATATAATTTAATGTTATTATATGTTAGCAGTGACTGTACAACATATTTTATGTTACACAGTCATTGCTAACATATAATTTAATATTATTATATGTTAGCAGTGACTGTGCAATATATTTTATGTTACACAGTCATTGCTAACATATAATTTAATGTTATTATATGTTAGCAGTGACTGTGCAATATATTTTATGTTACACAGTCACTGCTAACATATAATTTAATGTTATTATATGTTAGCAGTGACTGTGCAACATATTTTATGTTACACAGTCACTGCTAACATATAATTTAATGTTATTATATCTTAGCAGTGACTGTGCAACATATTTTATGTTACACAGTCACTGCTAACATAAAATTTAATATTATTATATATTAGCAGTGACTGTGCAACATATTTTATGTTACACAGTCACTGCTAACATATAATTTAATGTTATTATATGTTAGCAGTGACTGTGCAACAATTTAATTTCCTTTATTTCAGATCTGCAAAAATATGAAATTAAGTAATTCCATATGCATCGTCTCTTCTCGTTGTCTCTTTTTTTGATAAAACATGATGATGGAAAATTACTTTATAAAAACGAGAAAACTGTATCAAGATGAAAAAAGCATGTACATAAAAACACATTTTAGTCAAATTGAGAACTTGACAACAAATTTTATCTGCGCAACAATTCAATTTCCTTTATTCGTTCCAGATGAGTTATACTAATTGCTGAGCTAATAAACCTAGCATGTCCATTTTTGACCAACTTATATTAGTGTACTATTCTGGTAACTACAAGTCTTGGATCAAAAAAAGATAATAGAAGCAAACACCTTGTAATTTTGTAGTTCTTCAAAACATTGTTCACTTAACATTTGGGCACACTGGTAGAAGTACTTAGAAAAAGGTTAATTTTGAGGAATATTTCAAGATGAATACAGTTCTTTATTCAAAAGATTGGGAAGAAACAACACTTACGAACTGTTATGTAAAATTAACCTATCTTCTTATAAAAAAATACGAGATTTCTCGTCAGTCTGATTGAAGATTTTGATAAAAGTTGTTCAGTCCGATTGAAAATTTTGAAAAACGTTGATCATTGGCATGTACGATGACGCAGCAGTACTTAATTTTATGAGTATCTTATTATAAAAATAAAAGACAATAAAAAAAATGTGCCTGTACTTATATACGCGCATTAGAAATTATACTTATT
Organism: Druceiella hillmani; assembly: GCA_039881145.1. Taxonomy (NCBI): domain Eukaryota; kingdom Metazoa; phylum Arthropoda; class Insecta; order Lepidoptera; family Hepialidae; genus Druceiella; species Druceiella hillmani. The sequence continues at coordinate 8,910,013 of JAYKKI010000064.1, read as the reverse complement.
TGGCATAAAACGAGAATAATTTTATTTAGTATGCAAATAATTACTGGATATAAAATAATAAAAGGACTGAAGCGTGATTATAAATACGGTTAGTAAAATATAAATTCAATGAAATAATTAAAATTTTAATAATTTTTTTGACAGATAGTAGTCCGCCATTTTGTTTTTCAACTGGTTTTCCATTATGAGCCAATCATCTGCCAGACCGTTTCCAAATTATTGCGCTTCATTTTTATTATTGTCTTATATAGAGTAGTAAAAAATTTGATCTTATTTTAAAATTAAATTTAATTATTGAAATTAAATTTATAAATTGTAATTTTATTAATTAGATTTAAAAATGTTAATGAATACTGTATGTAAAAAATGAAAATTTATTAATAATTTATACTAGCTGACCCGTGCGAAGTCTTCGCACTATATCGCCATCTAGCGTGTTCCAAGTATACAATTTGGCTAAGATATTTGATGTGTCGCCCACAGATGGCGCTCATGCCAATTGTTATAAAAATTATTTTTTTTATTAACAAAAATATTTTTTTCGAATTTTTTTATATTTTTCGCCCAAAGTAGAAAACATAAGCTTTAAGTGGGTATTTTTTTTATTTTTTTTGGTGCAGTAGTTAAAGAGATCGAGCCGCTCGACCAAAAAACACCTTTTAATAATAGAAATAATATATTTAGATTCTTAAATATTTAATTATTTATAATGCAAATAAATATATACTGAATTGGAAACGGTTTGGCAGATGATTTGGCTTACAATAGAATGTTAGCAGAAAAATAATTACGCATATTTTTCTTTTGCCATCTCATGACCGCTTAGTAGTAATTCGAACAAATGCGGTCACAGTACAATTTTTGACTATCAAATAATCGCTTGAGGACACTATCATCAAACAAACTCTTTTATACTCATATGCGTCAGACAAGTAAACCGACAAAAAATAAATATTTAGTGAGCAACTTCAGGTTGTCGATTTTCTGTTGCATCGTTACCAACTTCATCCTATATTTTTCAAAATTTTATGCTCATAATTTTTTAATAAAGCGCCTAAAGAAGTATAACGTCAAAACAAAAAAAAAGAAAAAGAAAGACATTTAATTTTAATTTAATCTAAAATAAAACTACACAACTTAAATCCGAAATACTGAAAAATGCTGCAAAAACTTATAATCGTCGGAGACTACACAGCCAGGCCCACATCACATAATTTCTTATGTAACATATTTATAACAAACAAATTTCAATAAAAATAAAACAAATTGTTGCACATACATTATTACAGTACCAATGCGAAAGTTAAAACTTGTCAGGCGGTAATGTAACCCGGAGGACGGTGTGTAACCGCAAGCGAAAGCCGCAATTTTGCGGTGAACGCCAATTGTTATAACTTAAAATATTACTTGCTCAGCACAACGTTGAGATCTCATTACTTCGTAAATATTTATTTACACGTCTTTTATGTATTTTTATTAATATTGTATACCGAAAGAATACTTACGAATAACATTTTATTCATTGTTCTATCTGTCTCTTGACTGTGTTTCGCACCCCTTAATAAGGTTAGGATAAAAAAAATTCTGTTACATGCATTAAAATATACTTATTAAGTACTCACTCTAAATTCATACAAATGCTATTTGTGTTTGTGTTGTAGGACATAATACAAATGGTAAATATATTTGTGTCAAATCTAGGTATAACTAATGTTACAGTGAACCTTGTATTTGTAGGTACCGTGGCTACTTATCACTTCTTCCTTAAATATATTTCCAAAAAATCCGCTTTTCTTTCAGTCGGGAAAATTGATTATTTTTTGAAGGAACAATTATGAAGGATAAATGTAAATATTGATAAAAATTTACTGCGTTTTCAAATTTTGTCAGATGAAAATAGTATAAATGCTGTGTGCAATATTTTCAAAAAGCCGGAAAAATTTGCCGTGTGTATAACCATCTCGGCTGTTTGTCTTGATGATATAGACTAAAAAAAATAATTCCGAGCTGCACGTTGTCTTCAAATATATATATATATATATATATATATATATATATATATATATATATATATATATATATATATATATATATACACACACACACACACACATATATATAATGCATAAACGTTGTATCATATTTTTCTTCGACATTAATAAGGTCACAGAATAACATAAAAGACGTAGTTTGTGGACAATAAAATATTTGCGTTTATTACAGTTTATTACTGGTGGGCAGATGCTGTGGGCGGAATCTATAATTATGACATTTAACGTATATGGGTTGGTTCAAAAATAATTGAAACTTAATTATATCCATGACCGTTACTGTAATTATTTGTGATGATTGAATTAAAATATAATTTTCTGTTGATTATATCACCTAAATAGTAAATTTTTAAGTCACTACTGCTTCCTGAAACCATATTTATAAAGTCCATAATTTTGAGATAGTGAAAAAACGGCTTGATTAGTATAAATTAATTTCTGATTTCAATACAATTTCTGACTTCGCAACATGAAAAATATAATATGTAATAATGTTCATCACATTTTCCAACTAGAATGTCAAGGTTTCCCGAGTTGTTTCCGGTTTTACATAAATGTTTGATGATTTATTCATCAAGTTAGATTTCGAATGAACCGGATATGTCAAACTTAATACAAAGAGGATATCATTTACAAGGTCGCGCTTCCAGTTCCGGTTGGGTGTGGTGTATACTCTTTGTGGAGTGCATCCGCCCCAAGAAAGCAAATAATTAATCTTGACTAACGCTTGTCATTGCATTCTGTAGTTACCAATCTTTTTTTATTATATATTCACTCTTTTAAAAATTAAAATTAGTGGTAAGTGCAAAACGAACTCACGTACTACGCGACCGATCTAAAATATCTACCGATTAATTTATTTTTAAATTCTGTCTATATATTTATATACATATATATATATATATATATATATATATATATATATATACAAGTGGATATACATATACATATATTCATTAAAGACAAAAATTAAAATAAATGTTAATTAAAATAATTGGTAAATGTATATCGGTGGGACAAGAGTTCGTTTCGCACTTACCGATAATCTTAATCAAGTTTTATTCTAAAGAGAGAAATGTCGATGTGTTTCGTAATATTTATTATTTACAAATATTACATTATATTCGATCAAGTATTACATTATTTTATTTGCTTTTAAATAAATAAAATATGTGTTTGAAATTATCTAAAATTTATGGGTTGAGCTTGGAAAGAAAATCATTATAAACGCACTGGTTTTTCCATGTTTTTTATCATCTGCCCCAGAGGGCACTTTAAAAAAAGAATTAAAAGAAAATAACAAACAAAAAGTACATCCAGTTTATAGTATCGAGAACACATGTTTAGGGTCTCGTAACTCAGAGAACTTTTTAAATATAAATTTTCTCAATGTTTGTTGTTCTGTATGTCACAGGAGTTTTTGAAACATAAAATGTTAATTCTTTTGTCTTCAAACTGAATTAGCCTGTAATATGTTATGACAGGTATGTCTTTGCACCAAGTTTATTTATAATTAAGGCGTTTTCATAACGTTATTTTAATAATGAAAGGGATCAGATGAAATAATATCAAATACTTCAATTTAATCCAATTCAAATTTCATTTATTCGAGTGACACTATTAATGTTGGAAAAGTCAAGGTCTTTCGCTGGTTTTCCACATAATTTTCATTAAAATAAGCATTAATACTATAATATGACTTTTAAAATAAATAGGCAATCAGGTATATTGCTAAAAAAGTGGTCACCATTATCCAGGAAAAACTGATTACTTTGTTGTGACGTAAATTTAGGATTATTCATTTTATTCTTATTTCTTATTTTAAAGGCATTTTTAAAAAAATATTATATCCATATTTTTGTCATTTAGGAAATTTTATAATCTTTTTGAGAATATATAGTTATAATATATATTGATAATTAAATTTTTACGCCGGCTATGTCGTGAATTCTATATGTTCAGGACTAACTGCGTCGATTTGTTAATTAACGCGTGGTCCCTGGATGGGTTAAATAAATGGTGTTAGCTAAGTACTCTGTCAAACATCATACGACATCTGCATACACATGCTTACTGCTTTTAATGTTATTTAATAAAATAATTTGTTGATACAAGTGGAATTCGGTCCACGAATTTATTATCGATAAATAATTAAAAATTTACTTATGACAATATATGAAAATTCATTCCTATATAGTTTTGAAGTTTAATTTGCCTTTTTTAAACTGTATTATAAAAAACTTGAATATTTTATTCTAGTTTCCATAAAACTGAAAGCCAAATTTTTAAAAAAAATATTAATGTGCAATAGAAGAAATAGCTCATCTCTAATAGTAAGTTCATTATGTTAAAACCTGACTATCTGCCTGCATGCATATGTAATAATGCAAAAATACACACACACACACACACACATATATATATATGTGTGTGTGTGTGTATGTAAAGATGTTGGTTAATTGGTATGGTAAGAATGTTTTTAGCATTCCTCTCTGAATATGAGAAAAAGATAATAAAAATAACCCATAATTTCTTTTTATTTGAAACTTTTCTATATATGGAATTTAACTTCTTTTTAATATTTAAAAGTTCTCATAAATACGGTAAAATGACGGTATTCAAATTACTTGTCTTTTAAAAAATCTAGTAATAATTCTATAAATATCTTATTACAGATTGCTCGAATTACTAGGTTTTGGAAAATTAAAATAGTTTTAATATCAGCAGCCCTAGTCTATAACATAATACTATAGATGTCATGTTGTAGAAATAAGCAAAATGAAGTAACCTGGCTGACGTTTTGTCTGTCAGTTGCCTAAATTTTCTAACTGCGAATGTAGCCAGTATCATGTCTTCTGGTTCAAAATACCCCAGTGTCTTAAGAAGGAAATTTTCAGGCATTGTTTGTCGCCATTATGACGTACGTAAGTGAGACGTAGCCTCTTACTATCGACCTCGTAAAAAGGTTCCCAAGTCACTCTGCGAGCTATGGAAAAGATTATCCTCGGGGACCCTCCACGAGGTATGATTCGTGCTGAGGAGATTCATCACTAGGATCACCGACATAGCTCAAAGGATTAGTAGGCTGAGTACCAATGAGCAATGGGCAGGTTATATAGCGTGTAGAATTGAAAACTACTGGGGATGAAAGATTACCGAAGGACCGCGTGCCAGAAGATGTAGAATGAGACGAATCCTTGCTAGGAGGACAGATGATAACCTGATAATGATCGGGAGAAGCCATTGGATATAGGCGGCACGATCTGACTTTGTGAGGGTTAGGATGGATGGTCATAGGTTCAGTAGTGGAAATATTCTGGCTGGTGATGATTACGATGCAAATGAAGCTGAAACAAACCTGCTAGCCAGTATGTGTATATGAGTGCACTGTAATTCTAGATCGAGAAATAATTTTATTAAAATAGGGTTGTGGTTATTAATTCCAGTAATTTATCATGCACTATGACGTCGGGTCCTTCACCCGCCATATTATTAATATTTTACCCAGCAATTGCTGCTAACATCAAATAAAAAATTGCCTGTCTAAATAAATACGTAACGTCATCTCCACCGAGGAGCAACACATCCTCTTGACCGCCTCTTCAAAACACAAAAGTCGGGGTTAATATGCTAGTTATTCAATATCGGCAGTCTCTGTTCACTTGGAGTTGTTTTATCGAACTCTCGTTCGTACGCCGGTCAGTTCATTGGTTGCATAAGCGACTTGCCAGACCGGTACAGTTATGTGTCATGCTTTCTAAAGTGATCAGGCTAGCATTTGGCATGTGGTGCCGGCGTATCATAATATTCGCTGTCCGTCTGGCCAGGTAGGAGTGAATGTGTCCCAGCAGGTAGAGTGCCTGCATAGAGTTTCTGACATAATGCAATTCTGTCAAAAGTGGTTGAACCTATAGACACTAAAATATAGATTCGTTTTAAGCGGCTCCAGCGAAAGTAATTAGTTCCGAGGAAGCGGAGTAGGTGTAACCATATTTGTTTGTTTGATACAAAGTATTTTTAAAAGCTATGCATTCACTTTCAAATGTTACATTATTGGATACCCCGGGGGTGCTTCCTTTATTACCGACAGCCTCTAGTTTTGATGGTAGAAGTAATTATAACTCAAGTAATTTTTCAAGGAATCAACTTTAATATAGCTTTTTAAAAATATGAAATATCGTTCCTATTATAATAATTTTCTAGTTATTCCAATTTAAAATCAATGCATTCACCCTCAAAAGTTATATTATTGGATACTTTGCAGGTATTGGCTTTACTACCGAAAGCCTCGAGTTTTGACCATAAAAAGAATTATAACTCGGGTAATTTCACAAGGAATCAACTTTTAACAAAGCTTTTTGGAAATATAAGATCGTTTTCGTATTATAATTATCTTCCAGTCATTCAAATTTACAATCAGTGCATTCAGTTTCAAAAGTTACACTATGAGATATCCAGCGTATGTTTGCGTTATTACCGACAGCCTCGAGTTTTGACGACAAAAGTAATTATACCTCGGGTAATTTTACAAGAAGTGAACTTTTAATATAGCTTTCTGGAAATATGAAATTTGATTTCCATTATAATTATCTTCGTTATTCCAATTTTTCAATCAGTGCTTTCACCCTCAAAAGTTCTATTATTGGATACCTCGCAGGTGTTGGCTTTATTACCGACAGCCTCGAGTTTTGACGATAGAAGTAATTATAACTGTAGTAATTTTACAAGGAATCAGCTTTTAGCTTCTTAGGAATATGAAATATTGTTCCTATTATAATTATCTTCTAGCTATTCCAATTTGAAATTAATACATTCACTCTCAAAAGTTATATTATTGGATACCTCGCGGTTGTTGGCTTTATAACCAACATATTTTTTAACCCTCGTTTACATATATGGAATACCACCCCTTATATTATTTTTTCATAATTCCACTCATTACGTCGTATAGTGGTTCATAGAAGACACCTACTATCCATATTTCATTTATAGAGTGGCAATAGTTTCCAAGTAAATTAGCTGTGACATATGGATAGACAGATAGATGCACAGGACGAAATTATAAATGTTCTGCATATACAATTTGGCTACGGAACCCTAAAATCACCAATGTATACCAAAGACATATGTTGATACTAAAGACAAATTCGACGCGGCACCGTGACATTAAATTGCGTATCCATACAAAAGCGAATTATTTTCGCAACTGAATTAGTTTTGAACGCGTGCCAAATTAAAAAAAAACGATAGAACAAACCATAACCAACTGTACCATAAACCATAACCAACTGTAGAACAGTTCGCAGATGAAGAAGTACCAGATAACAGTGAACCAATTGGCAACTAATTTATATTTAGTATGGATAGCCCAATTCCGATAATTTGCAAGCAACCATTTTCTTAAACATGGAAAACGGTTCATTTGGTTTCATTCCATAAACCATTAGTTTTCATACACTTATGATAATATTTTCTTTTTTTTTTATAAAAACACGCATCTCAGACCTCCTGAAACGATAGTATATAATAAAATATAATTAACGATCCAATTTAGTTACAATCCAGTTGTGCTAAAGAAATTAACGATCCAATCTATTTGCAATCGAGTTGTGCTAACGAAATTGACGATCCAATATATTTGTAATAAAGTGTTTTGATATCGTTTTCAGGGTTTCGTTTATAGGATAATAACGATCAATTTTACATTCAATAATATTTCAATTAATCTGTCTGTTTCCAGTTTCAAGGCTCTTGAATAGAGAATTATTTAATATGTTTATTTTCTTTTCTTATTTATTTATTTTCTTTACGTGTGTTCATTATTTATCTGTAATCAACATTATCATAATTACCATATATATTATCATTATCATAATTACCATATATTTTCTTTATGTGTGTTCATTATTTATCTGTAAGGAACTTTATCATAATTACCATATATATTATCATTATCATAATTACCATATATTTTCTTTATGTGTGCTCATTATTTATCTGTAAGCAACATTATCATAATTACCATATATTTTCTTTATGTGTGTTCATTTTTTATCTGTAAGGAACATTATCATAATTACCATATATATTATCATTATCATAATTACCATATATTTTCTTTATGTGTGTTCATTATTTATCTGTAAGGAACATTATCATAATTACCATATATTTTCTTTATGTGTGTTCATTATTTATCTGTAATAAACATTATCATAATTACCATATATAACATAAGATGAAATTAATGATTTATAAACACATTAAGACGCCATTAGTTACATTAAATTTGTTATTAATAAAGCGAAAGTGGAATAATGTCCATTAAATTAGTATAAACTAATTTAAAATAATATTAATTATGTAAGTTTTATGCCTATCTTCTTTTAAATCTAAATTACTGACTTCTATCATGGTATAGAAAATAAGACTGATAATTCCATTTTCCTTATGGAGTTGAGCTAAGCGTATGACAATGCGTTGAATATCAATATATATATATCTGAAATAGAAAATTGGATTACTTTCTAGAAAATTATTCGGTGACACTTGCAAATGCCAATGTGTAACAAAGTTATATAATGAATATATTTGGCGTTAATTTTGTAGAAATTCATTATTCACAATTAAATAAAACTACGTGATGTAGTATTATTTCTACTTTCTTCAAGTTCTTTATCACGACCTAAGTTTCGTTGTATTACAACAATCTTTGCTAATAGACCACCTGAAGATGTTGTAATACAATGAAACCAAGGTCGTGGTAAAGAACTTAAAGAAAGTAGAAATAATACTACATCACGTAGTTTTATTTAATTGTGAAACTTATGTTTTTTTAAATTTAGTAATAAAAGAGTATAAAATCCATAGGAGCTTAATTGCATTTACACCTGCGCATTTTACATACTCAATCGAGAAAAATATTTACGAAATTCTATTCGCCATATCCGTTTCCGCAGATTTGGCAGACGTCAATCGTTAAGTCTTTAGACGAGTTGATATCTAGAATAAACGAAAGCTCCATTTTCTACGTTTTATGCTAATCAATTTTTTTAAGAAATCATACCATATCCTCGTAAAAATAAAAATCAATCTGGAATAACAGCAGCTTGTTACATTTTTTGTTGAAAACCATAAACACTTAAGCATTTTTAAGTTACACTAGGCGACAAAACTTTGCGACGTTGTAAGAACCATACTGGCTTTCTGTAAACGCTTGACAATTTCAAACTAAATGAAATGTAATCTGACAGACACACTTAATTTATTGTACATTTCAAGCATACACAAAAACAATCTAGCCACAGTCAATTTCTTTTTGAAAACTAACATTAAACAAATTATATTTACAGCCACGAAGAAACTGTAAGACAGCTTACGATTAAATAAGTGTTTTATTACAATAAATTATGTATTAACACTATATGAGAACTCCTCTTTTCTTCACCGCTTCTATTATTTTCTTAAGTACGATGTCATACAGATTTTAATGAATTTCTCTTTTCCTCGCTGCTTCTATTATTTTCTTAGGTACGGTGTCATACAGATTTTAACGCGGGTACAGCGAGATTCATAAAGTATGCATATTTTAAAAACTGATCATTATTTGCAAAATTGAAGAAGTATTTATTATACACAAAACGTACAATTTTTTTGCAACTGTATACACTTCAAGCTTCTTCATAACATAATTATGGTGTCAGATATTTTTAGCTCGTTTAGGCTAAATAGTAATCTGGTTTCTAGTTTTCAAAGAAGCTTTGTTTAACATAACTTTAATTGTATCCATGTTTAGCTGGTTGTTCAACATTTTTTCACTGAAACTAAAATGTCTCAAAACTTATACTTTCTTATCCATGACTGATGAAGTAACGTAAAGTGCGGTTTTTGAAAGTTTTCTTTTGTTACAATATTACGTGAATACTTTATGTAAACGTCAGTTCAACAATATAAACTTAACCTTCAAAATGACCAAACGCATTAGCGGTTCATCATGAGTTAAATTACCATGAAAACTAAATAAACCAACCAATAACGCACACTCCGCACACAAGTGGCCAATCGCATGCGTCTCTCGCATAATTGGGACCAATCAGAGCGTGGCGGAGACTAGTGAAAACGAATACGTATTCGAAAATCGAATACCTCACATTCTGTGTGTGCGTGTGTGTATGTGTGTGTGAATCTTTACCCATGTGCTTTTGTGTATAGCTACTTTGTAAGGTGCGCAACACACTATTCGACTCCGGTCGCGTCGAGTCTGTCATTGTATTTTCTAGATTTCAAGTTTCGAAATAATTTTTGCATATTTCAAGCAGTCTTAACTAGAACTTTGTAAAAAAAATTTAAAAGATCTTAAGTTTTAGAATTTGAGTGAAGTTCAGAAGCAAACATTTGTCAAAAATCATCCAAGTGTCTGTCAAGTAAGTATTAACGTAATGTTCCGTAGTTATGTGGTTTGCAGATTAGGTCTGTACCTAGTGGCAGAGAGATAGATAGCCTAAATTAACTACATGATTTGCAAGGATATTATCTCCCTAGTTTCTTATTCCATAATTTCTATGGAGTTTACTAATTGCAGTGACTTCATCGCGAATGTCTCTAAAATATGAATGCAATTTAACCTAAGTAATTATGCATTGAAATACTTAATAAATATTTCTATTGCAATTTTTCGATTAATTTTGGATATTATTTATTATTACGCGATTAATAAGCGTGGTTAAAGGGTTAGGAAAAAAAATTAGTTCAGGGGACATACAGAACTCAGTTTTTTGCGAAAAAGATTGCGTATAAGAAAATATTACTGGACATTTTTGATTTTATTTTAAAAATATCCTCAATAACACTTCACTCGAAGGTGTTTATGTGGAAACAGTATTCTTTCCGCAGTTTTAATACATAGAGAGGTTTTACCTAAAAAAAAAATTTTGTTTTGTTTTCTAATTATGATCAGTCTTCAAATAAGCAAGCTGTGATGCCGTAACATACAGACAGACATGGGAAAATTATACCGGTTTTGTTTTTGCAATTTGGTTTAATTAGTTGTTTTTGCAATTTGGCTGAATTAGTTATTTTTGCAATTGACCATTATTTACTTTGAAGTGTGTATTTTTAAATAAAATTAAACAATCTAAGCAAAACGCAAGATCTCTTAGGGGTATTCTATCAACTAAATATCCAGAATATGATAAAAATAATATAAGGTTCGGCATGAAAACTATATATATATATATATATATATATATATATATATATATATATATATATATATATATATAAACCGAAGACAAACATATATTAAAACGTGTGAATCACAATAGTTTAACCAATAGCTGTCACGTGGCACTAACGTTGTGTCATCGGTATTTATCTAATAATTTTCACGTCCCACCAACGTGGCATCTTCGGACATCGTAACGTAAATATAAATAAATAAAATTTTAATTAATGGCGTCGTTAACGGAAGGTACGGTACAAATTTGGCGGACAATTTGTGTAGAAAGGGATTTTAGGAGATAATGACGTCGTTAACGGAAGGTATGGTACAAATTTGTCGTACACTTTGTGTAGATAGGGATTTTAGGAGATAATAACGTCGTTAACGGAAGGTACGGTACAAATTTGACGTACACTTTGTGTAGATAGGGATTTTAGGAGATAATGACGGCGTTAACGGAAGGTACGGTACAAATTTGGCGTACACTTTGTGTAGATAGGGATTTTAGGAGATAATGACGTCGTTAACGGAAGGTACGGTACAAATTTGGTGTACACTTTGTGAAGATAAGGATTTTAGGAGATAATGACGGCGTTAACGGAAGGTACGGTACAAATTTGGCGGACAATTTGTGTAGAAAGGGATTTTAGGAGATAATGACGTCGTTAACGGAAGGTACGGTACAAATTTGTCGTACACTTTGTGTAGATAGGGATTTTAGGAGATAATGACGTCGTTAACGGAAGGTACGGTACAAATTTGGCGTACACTTTGTGTAGATAGGGATTTTAGGAGATAATGACGTCGTTAACGGAAGGTACGGTACAAATTTGGTGTACACTTTGTGTAGATAGGGATTTTAGGAGATAATGACGGCGTTAACGGAAGGTACGGTACAAATTTGGCGGACAATTTGTGTAGAAAGGGATTTTAGGAGATAATGACGTCGTTAACGGAAGGTACGGTACAAATTTGGTGTACACTTTGTGTAGATATGGATTTTAGGAGATAATGACGGCGTTAACGGAAGGTACGGTACAAATTTGGCGGACAATTTGTATAGAAAGGGATTTTAGGAGATAATGACGTCGTTAACGGAAGGTATGGTACAAATTTGTCGTACACTTTGTGTAGATAGGGATTTTAGGAGATAATGACGGCGTTAACGGAAGGTACGGTACAAATTTGGCGGACAATTTGTGTAGAAAGGGATTTTAGGAGATAATGACGTCGTTAACGGAAGGTACGGTACAAATTTGGCGTACACTTTGTGTAGATAGGGATTTTAGGAGATAATGACGTCGTTAACGGAAGGTACGGTACAAATTTGGTGTACACTTTGTGTAGATAGGGATTTTAGGAGATAATGACGGCGTTAACGGAAGGTACGGTACAAATTTGGCGGACAATTTGTGTAGAAAGGGATTTTAGGAGATAATGACGTCGTTAACGGAAGGTACGGTACAAATTTGTCGTACACTTTGTGTAGATAGGGATTTTAGGAGATAATGACGTCGTTAACGGAAGGTACGGTACAAATTTGGCGTACACTTTGTGTAGATAGGGATTTTAGGAGATAATGACGTCGTTAACGGAAGGTACGGTACAAATTTGGTGTACACTTCGTGTAGATAGGGATTTTAGGAGATAATGACGGCGTTAACGGAAGGTACGGTACAAATTTGGTGTACACTTTGTGTAGAAAGGGATTTTAGGAGACGATAACGTCGTTAACGGAAGGCGTACACTTTGTATAGAAAGGGATTTTAGGGGATATAAGATCAATTTACACTTACAAAATTGTGTTCAACGTATTGTAACTTATTTTTCTCTTTTTTAAAAGAAACGTATACATGTGGAATTAATAATAAGATAACAGGTTATTGTGCCATGCACAAGTTCATTATCGCACGAATGTATTCATGCCAAATTACAAAATATTGTTTTAAGGTTATAATCATTAAATATATTTGTAATGGAAGGAAAATGGTTCTTGCTATCTTCTAGATAAAAATAGAAAAGAAAGAAAAAGTAATAAGCTGAGTAAAAACGATTTTAATAAAATAATAAATTAAAGTCTAGATTTGATCTTTAACTATTACCCGCCATTTTATTCGCGTAAAAATAGATTAACTCCTCATTTTAATTAAATATTCCATAAGTGGTATTTAACAGACGGTGCACGTGAATTAAGTTCATTTTAAACTCTAAACAAAAACATTGGTAGAAATAAAAAAAAAACCTTGTAGTGCGAAAGATACCAAATTGTCGATTAAGATCAACATATAAATTATTTAGCTATGTTCAAAGAAAAATTAGGTACTTTTTTCCTTAAGTAACATTATTTTTTAGTATATTATATTTTATTACTAAAATTATCAAAACGGAATACTAATGGAATCGCTTTGATGTCGGTCAGTCTGTCTGTTAAAGACGATTTTCTCGGAAACTCTTCGACGTAAACATTTAATATTTAGCACAGAGATAGAGTATGGTGGCCCATTTATAGATGTGAAGGATAAAAGTTCAATTCTGATTCGGAGGGTTAATTTCAGGGGGTGAATTGGAAAATAAAAAAATTCAAGATGATCATGTAAGGAGCCGATTGAAAGCTTACTGAAGCACAAGTTCGATAACACGCATGATGTATTTTTTAGTGATATGTTTAAACATTTTTGGGGAAGGACACTTAAAAATTTCCAAGGATTCCTCAAACAAATTCGAAAAAAATTGGTACGATTAATGTTATAAACAATACAATTGTTTATTTCCTTATAACTGATGAACCATTGGTTTTAGAGATAAAGCTCTTCGAGAAAAAAAATTTTCTCACCATATAAGAACAATTTTTTTCCTTACACAATTTTCACATTTTTTTATTCGGCTAAGTCGAAACGCTTTCCGCTAAGTTTTGCATGCGCTATGTAATACAGCATTGGTGCCATCTGCTGCTGGTAGCGTCCACAATCGTGAGCAGCGCTGCCCTTAGTAAGCGTGCATCGCTATTTATAATTAAGTAGGGGGTTGATGGAACGGGATATTAATTGTGCAAATATACCTTGCACTTGACCGATTTTTTTTGGAAATAATAAAGGATCTTTCAGTACATGAATTTATATTTAAACAGCTATTAAATAACAGCATATACCAGCTCAATGCAGCGGTCTATTAAGATTTGAAACCTGAAACGAATTTTCATCTACTTGAAAATTCCTTTTTATTGTAATATAGAAACTTTTAAGTGGCAGAAAGCAGACCTTTTTTTTAAACACATCTTTTCTCCAGTATACTGATTGATAAGAGAATTTACTTCAGCAAAGCTTAATGTATGTTTTACGAACATAAGAAAATGATAACAAATCTATATCTGCACGCACGTTATTTAAAAACCACTGGATTAATTTTAATACAACTCTGCAGTTTTACACCTTAAAGACCTGCTCAATATCTATAAAAGAAATCATAAATATTGTTACTCAACTTTATTATTTTAATTGACAGCGACATCTATTTCTTTCATAAACAACCATCGTAAATACGTAATTTCAAAATTCTCCACTAGATGGCGGTATTTATTTTATTTTTCTTTATATTTACATATTAGTAAGTACTCTGCAGTAACTATTTATTAGACTGTAGTAGAACTTAAAAACCTGCTCAATATCTATAAAAGAAATCATAAATATTGTTACTCAACTTTATTATTTTATTTGACAGCGACATCTATTTCTTTTATAAGTAACTATCGTAAATACGTAGTTTACGATTCTCCACTAGATAGCGGTATTTGTTTTATTATTATTTTAATATCGCCTTTATATTTACTTATTAGTATCTACTCTACTGTACCTATTTACTAGCCCCTAGAAATCTTTCCTGGATACACCGTCCAGAGGAAGAAAGTATGAAGATTTACAAATTTGCAAAGAAACGCAAGTTTTCCTAAATTATTAGACATAATTATTAGTTTTCAATAAACCAGTGTAAGCGTTATATTGACTTATAGTGTAACTATTATAAATTAATCTCAAGATTATATAGAAAACACGAACATTTGTTCATTCACTTAGTAAAAACATGCAAGTGTCAAAGCCAAGATTTCGAACTCAATGAATAGCTCTTGCAATATATCTGGTAGCCAACGCCAATAATGTCAGTGCCCTCAATGGTCAAGTAATTTCGAACAATCGCACCGTATTGCATGCAGCTAAAACATCACTTTCACATGTAAGCTGACTTCAATTAATGCGTGTAATTATTTAGTTGAACACTTTAGCTGCAACGTCTTCGTGCAATCGGGGATAGTGATGTGCCATTTCATTCCATTGTTGTCTCTGCTCTTATCTGTGCATATAATTCAAGAGCAAAGACAAAAAGTCTACATGAAATTATTTTTAAAAGCATGTATTCAAAGGCTATTGAATAGAAAAATATGTTTTTTTGGAATTCCCGTGTTCCTGTCTGACCGCGCTTAACGTTAAAAATACTGGGCACATTTCGATCGAGGATCACTTTAATATTTTTTATTGCCTGAAGAAGCATATGAGGTATTAAATTTATTGAAATATCTGTCTGTCTGTGTATGTTTATTTGTTCAACTGTATATTCGACTGAACACTGCTGGAAATTGTATTACGGTAGGGGGGAGGTGAGGATTGGAGTTTTCTTCGTTAATTTTAAGTTTTATTTAACAAATTTGAAGCCTGTCCGATTGTGGTACTATGGTTTCTTTTGAGTATCATTAACATTAAGAAGTCTTGTTATTTCCTATTTTTTTTCAAATCATCGGAATGATATTCTGAAAATTTTAGAGATGTTTAAATTTCAACAGCATTGCCTTTATAGGGCTTTGGAAGCGATGTATAGTTTCCAGATGTTAACGCTTTAGCAACGTGAGTTATGCAAAGAGGAAATTCTAGTGGTTTTATCGATCCTATCATATAGCAAAGTGTAACCTCACGATAAGCTGAATAATGTAAGCGTTACATATGACTAAAAGCACGTAAGCAAGCAATGTATATGCGTTATTTAGTTTATGAAATAACTGATAAATTATATCCTTTAACATCGTTTAACGATCATCAGGATTATTATATCCTTTAATATATCCTTTAACATCGTTTAACGATCATCAGGATTATTATATCCTTTAATATATCCTTTAACATCGTTTAACGATCATCAGGATTATTATATCCTTTAATATATCCTTTAACATCGTTTAACGATCATCAGGATTATTATATCCTTTAATATATCCTTTAACATCGTTTAACGATCATCAGGATTATTATATCCTTTAATATATCCTTTAACATCGTTTAACGATCATCAGGATTATTATATCCTTTAATATATCCTTTAACATCGTTTAACGATCATCAGGATTATTATATCCTTTAATATATCCTTTAACATCGTTTAACGATCATCAGGATTATTATATCCTTTAATATATCCTTTAACATCGTTTAACGATCATCAGGATTATTATATCCTTTAATATATCCTTTAACATCGTTTAACGATCATCAGGATTATTATATCCTTTAATATATCCTTTAACATCGTTTAACGATCATCAGGATTATTATATCCTTTAATATATCCTTTAACATCGTTTAACGATCATCAGGATTATTATATCCTTTAACATCGTTTAACGATCATCAGGATTATTATATCCTTTAACATCGTTTAACGATCATCAGGATTATTATATCCTTTAATATATCCTTTAACATCGTTTAACAATCATCAGGATCATTGTATCCTTTAATATATCCTTTAACATCGTTTAACGATCATCAGGATTATTATATCCTTTAACATCGTTTAACGATCATCAGGATTATTATATCCTTTAATATATCCTTTAACATCGTTTAACGATCATCAACAATTAAATTGTCATTAAATAATGTGTTTCATTAGAAAACGTTTGGTCTTTGCGTTTGGTTTGCTTTATGATTGATCGTACTTTGGTTATGCTTTATGAGTTTTGTAGAGATTGGATAAGTAATATATTAGAAAAACTCAAATATTTTCGAATAACTGAAACGATAGCAGATTTATTATCTAATTAGCGTGACCCGTGCGAAGTCTTCGCATTATTTATTCCATTATGAAGCTCAGATGACAGATCAAACAAATATTTTACTAAAATTGACATATAGAGGCGCAAGTATCAAAAGCATTGAGCTAAAGCGCCACTTTATTTATACGTGAGTGGATTTGAAATTAAACAAAAATTTTACCGACCGTCAATCATATTGACGTTGAGCCGTTAGATGGCAGCATTGCTGTTTTGTGTATATAATTTTAATAATTAATTAATTTGCAAAAACAATAGCAATAATAAATTTTTTAGTTGTGGATGCCGGTAGAACAAGCAATTATCTATAAAATTATATATAATTTATGTGGATTAGTTGTGAGGTTTTTTCTAAAAAGGGAGAGTAACATCTTAAAACCTTAGCGTATTAATATATATGATGATAGCATAAATACTGTGAAAAGATACAATTACATAAGACTGTTAGGTATTCAAAGTGTTTGTTGATTCTATGTATGTCATTTATATTTACTTCTTATTTTGTGGTAGAAGTGGTGTTGAAATGAACCGAAAAATAATGTATTTATGAAGTCTATGATCTCCCGTTTCTTACAGTTCCATAGTTGGCGGATCCTTGTACTCCATTCAATCTCTTGTCAGCAATTAGTAGATTAGTTTGTATATTGGTAAGAAACATATATTGAAAATATTAAATGGATGTGCAATCTACGATTATTAACACAATATATATATATATATATATATATATATATATATATATATATATATATATATATGTATATATATATACACAAACACATGCATATATATTATCCACACTTTTCCAGCAAAACATTGCAAGAACATAGTTGCTTTTCTCTCACTACTTAAGGCTCTTTAAAAAAAAGGAGTTTAACCGTTACGGTCAGATTTTTCACGAGATTTTGTCGATTTTCTTCAGGTAAGGTTTATTAACGGGCACAAATTCCACGACGACTTGTTAACTTTTTATCTAGATTTTCACTTTTCCCTTCGTATATTATGTTTCCTTTCCTTTTTTCGGATTTTTCTGCATATTGAATTTTAGCAATAATTGGTCTAATTACCTGTTCATGATGTATCACTTTTTTGAGATAATATTAATCGCATTTGCGACTGTAAACCTGAAGCTCTTTTCATAGGCTTATTGCCACACTATGTTTGAACTGAAAATTGTCACACAGCTGACACCTACGTCTAAAATTTCGGATTCTTTCTCGATATACATACTTTGTGGTGGAGAATTATTAAACATCAAGGTTAGTTACAATAATTATCAAGATTAATAAAACAATAAATACAAAATATACGTATTAGTATTGATTTATAGATCAGTAGGTTTACGTTTTATAGATCTATATTGATATAGATCTATACATGAAACCTATCATAACGCTTCCAGTTTACTTTTGGTTTATAATATTGAAATATTTAAGCTGAATTCAATTACAAATTATTTATAGACCAAACATCTGTTGGTTTACGTTTTACAGATCTATAGTGATATAGATCTATACAGAAAACCTGTCATGACGCTTCCAGTTGACTTTTGGCTTGTAATATCGAAATATTTAAGCTGATTTCAATTACAAATTATTTATAGATCAAAGATCTATAGGTTTACGTTTTATAGATCTATATTGATATAGGTCTATACAGGAAACCTATCATAACGTTTCCAGTTGACTTTTGGTTTGCAATATCGAAATATTTAAGCTGATTTCAATTACAAATTATTTATAGATCAATGATCTAGATGTTTACGTTTTATAGATCTATATTGATATAGATTTATGCAGGAAACCTATCATAACGGTTCTAGTTGAATTTTGGTTTGTAATATCGAAATATTTAAGCTGATTTCAATTACAAATTATTTATAGATCAATGATCTAGAGTTTTACGTTTTATAGATCTATATTGATATAGATTTATGCAGGAAACCTATCATAACGGTTCTAGTTGAATTTTGGTTTGTAATATCGAAATATTTAAGCTGATTTCGATTAAAAAATATTTATAGATCAAAGATCTAGACGTTTTAACGATTTTTAGGTCTATTTTAGCACATGTCTATACAAGTGATCCTATGATTAGATTCGCAATTAAATTTTGATGTCTAGTAAATTTCAATAAATCTTCTGTAGTAATTTTACTCGATATTTCTAGTTTTTATCTCTACTTACTTCTCGAATGATGAACGAGTATATAGTAAAAGATTGAAAAAAGTCATTATCATAGTAGCAAATTTCCGGCAACAATTTTTTGCCAATGGACATTTTTTTCTCAGTGTACGAATAAATATAAGCGTTTTTTTTTTTTAATTTCAAGCACCTAATTTCCTTAATCAATAAATTAATAACATATATAAAAAAAAGATGGTTGAATAAGTTTGTAAGAAAAATTTAAATTTATATATTGTTGTCGGAGTAATTTTTTGTTAGTAATAAGATGTATATTTTGATTACAATCACTTTATTGGCACCATCAAGTTATATTCCTCCGATTTAAAAACCACAATCAAAACCTTGTTTCTTATCTAATTTTCGGAACGTTTCTGTTTTTATTTTTTGGTTATTTTGTTATAGGTAATTTATTGCAGGAGTTGCTGAAAAACGATGTTAAGTATGCACACTGAGAAACGTACAAAAGTTTAACAGAAAGTACACAGTATATAAACTAGTCAGAAATATTAATATTATTTTCATAATATTATCCAAGAGATATGTTTCCTAAAATGAAATATTGTGAATTTCTCAAAAATTATAAAACCTGAAATTTTCGCTATAATTTTCCGGTAAAATTCAATTTAACTACTGGCAACGTAGTTTTTCCTCAATTTTAATTTTGTCTAAGTGGGGGGATATATCGTTTTACGCACATTTTCTTTGAAACCATCTTACCCAAAATTTTGAAAAAAAAATTGTGTATATACTTATGTATGCGCGTCAGAAGTTATTTATGTCTTTGGCATAATACTACAACAATGGAAAGCCAGCAGAAAAATAAAATGGTGGACCAAATTCAAATTTAATTATTTTAATAAATGTTTTTTTATTATATGGTCCACTATTTAATATCAATAACTAAACAAGAGAATAATAAAGTTGAAGCGCGATAACTTGAAAATAGTCTGATAGATATCTTTGCTAATAGCCCCACGTGAAGATGTTGTAATACAACGAAACCTCGACGTGGTAAAGAATTTAAAGAAATTAGAAATAATACTACATCACGTAGTTTCATTTAATTGTGAATAATTAATTTCTACAAAGTTAACGCCAAATATATTCAATAAAAGTCTGAAAGATGATTGACTTATAATGGAAAGCCAGCAGAATAAATTGGTGGATGTCAATGACATCTCGCCCTGTTAAACGCGAGAATTGAATTGCTAACTAAATAAACTTTAATTAATAATGAAAATAAAATATGCTAAAAATTTATATCAATGTATTAATTTGTTTATAATTAAGTATTTAATAATTTATAATATATAATACAAATAAATACGTACTGAATTGGAAACGGTCTGGCAGATGATTGGTTTACAATATAAAGACAGTAGAAAAATAAGCTGTGATGTATCTACATTCAACTTATGAAAGAAATATGCATTTTTTCTCTTACCAACTCATGGTCGCCTGGTAAATGCAATAATTCGAACAAATGCGGTCACAGTACAGTTTTTGACTATTAACTATTCGCTTGACGACACTATCATCAAACTTAGGATAAGTAAATCGGTAAAAATAAAATGTTTAGTGTGCAACTTCATGGTGTCGTTTTTGTGTTGCATCGTTGCCAACTTCATCCGGTATTTTTAAAATTTCACTCATAATTTTTTTCATAACGCGCTTAAAGAAGTATAAATTCAAAAAATGTAATTCTTAAAATATTATCGGAAACATATTTCGTTTTCTACTGTATCAAACTTGTTCGCTCCAAAATTTTTAAACAATTTTAGGTTCTTACTGTTGGGAGATATGCGACTGCTTATATCAAAGACTTTCAGAAAAAAAGGCTACGACGGACGGCTGTAAGAGTGATCCTAGGGTCCTGAAACCTTAAAAAAGGGACCTTAAAAATTAGTTTATACTTTATTTATAAGGCTAATATAGTTAGTTAGCTTTAGTTATAGTCTTCTCTGCTCAAGCTCATTTTCATCAATACTAAAGTACCTCACGCGCTCTAAAGAATTGTCTGGCATTTAAATATGAGATTATATCAAGTTTCGTTTACAATAATACTTACAAGCCAGCCACCAATTAACATAACCTATAAACAGAATAAGACTGTGGAAAAAAATCCATTCGTTATGCTTTGAAACATAAAACTTCTACCGAGTCACGAGCGTACGAAGTGCCTTATATAAACAGACTTTAAATAGCATTGAACATTGTACAAGTACTACATCAAATATGAAAGTTTGCCGTATATCAGGTAGACAACTATTATCACAAATAGCGGCTTCACTTCCTGACATACATACCTGTATACACTTCCTAACTCGCATAACGCAAATCAATCGTTAACTTCAAAATTAGCTACGCGCCAGCGCTCTACTTAGAGTCGTGCTAATTACAGTTAATGCACTATTTGCAAATAGTTAAATTACGTTGATTGTTAACTCGTCGTTAATGCGATGTTAACATTTGTTAACTGACACAGGAAGTCGATGTGGCTTTCCTATCCTCGTTAAAATGTAGGAAGATTTATCGATTGTAGATATAGATGTCGAGTCGTGCGAATGGTTACAAATATTAATGTTAGGTTGCAGTGAAACACTTAACAGTCGATAAAAACTAATTATTAAGGAATTTGATTAGTCAGTGTTCATTATTAATTATTAAGGAATTTGATTTTTCAGTGAAGCTTATCTCTAAGATAAAAAAGTAATGACTAATGCAAAAACTGTGTTTTAATTAACTAGGAACAAAGAGAAACATTTCCTTTAATTGTTTTTATTTTGCAATAAATGTGCTTCGAAATTATGTGATAAATCACAGCAAATGTAATCTGTGATTTTTCGATATCAATTTATTCAAGGTTAAAAATTTTATTAATCTGGGCTTTATGCGTCTTTAAATTTTTTTTTTAATTTTCATGATTTCGTACTAGAATGGTAATTCGACTCATTTGGATTAGTCGAAATAGTCGAGTAGTAGAAATTTGAAAAACATTTTCAAAATTCGATGTAAGTATAGGTTTTCAACAGGTTAATAAGGGTTTCAAAAATATATTTTTCATAATTTTGTGTAGTACGTTTTCAAAATTATCCTAAAAAATACTAAAAAAAATGTATGCCCCTCCTTTTTACCGAAACTGCTGAAACTAATATGAAAAAATAGAGTATTTAGAAGGATAAGCAAATACTGTAGGTAAACTGTTACGAAGATTCCAGATATCATAATTTGTTCAGGTACTTCAGATGATCAATAATATATGTTATTAAATACATATTGCGTTAGGAAGTCGATATTAGTGATGACTTCTGATAAATAAACTAATTTCACTTTAACTGAGGTAATAGTGATGACTTCTGATAAATAAACTAATTTCACTTTAACTGAGGTAATAGTGATGACTTATGATAAATAAGCTAATTTCATCTTAACTGAGGTAATAGTGATGACTTATGATAAATAAGCTAATGTCACCTTAACTGAGATAATAATGATGATTTATGATAAATAAGCTAATTTGACCTTAAATGATGTAATAGTGATGACATGATAAATAAGCTTTCACCTTAACTGAGATAATAGTGTAACTTATGATAAATAAACTAATTTTACCTTAACTGAGGTAATAGTGATGATTTATGATACTGCTTTCCGGTTTTTCCCATCCCAAATCATGTCAATAGTTTGTATTACTTATACTTTTGTATTTTTAAATTTTTTTTTGTCTAATGATGATGACTATATACAATTTTCATTGTAAAATTTCTTACAGCCTACAAACTAAATTTCAATAATAATTGTTATGGTTATTTGGAAGAGACTGCTCATGTAGCAATAAGTCCGCCATACGTACTATCCATAAAAGTTGATAAATAAAGCAATATATCTGTCCGAATACCACAATTGCAATACATTATGGTTCACTTCAAGCATAAAGTAGAAAGTACACTCATATTCGGTTCAAATATATTTTTTTTAAATAAATAAGCTTTTTTTTAAATACTTATACATAGAGAAACCGAATTCGACGATAACAATATTCTCATCTTGATTTGCGTGCTTTTGAGATTGCCTGTAATAAAATAATCTTGTTCGTGATAACTCGTATAGTCAATGAACAAAATCAGAACGTTTTTTGTTTTTTTTTTATTACAACGTGAGAAGCGAAAACTGTTAGAATAGATTTGAAAAAAAAACTTTACGGCGCGTACAATAACAAGATTGGGAATTTTGTAGAAGTACATGCTTCAAATTTCTTCCCCCCCCTCCCTAATTGTGAATAAAACGTATTTTTTTAAGTTGCCTTCTATCTTTATGGCGGTATTTATAAAAAAAATTAGTAATTTTAATTTTGAAACGAAAATGTTTTTGTTTTTTCCTAATAAATAGTCAGATTTGTTATATAGGTTTAATTTAATTTAAATATCTTTAGCAGGCAAACAAATAAACACAATGCAACTGATTTATCAATAAACATTTGTAGAAGGTTCCTAAAAAAATTCCTGTTAAGTAGAACTCAAACACAGTCAAAATACAGACAAACTCAAACATAGACAAACATTTAACGGTAAATAGTTAATTAAACTAATTACGGTAGTTTTATTGAACTATTTGGGGAGATTATGGGAAACTGTACACACTTCTTATTAAAGGAGTCATAACTTAACGTGTAATTAAAATATTAAAAATTAGTTATCACAGTCTAGTAAAAAATATGACCTTATTATACTCCGTTCTGTCATATATATACATTTTACATGTAGGAGATGTATCCCGAAATACTTATTTAAAAATAAAATAAATATATAAAATACTTATTTTAAAGGTTTTTATTTTCGTCTGTAGGCGTTGCACCTGCTAATATAGCCATTAGCTATATAACCATTTCAACTGTATACCATGCTAATATAACCATTAGCTATATAACCATTTCAGCTGTATAGGCAAAATTATATAGTCACAGAAACAGTAAAAAAAATTGGTTGTCTGTAAAGTCGGTTTACGGCGATAGTTTTACGTGATAACGTCATAAAGAAACATTGATAAAAAATTGCATACTTTTATGAATTAAATTGAATTATTATCACAGAATTATTATTATTTTGTATAATAAAATGAAGGAGTTAATTGAAAATTACAATATTTTCGATAAATTAACATTTATTTACACTCGTTAATTCAAATATTTTTTTACTTAAACTATACAGATTAATTACAAGTAACAATGTGCTATTAACAATTTAGACTTTCGTCGGGGTGGGCGGAGCTTATTGTAGAAGTTCTCGAAGAAGCTCGCGTGGCGGCGTTCCAGTAGCAGAACTATTCGAACTGCTAGCTCTGACGTCACGCGAGAAGAGAGATAAATTCCGACGCTTGGGCCGATCGTGCTTCTCTATCACTTGTTCCGCGCTCTCGCTTGCACGCTCAGGCTCAGGCGGAACGTGACACTTTTTCATGCGTGCAGCCGGTGTTAATCTATTTATAAGACGTTATCACGTCAATAATAGTTTTAAAAACTAAAAAAACAGGCTTTTTAATAAGATGAGCTAAAAGATAAAAAATAATCTTTAAATATAACGATTTTGGTAAAGAACGAAAGAATGTCTCTGATGACAAAAAAATAACTTTAATGTAAAAAAACCGTGGGTGCTTGATATCAATTTTCGTAATGTTTTTACCGCTAGCTATTTGTAAAGGTAGCATCGTTATGAGAATGTAAGTTGGGAGCTAGCTTATAGCAATCAAATTCTTCTACTTGGAGACCATCTGATGATTTATATTTTCTGACAGGGAACAAAATTTAGCGTGAATTGTAACAAAGCGCTAACAAGACAATGGAGCCATAAGTAAGGTCACACTTAGTAAGGTGGTTCGCATGTTAATCGTGTCGTTTCTTTCCTATGAATGTCACTCTTTGGTCATAAGTCATTCCGACAATAATTGGTTGTTTGACAGTTGTTAAAACAGAAGTGTTTTGAGTCTGAAAACAGAAGCGTTTCGAGTGATAATGAAAAGAGGGTGTAATTTGAATTCGCAATGTGATTTAATTCTATTTCTAGAAAGAAAAATAAATATATGAGAAGATTTTACCCACATGGGCCCATTTTATATGACACGGTTCGACTTTGAATAGACATAGTCAAATTAAGCCTTGGAGTCTACGATTAAACCTTAAACTTTGATTAGACCTCTGTCTACAATGACATGCAATTGAAAAACGGGAAGTAGCAGAGGTCATAATGAAAGAGAATGGGGAGTACACACATAAAAATTTAGGCCTTTATTTATGAGATGATCTTAGTGAGAATACGAGATTGTGACTATGAAATTATTATATTATTATCGGTTCTTGGACATATGGAAATATCATATATATAATAATCACTTGGACATATGGAAAGGGTGAAAATATAATTGATAGTTTCCGTTGTATTTACACGTATATAAGTTAAGTTAATGAAAGCTTACTTAAAAAAATAGAATTGTAGCGTTAAACATTGGTGCAGCTATTTTCTTAAAAACATCACAAGTCAAGTTAACAAAAGCGTATTTTAAAACAAACGGAATTGCAGCGTCAAACATTGCTGCAGCTATTTTCGTAAAAACACCAACAAGTCAAGTTAAAGAAATCGTATTTAAAAAAAACGGAATTGCAACATCAAACATTGTTGCAGCTATTTTCGTAAAAACATTACCCAGTCAAGTTAATGAAAGCATATTAAAAAAAACGGAATTGCAGCGTCAAACATTGTTGCAGCTTTTTTCCTAAAAACAAGTTAATTAAAGCATATTTAAAAAAAAACGGAATTGCAGCGTCAAACATAGGTGTAGCTATTTTCGTAAAAACATCAATCGTATGTAACATGATCAAATAACTAGTCTCTGAGATATGCTCTCGTTTGTGATATGTACCGAATCCGCAAAGTTGAACACCGTAGATTTATGTTACGTGTGTATTTTTCACGAAGCTCAGCCGCCTCTAAAGTAGTCCAGGCACAAATTTTCATCTTTCCTCTTTAAAATGAGATGTTAGTGTCTAGATAGCGGCGCCAATCTATCTTTAGCCAAATTACTTAAATTTATTAACAGACATTGTCGCTTATTTGAGCGGGAGTACCTCTCCACAGCTGACATTGATTTTAAAGATGATTTCACGTTAATTATTAATTATTATGTTAATTATTATGTTTTTTTGTTAATTATTATGCTTTGCTTGCTTCACCTAGTAAATAGTGACCGTGAGATGTGTCCGAAATTTAAACAATAAAAACCAGGCAATGAAACGGTTAATAGTTAATTATGGTATTATTGTTAACAGAAAGTTATTTCTTTTCTTAAGTTTTGGACGTCGTATCCTATATTCTTGCCTATACTGGAGTATATAGGCTAATTGCAACTTTACCTAATTTTTTCAGTCGTTTTTAAACGATAAAAAGACAAACAAAATATACACCCTAGTTCCAAGAGAGAAAAAAAATTCTAAAACTCCCAATCCTTGATATTTTCTGCCAACATTTCGAATAAAATATATGATACCTTGTTTTGAATCCACACAACAGTTTTTACGCAGTTTATTTTTTTAATTTTTGAACAAACAAAAAAGTTCAACGTTCCAAAAAACTTGTACTCTATCATTATTTATTATTGGTTCATGCCCAAACTTTTTCTCTTTAGTTATTTATTACAGCCGTATAAATATACAAAAACGTTTATAATTAGATGTATTTATTATACAACGTGTTAATTCGTTTACAATTCTGTTTTTATCCGACTCGTTGCAAGTGATTTCAATTTATTGCAACACCAATGCTATTACGTCTTAGTTAATAAGAAATTATATAACAATTATCAAATAGCAACGAATAAAAATAATACAAAATTTGGTTTTCAATACGTTAAACTAAATAAACAAATAACTGTAAAGCGGGACAGTCCATTTGTGTAAGGCTCAGTTGAAATTTTTAATTAAATTCGATTGAAACAAACTATTTGAAATTAATACAAAAAGACCATATATTTTAATACACTTTTTATTGTTTTAAGAAGTAAAATATACAAGTATGGTATTTTTGTATTAATTTCAAATAGTTTGTTTCAATCGAATTTAATTAAAAATTTCAACTGAGCTTTACGCCAATGGACTGCCGCTTTACAGTTAAATGTTTTTTTTTGTTTTTTGGGTCTATATAAATATAAATTCCAGTAATTTTATTGAAAGCATTATATTCGACTGAAACACAGTACTATTGAAATTAATAAAAAACACCATAGTCTTTGCAACACTTCGTATTGTCTTCTGTTTTCTTTTTGGTTCAATACGTTAATTGTAGTAATTTTATTAAAAGTATATTATTAACAATACAAAAATAACAGTTTAAAGTTTTGTCCATTTTGTTATTTAAAATTCGATTGATACGAAATGCCATTTGAAATTAATACAAAACACCATAGTTTTTACGACATTTCATATTGTATTCTTTTTTCTTTTTGGTTTGGTTGAAGTATATTATAAACAATTAATAAATAACATTTTAAAGTTTTGTCCATCGTGTTACTTAAAATTTAATTGAAACAAAATAATATTTGAAATTAATAAAAAACACCGTAGTTTTTACGACACTTCTTATTGTGTGTTTTTTTTCTTTTCGGTTTTATTAAAAGTATATTATTAACAATCAATAAATAAAATTTTAAGTTTTGTCAATTGCGTTACTTAAAATTCGATTGAAACAAAATACTATTTGAAATTATTAAAAAACACCGCAGTTTTTACGACACTTCTTATTGTGTGTTTTTTTCTTTTTGATTTAATAAAAATATAAATTCCAGTAATTTTATTAAAAACATATTAGTTATAAAACATGAATAACATCATTTATTCCATTTTTCGCAGAGTTTTGAAATTGCAATTCTGTTAATCAAACGTTTCAACATCTGTTCTCGTTAAAAGTGTCCGCCTGCATATTTATGGAAAGGCATTTCGTGAAATATGAATAAATCCAATCCATTATCGGGCCGTACCTCAAGGATTCGAAGCTCGGAACTTGCTACGAACGGCAACAACATCCTAGCCGACCACCTTCATTAATACGCCAGCAAGGTTACACCGCATTTCAACTTTCGTCAGTCGCCAATGCAATCCATTCGGAATTCGACGTTCGAAGCCGAAGCACCGAGCAGAACGGACAACCAAAATATCAGTTACATTAATATAATAAAGACATTCATAAAGGACTTTTTGTATCTGTACATAAAATTTTCAATTTACGCAATCGTAATTTATATAATTTTCTACTACTACGATAAATATATCGGCTTTTGAATTGAAAATAATTAAATTTTCAACTAAATAAGTGTCGGAGTAATAGATAGTAATATAAGTGTGTTGAAACTGTTATTTTATGGATTTTCTTTTAAACTTAATGGTTTTTATTTGTAAAATATCGCAGTGCTGATCAGTGTGTTGTGAATTTTCAATTCTGTAATTAATTTGTGCCCTGTTTATTTATTTGCTGATTATGTTTTTCCTCTTATTGTGATACAGTGCTCGCGTATTCTTGTGTAAATTGAAAAATATTTGAATTTTAAGTGTCTCTTCTAAACGGCGGTTTGGATTCTTGTTTTGGTGAGTGTTAATTTTTTTTAATAAATTATTTTATTTTAATTTTGTTAATAATTTTAAATAATATACTTTATAAATTAAAATAATCGTTTTCTTCTCTAAAATTCTAGTAATTTTCTCAAATATTTTACGGCTTTCATAGCGCTCTTGATTTTTCTTAATTTGTTTAATGCAATAACTATTTTGTGGCGTAATATTGTTTTGAATAATAATTATAATAATATCTAACTCTTAAAAAACAGGTTTCATTTAAATAATATTTTATCGAAAACTTATTTTTATTTTATGTAATTTAATGTAATTTTAATAAATCCTTTATTACATGATTTTTAAAATATTTACTTTTTATTAGGACTGTAAGACATTTTCTTCGAATAGTCTATTTCTTTGTAGGCTTGCGTGCTTCTTGTATTTAGCGAAATTAAATACATAATTTATCAAAATTAGCATACTGGTACATACATACGTACAAATATGAGCAAATATTTTAGTGTTGAGTAATTAAAATTCTTGCTTGGCCAAGTGGATTCATTGTTGCGTTTTGTTCACAACATTAGGCTTTACTAATCACTGTTTTAGTGTGGTAATGATTGTGCTTAATTACCACAATTAAATAGGCAATAGGTAAGACCTTATTTTGAAATCGCTTTGCTGATATTTCAAAATTTAAATATTAAATTATTTTTAAATACCTTCTGACATTAAATAAATAGCATTTTTTTAAAGACTTACGAAATCTTTTATCGTCCTTTTTTATTTTTTTTTGTAGTCTATGTATTCCTCAACAGAATTCTATGTACTAAAATTTTGTTTATAAATATGTAATAAATTTGAAAAAAGGAAAACGTTTTAATAAAATTAGGTAAAATGTTTTTTATTAAAATGATGTTATAAATATGTAATATATTAAGATAAGATATATCTGCGAAATTCTCATGTACTGATAGATAAAAAATCAAACAGGGTTATATAGAGCGAAATCCTCAGGTACCGATAGATAAAAAATCAATATAGTGCTGGTCAGGTCGAACCCAAATAGGTTTGTTTCTGGTTGGATTAAAAACCATGCTGTTCAGATCGACTCCATAGTCTGAATATTTCTACGAGTAAAATATGTCGATTAAAAATATATTTGACAGGTTTTAGCATTTCCAAAAATCTGGTCACCAAGCCAAACTATCCAACTATCTTCGTGGGCCTCAGGTATAATATCAGGAAAGGGCACATTTCTTTGAGCGAAAAGGTTTAAGCAGTTCTAACAAAGAAAGATTAAATATTGCTTAGAGTGAATTTTAAGAATCAAAATTAAAATTTATTTAATAAAACTAGAGTAGCACTTTGGCAACGGGATAAACTGTTCGTTTATTTTACGCAATCATATAACAGGTTTGACCTTGTAAAGTCTCCATGATCTATGTCATGATACTAATTAATATCCATTTTATTTAATATAAAACAATTATCCTCCCACTAATTATTGCCAATAACGAAATTAGTTAACAAACAAATTGAATAATTAAAGTTGACATTTCGTTTTTTTTTCTCTTTTGTAAATTTGCATAACACGTCCAGATTATTTAAATTTCGTTAATTATGAAATCTGATTAATAAATTGTGTTAATCGAATTATTTTTATTATTTTTATGTGTTTAGATTTTTTTAAATATGGAGATCAGTTATTTCCTTATTAACTTTTGCCCGCTATTACGTTCGCTTGGGCTGTTTTGTGTGTTGTGTGTATGTATTTTCAATAGTGTGATTTAACCCACGTAAGCGCCATCTATTGGGACCAGCGGGAAGCGTTTTTCAAACATACGATCACATATTATTCGTTCATTTCTCTTAGTTACGAAATAAATCTAAAAATATAAAGTTTTAAAGGAACACTGTTACACGCTTTATATTAGCTTCACTTGAATGTATGTATGTATGAATTAATGTATCGGAATCTTTCAATTAAATTTTCATCCACTTCCAGACGTCGCAATTGTTTGGAATTTTCCACACGTATCAAGAACCGATGATAATATAATAATTTTATAACTAAAATATAAACAAATTATAGTTAAAAAAAACTAAAAAAATACGCTTCTGTACTAAAATTAACTTTAAAATAAAAAATAATCTTTTAAAAACTTTGTGCTCGTTATGAAAATATAGATCGAGAGCACCTCATGACTTTTTTTCAAAATTAAAGTTAATTTTTTTGTCAATTAGGTACTTTATTTTTTTTTTATTGTTTATTAAAAAAATTAAGTTATATCAATTTGTGAGACATCTTTTCGCTCTTGACAAAATTTTTAAATTTAAAATTTATTTTTTAATCTTTTAGTTCATATTGCCATAAAAGTGTATTTTTTTAGTTTTGTTAAACTGTAATTTTACAGTAGCAATTTAAAATAATTAAATTTTATTACTTGGCTAATCTTTTTTTTTTAAAGCAAGATAGTTGTGAAAAGTGAATATTTTAATATTAGATAATGTTAATTGGCCTTAATTTATACAATATTAAATGTATACAAAATTAAATTTGTACAATATTAAATTTATACAAAATTAAATTTATACAATATTAAAAATACTACTAAAATAAATTTAGTAGGTTTTGCTTAAAATATAAATAAACAGACATGCAAGTATAAATAGAACAATTTCCAAAAACCGGTCTATTTATTTTATATAGTGTTTTTAACTGTAATTTTTTTTATTAATTTCTTTAATGCACAGCTTTTTTTACTTTTAGGCTTCTTATATTTATAAATTACTCAAGTAAGTTATATAAATTATTATTCAAAATATAATTTTGTAAAATTAAAAAAAATTCAAATTGTAAACTAAAAAATTTTAAAAAATTCAATTTCTTTGAAGGTCCCCAAACTATAAGAATGATTAATAATAGTTAAAAATAGATAAAAAAAAAAAAATATATATATATATATAGTCCGTACATAGCTTGAAATTTTTGACAATTTCCGTAGCCATTCGATATAAACAAAGTTAATTCCTAACACAATAGATAGTCTATTGTTTGAAGATAACATATTCATTGGTAACCAGGCAATTCAGGTCACACAATTTTCGTCAAAATGGAACTTATTTATTTGTCAACTTTAATGCAAAGTAAGGTAGACTTATTGCTACAGAAACAATCTCTTCCAATCAACCGTAAATGTAAGTTTAGAAACATTTATTGGTAGACTTAACGATCCAAAAATATTTAACACAAATACTGGCAGGGGTTAGAATGGAAGAAGGAAAGGATAAGAGCGCAGAAGGATTAGGGTTTAGGAGAGGTAGCACTTTTCAGGAGAACCTTGAAAACATTTATCAAGGCTATTTTTCTGATATCAGGATCTAGTTGATTTCTGTAAAGGATATTCGCTACTTGGACAGCGAAGGGTTTTTTAAGAGGGATAAATATGTTTAAGAATAAACAGGGTGAGAAAATTTTCAGAACATGATCCAAAGCCGTGAGCAGACACATCAAAGAGATGTGTAATAAAATTGTTATATACATATAGTTGGCGTAGATCGTGGATCTTCAATCACTTGAGACGTGACCTGTGTTCAGAACACGAACACCTTTTCTAAAGTCGAAGATATATCGAACGCATAAATTTTGAAACCTATAGTCCGAGTTTAAAAACTAATAAAATACTTAGTTATTTTATTGTAAACATTAATTCAGATTCTCTCATTTAGTCCTATAGTCCGAAACTATAGTCCGAGCCTATAGTCCGAGCTATAGTATGAAACCTATAGTCCGAGCTTAAAAACTAATAAAATACTTTAGCTATTTTATAGTAAAAATTAATTCAGATTCTTTCATTTAGTCCTATAGTCCGAACCTATAGTCCGAGCCTATAGTCCGAGCCTATAGTCCGAGCCTATAGACCGAGCTATAGTATGAAACCTATAGTCTGAGCTTAAAAACTAATAAAATACTTTAGCTATTTCATTGTAAACATTAATTCAGATTCTTTCATTTAGTCCTATAGTCCAAACCTATAGTCCGAGCCTATAGTCCGAGCCTATAGTCGGAGCCTATAGTCCGAGCTATAGTATGAAACCTATAGTCCGAGCTTAAAAGCTAATAACATACTTTAGCTATTTTATTGTAAACATTAATTCAGATTCTTTCATTTAGTCCTATAGTCCGAACCTATAGTCCGAGCCTATAGTCCGAGCCTATAATCCGAGCTATAGTATGAAACCTATAGTCTGAGCTTAAAAACTAATAAAATACTTTAGCTATTTTATTGTAAACATTCATTCAGATTCTTTCATTTAGTCCTATAGTCCGAACCTATAGTCCGAACCTATAGTCCGAGCCTATAGTCCGAGCTATAGTATGAAACCTATAGTCTGAGCTTAAAAACTAATAAAATACTGTAGCTATTTTATTGTAAACATTAATTCAGATTCTTTAATTTAGTCCTATAGTCCGAGCTATAGTATGAAATCTATAGTCCGAGCTTAAAAACTAATGAAATACTTTAGCTATTTTATTGTAAACATTAATTCAGATTCTTTAATTTAGTCCTATAGTCCGAAACTATAGTCCGAGCCTATAGTCCGAACTATAGTATGAAACCTATAGTCCGAGATTAAAAACTAATAAAATACTTTAGCTATTTTATTGTAAACATTAATTCAGATTCTTTCATTTAGTCCTATAGTCCGAACCTATAGTCCGAGCGTATAGTCCGAACCTATAGTCCGAGCCTATAGTCCGAGCCTATAGTCCGAGCTATAGTATGAAACCTATAGTCCGAGCTTAAAAACTAATAAAATACTTTAGCTATTTTATTGTAAACATTAATTCAGATTCTTTCATTTAGTCCTGTAGTCCAAGACCGAGCTATAGTATGAAACCTATAGTCTGAGCTCAAAAACTAATAAAATACTGTAGCTATTTTATTGTAAACATTAATTCAGATTCTTTCATTTAGTCCTATAGTCCGAACCTATAGTTCGAGCCTATAGTCCGAACCTATAGTCCAAGCCTATAGTCCGAGCTATAGTATGAAACCTATAGCCTGAGCTTAAAAACTAATAAAATACTTTAGCTATTTCATTGTAAACATTAATTCAGATTCTTTCATTTAGTCATATAGTCCAAGACCGAGCTATAGTATGAAACCTATAGTCTGAGCTTAAAAACTAATAAAATACTGTAGCTATTTTATTGTAAACATTAATTCAGATTCTTTCATTTAGTCCTATAGTCCGAACCTATAGTTCGAGCCTATAGTCCGAACCTATAGTCCAAGCCTATAGTCCGAGCTATAGTATGAAACCTATAGCCTGAGCTTAAAAACTAATAAAATACTTTAGCTATTTCATTGTAAACATTAATTCAGATTCTTTCATTTAGGTTTCAGGATGTGTCACTAACTATGAGTATTCAGAAATTTAAAAAAATGTCATCTTAATGATGATATACATTTGTATCGAATTATGTTTGACATATTATCGTAAACTCTGCGGAAGTTCCAGAATTTCTTTTGAATGAAAGAAACATAGTTATGGAGAAATTCAAAAAAGTCACCGGAGAAGGCCTGAGATTGAGATGTGTAATCAAAAACCTTTAAGCTCCATGAGATCAATTTTGACCGCAACCTTCTTAGAAAACAATTTTGCAATGATCACTGCAACCAATCAAGTTAGAATTAATTTCTGACATATCTTATTATGTTCTGACTTCAGATCTCCAATATGTACGAGTAATACAGAATGCATTTATTAGTTTTATCAAACAAGTTTATATAAGGTCGGTGCCCCTGCTATCATAGACTTAATACACTACGATCTGCTATAGATATATATATAAATATATACATATACATATATATATATATATATATATATATAAATATATACATATATATATATATATATATATATATATATATATATATATATCTTACATCTATAGCTATACACGCTAATCTACTAATTGATATAAATACGTTTGGTAGTTTTTGGTACTTCAAAAGGAAAAACGAGACCCTCATCTTTTTGTCTGTCACAGTCGTTTTTCTCATAAACCACTTTACGAAAGTCACTTGTCTTTCTTTCTGTCTATTATAGTTGTTTTTCTCATAAACTGCTTTAAGAGTAGTAACGCATATATTTCAATAGAAAACACAGAAAAATGTTCATAAAAAACTAGGGAGCCAAATAAAGAACTTGTTTTCTTATTTCAAATATAGTGGTGTGCCTCTAATAGGATGTTTCTGAATGTCGATAAGTGCCTTAATATCTCCTTCACTACTTTAAACAATTAATTTTTATTGAAGTACATTTTGGGCGGCTCAGCCCTACAACGTAAGTCTGTCCATAGAGATCTCAGAGTTTTCTTTGATGAAAAACTGACGATCCGTTCTCATACTATCACATTGTTCATAAATGTACCCAAGTTCCAGAATTCATCTCTCGTTCTAGTAAAGAATTTAAAAACCTTCACACTTTTACATATTTATATTGTTCACTAACCAGGAGTATCCTCGAATATGGATCAGTTATTTTTGTCTCCGTACTACAAATCGCACAGTGATAGAATTGAAAAATTACAAAAGAGGTTTTTAAATATTCTTTGCCACAGATTTCATCTTGGACGAGAGTATAGATCCTATAAAATCCAACCACAGAGATTTAATTTGTCATCGCTAGCTGCTCAGAGAAAAAGCGCTGATCTATTAAATTTATATAAAATCATACATTCGCAGGTTGATTGTCCCTATCTCCTCTCCCTATTAAACTTCAACACTCGACTCAGACCCCGTATACCACTACAGAGATTATTAGTACTAAAAGTATATAACCTCATAATTCGAATGTGCTGATTGCATAACGATATTGTTTCTCAGCATCCGTCCTCGGACATTTTTGGACCGAAATTATTAACATTTTAAAAGGTAATACAAAATGTATTGTTTATAAATTAAAACCAGCTACGATAGAATTAATATCTTGTTCAGTATGTTGAAAATATTATAATTCTAAGTTAATACTAACTTTAATAATTGATCAATACATTTTGATCATATATATAATATTACAAGTAACCACTGAAAATGAGTACATAAATACTCTAACCATTTTGTGTACACATAATTAGAGTTATAGTCTAGTTTTATACTCTGCTCTTTTTTTACATTTACGTGACTGTAACTTGTTTTGTGAGGCTTTCAATAAATTAATTAATATATAGTATTGATAAATACATTTTGTAATATATCTAATAACAGAAGTAACCCTTACAACTTTGTACATAAATACTCTAACCATTTTGGTACACATAATTAGAGTTATAGTCTAGTTTTATACTCTGCTCTTTTTTTTCATTTACGTGACTGTAACTTGTTTTGTGAGGCTTTTAATAAATTAATTAATATATAGTATTTATAAATACATTTTGCATTACATCTAATAACAGAAGTAACCCTTACAACTGTGTACATAAATACTCTAATCATTTTGGTACACATAATTAGAGTTATAGTCTAGTTTTATACTCTGCTCTTTTTTTACATTTACGTGACTGTAACTTATTTTGTGAGGCTTTTAATAAATTAATTAATATATAGTATTAAATACATTTTGCAATATATCTAATAACACAAGTTACACTTACAACTGTGTACATAAATACTCTAACAATTTTGTGCAGATATAATTAGAGTTATAGTCTAGTTTTATACTCTGCTCTTTTTTTACATTTACGTGACTGTAACTTGTTTTGTGAGTCTTTTAATAAATTAATTAATATATAATATTGATAAATACATTTTGTAATATATCTAATAACATAAGTTACACTTACAACTGTGTACATAAATACGCTAACAATTTTGTGCAACAATAATTAGAGTTAGAGTCTAGTTTTATACTCTGCTCTTTTTTTACATTTACGTGACTGTAACTTGTTTTGTGAGGCTTTTAATAAATTAATTAATATATAGTATTGATAAATACATTTTGTAATATATCTAATAACACAAGTTACACTTACAACTGTGTACATAAATACTCTAACCATTTTGGTACACATCATTAGAGTTACAGTCTAGTTTTATACTCTGCTCTTTTTTTACATTTACGTGACTGTAACTTGTTTTGTGAGGCTTTTAATAAATTAATTAATATATAGTATGGATAAATACATTTTGTAATATATCTAATAACAGAAGTAACCCTTATAACTGTGTACATAAATACTCTAACCATTTTGTGCAGACATAATTAGAGTTACAGTCTAGTTTTATACTCTGCTCTTTTTTTTACATTTACGTGACTGTAACTTGTTTTGTGAGGCTTTTAATAAATTAATTAATATATAGTATTGATAAATACATTTTGCAATATATCTAATAACACAAGTTACACTTACAACTGTGTACATAAATACTCTAACCATTTTGGTACACATAATTAGAGTTACAGTCTAGTTTTATACTCTGCTCTTTTTTTACATTTACGTGACTGTAACTTGTTTTGTGAGGCTTTTAATAAATTAATTAATATATAGTATGGATAAATACATTTTGTAATATATCTAATAACAGAAGTAACCCTTATAACTGTGTACATAAATACTCTAACCATTTTGTGCAGACATAATTAGAGTTACAGTCTAGTTTTATACTCTGCTCTTTTTTTTACATTTACGTGACTGTAACTTGTTTTGTGAGGCTTTTAATAAATTAATTAATATATAGTATTGATAAATACATTTTGTAATATATCTAATAACACAAGTTACACTTACAACTGTGTACATAAATACTCTAACCATTTTGGTACACATAATTAGAGTTACAGTCTAGTTTTATACTCTGCTCTTTTTTTACATTTACGTGACTGTAACTTGTTTTGTGAGGCTTTTAATAAATTAATTAATATATAGTATGGATAAATACATTTTGTAATATATCTAATAACAGAAGTAACCCTTATAACTGTGTACATAAATACTCTAACCATTTTGTGCAGACATAATTAGAGTTACAGTCTAGTTTTATACTCTGCTCTTTTTTTTACATTTACGTGACTGTAACTTGTTTTGTGAGGCTTTTAATAAATTAATTAATATATAGTATTGATAAATACATTTTGTAATATATCTAATAACGTCTACGTGCCGCCAAATCGTAAATAAATATTTGATATATTTATTTACGAGTTGGCGGCAGACGCCGAAGACTTTGTTCTGTGTATCCATGCTGGCAAGTTAGAATTTTAGACTATGGGTAATTATGTTTTATAAAAGCTCGTTTATATAAAAAAGTGTTTTCTTTAAGTTTGAAAGTGGATCGGTTTAATATCCCATCATTCCATCGGATTAGATCCGAACCGTTCGAGAAGACTATAATTTTTTAAGATTATTATTTTTAAAAAAGGAAAAGGATTATTATTTTAAGGATTGGAGTTAATAATATTGTATTGGTTGCAAAAATTAATCGGTGAAAACATCTAGAAACAATAAACAATCTATAAACAACAAAGAAAATAGTTAAATAGTGGGTCCAAATATTATTGTATCTTTCATTATATACCTACTAGATTCATATCATATACTTTTTCATATATATCGTGAATGTTATTATATTTTGAATAAATAAACATGAACGGTTGCATATATATAAAAAGTATTTTATTCCATAGTCGAACAATCGATACGATCTTTGGAGGATCGCATCGTAACTATTTGGTACGATTCCAGTATCGTGTCATACAGTTACAACAAAGATCGATTCAATATATCGATACAATTGAAAATATCGCAAATCTCTAATATCTAGTAGGGCGGCTGCGAAGTTCGGAGGATGTCCCTAATGGCACAATATAGATACACAAATATTTCAGCTCGTTTCATTGATTTTGTTGGGTAATTGAGTAACGGAGATACGATTCCAGTATCGTGTTACACAATTACGTCGAAGATCGATCCGATATATCGATACAATTAAAAATATGGCACATCTCTAAGATCTAGTAAGGCAGCTGAGAAGTTTAGAGGATGTCTCTAATGGCATAATATAAATACAGAAATATTTGAACTAGTTTCATTGGTTTTGTTGAGTAATTGAGATAAGATTCCAGTATCGTGTCATATAGTTACGACAAAGATCTATTCAATATATCAATACAATTAAAAATATCGCGCATCTTTAAGGTCTAGTAAGGCAGCTGGGAAGTTCAGAGGATGTCTCTAAGACATAATATAAATACACAAATATTTGAACTAGTTTCATTGGTTTTGTTGAGTAATTAAATCATTCTAGATTGGGACCAGGGTCTGGTGAAGGAACTGGAAGATAATCATGGATCTTTGTAATGGCGGGAAGTAAATACCACTAGTTTAGGCTCGTACGATTGATAGAGAAAATTCGTCTTCTAGTGATGTTCTGTTATAAATGGATTGACAAAGAAAAAAAAAATTCGACAAAAAACTTTTTTATTTAAACAAGCTTTTACTAAACTTCACTTAAATAAAAAAAAAAACATTTTACCGGAAATAACCATGATCCTTGTGGTTCAAATACAGATTCGAATATGTTAACTAAGGTAAGATCAAAAAGCAACAAATCACATAATTTTATAGATGTTTATTAATGAAATAAATTTATTGTGAGACGTAAAACGGGTTTATATTATATTTTATAAATTATTGTTAAAAAAATGGCTGGCGCAAAAAAGTGTGAAGGAAAAAGAAGGAAATAGCATTGATACTCCAAAAATAACTCCTTAAAGATGACACCCTTAGTAACTTTGTTCCTTTATTTTCAGATTTATCAGTCGTTTTTTGTTTTTTAATTGTTTTTCAATCTTTTTAGTTGTTTTTTAGTTTCCTTCGTTTTTTTTAAAATCTAAACTTCATTTCCATTAATGTAATGCCCCACATGCCATATTTAGTCCAAGTTTTATATTTTGTATTCAGGAATATTTAATTTTACGATCACCATATTGATTTATATATTTTCTATAAAAAGTTGCGATTACATGGACACATGATTCGGTTCGGTTCCTGCAAGAGGTTAAAAAAAGCTCAAACATACATACATATACACATACGTACATATTACATACATACATATAAACATAAATCTTAAACACAGTACATTCCTCCTTGCGCAATCATGTGATGCTAAAAATGAACGAACCTTTACTTTTTTGAAGGTTTTTTTAATAAGAATATCATTAAATTTATGTTTTTTAATATGGCAAAGCTGTCGCTTATGCATAACTCTTAAAAGCATTAAAGTATTACTGAAATAAATATCGTTTGTCTGCTTGAAATACAACGAAAGGAGACAAATTATGACAAAAACAAACGATAGGCTGAACTGCCAATACTTAAGAAGTTGTAAAGAACAAAATGAACACGAATACTTTACTATTCATTTTTTTTTTTTGGTCATAATTTATTATATTCGATATCTCCTTGACGTTGAAGGTCAATTGACATTTGAGTGGAATATTGTGTCAAGAAAAAATGTGATTGTAATGTTAAAAAAACTATCGGTATATTGAAAGGTTAAGACCGCGAAAGGTCGACTGATAATAATTTATATTAAACTTATGCAAAAAAACATAAAAACTGGTGAAAAATTAGAAGAAGATTAAAGGATTTTGAAAGTTATGTAAAAAAATTAGGAGAAAAGTGAAGGATTTTGTTTTCTTCGTTTATACTACCTCGGAAGAAAACTAATTTTTTAATATTAAGTTTGATAAATAAAAGATAAAATAAACAAGAATGTTTTTGAGCGGATTAATAATTGATGGCATAAATAAACTAATATAACTATGTATATATCAACACTTAGCCTCAATCACTGGTCTGAAGACCTGAAATTTTGTTCGTTACAAAAATGTTTTCCAATATGCCTAAAAATAAAGAAATAAATAAAAAATAAAAGTATTTTTCTACAGATTCAGACATTCTATTTATACTATTGATCTGGTGGTTTATAGGAGAAAATCTTGTGAAAAAAATGGAAACCTGCCAGAAAAACGCTTTTCAAAATTTCACCCTAAAGTTATGAAAACATCAAGAGTTTTTTTTTAAAAATGAAAATGGGATTATACCTATATATTTTCTAAAACTTAATTATTCCTGGAAAAATAATAAAGCAACAGAATTCAGGGAACCCCTTTTAAACCTAAGCATTTTTAAAAGCTTTTTTAAATAAAAATTCAAAATTTCATAAATAAAAATCTTATAATTGGTATAAGTAATTGGCAATCTCAATATTGGTATCCTTGGCTGTATAAAAAACATGCACGTTAACATTTCGAAGTTGGATAACTTGCGTAATTATAGTAAGTGAGTTGAAAAATAGCAAAAGTTAATAGCGCCATTTGTCTATAAATAAAAAATTCAAAAAGAACTAATAAAATCTCAAAATGCTTTGATAAAAATCTCAGTATTTTTATAATTAATTATATAAAAAAATTATAAGTTAAAATTAGTATACTTCGAAATTATACTAACGTTGTAATAGCAAGCGAGTTGAAAATTAATGAAAGTTGATAGTAAATTTAATTAAAAAATACTGTTAATTATTTATCACAGTAAATAAAGTCTA
Organism: Druceiella hillmani; assembly: GCA_039881145.1. NCBI lineage: Eukaryota > Metazoa > Arthropoda > Insecta > Lepidoptera > Hepialidae > Druceiella > Druceiella hillmani. The sequence goes on along the minus strand of JAYKKI010000064.1, from coordinate 8,868,247 downwards.
GGTATGAGCTGACACGATATTTATTGTAAAATCTGGAAAAAAAGCTTTAATTGCGTCATTATCTATATATATAATAAAAGTTTGTGTGACTGATTGATTCATTAACGTAGAGACAAATTTAAAATTGAACAATAGGTTCTTTTTGTGATCTAGATATTAATTAGAGGAAAACCTTTTATAAATTTATTTTTCAACGGATGGAAAATTTGTGTCTAAGTTTATATAATAAAAATAATATGAAACACCTATTAGCTTGAAATACTTCAAAAGAATATAATAACACTAATTAGTAAACATCTATTGTACAGTACCTAAGGGTATGATAAAGAAAAAGGTAGTAAACGTAATGGCATAGGAAACCTAAAGGGAGACCAAGAAAATTTAAATAACGGAAAAATGCAACGTAATATACACGCGGAAAATGTCGCCGAAAACTATAAAAATGCACGTTCAATCTTTAAAATACCCAAAAATATCTACTTACTAAATTTTCTTTTTTCACAAGGTGGAAATCGCGCAGCTATTTTAAAATATCTCCAACAAGTTAGTTATTCCTAAGCTAAACGAAACCGTAATCCACAAATTTCTTTCCAACTTACTTTACAAATATCACCCCGAAGCTAAATCCTGCTGATATCTCATACCTTGAAAGTTTAAGAAAAGTATCATAGTACAGTAAGTACCATTCCGTTCCATTGGAGTTTCAAAATGAATACGTGGAATACAGCACCAAGAATGACTTGCTTACAAGAGCTTAAAGTAAATGTTTACTTCCAATATTCAAAACGGTTTTTACTCTAAACGATGTTAACAGGAATGATAAGTGATTTGATTCAGATATGCCCTTAACGAAAAGGTGCAATAGCACATTCCGTTCCATTGCACTTTCAAAATGAATACGTAGAATACAACACCAACAATGATTTGTTTACATGAGCTTACAGCAAATGTTTATTACTAACATCTTAAACGGTTTTACTCTAAACAATGTTACGCAGGAAATGATAAGTGATTTGATTCAGATATGCCCTTAACGAAAAGGTGCAATAGCACATTCCGTTCCATTGCACTTTCAAAATGAATACGTAGAATACAACACCAACAATGACTTGTTTACATGAGCTTACAGCAAATGTTTATTACTAACATCTTAAACGGTTTTACTCTAAACAATGTTACGCAGGAAATGATAAGTGATTTGATTCAGATATGCCCTTAACGAAAGTGAGCAATAGTACCATTCCGTTCCATTGCATTCTCAAAATGAATACGTAGAATACAGCAGCAAGAATGACTTGCTTACCTGAGCTCACAGCAAATGTTTATTACTAACATTTTAAATGGTTTTTGCTCTAAACAATGTTACTCAGGACATGATAAGTGATTTGATTCAGACATGCCCTTAACGAAAGGGAGAAATAGTACCATTCCGTTCCATTGGAATCTCAAAATAAATACGTAGAATACAGGAGCAAGAATGACTTGCTTACCTGAGCTCACAGCAAATGTTGATTACTAACATTTTAAATGGTTTTTGCTCTAAACAATGTTACTCAGGACATGATAAGTGATTTGATTCAGATATGCCCTTAACGAAAGGGTGCAATAGTACCATTCCGTTCCATTGGAATCTCAAAATGAATACGTAGAATACAGCAGTAAGAATGACTTGCTTACATGAGCTTACAGCAAATGTTTATTACTAACATCTTAAACGGTTTTACTCTAAACAATGTTACGCAGGAAATGATAAGTGATTTGATTCAGATATGCCCTTAACGAAAGTGAGCAATAGTACCATTCCGTTCCATTGCATTCTCAAAATGAATACGTAGAATACAGCAGCAAGAATGACTTGCTTACCTGAGCTCACAGCAAATGTTTATTACTAACATTTTAAATGGTTTTTGCTCTAAACAATGTTACTCAGGACATGATAAGTGATTTGATTCAGATATGCCCTTAACGAAAGTGAGCAATAGTACCATTCCGTTCCATTGCATTCTCAAAATGAATACGTAGAATACAGCAGCAAGAATGACTTGCTTATCTGAGCTTACAGCAAATGTTGATTACTAACATTTTAAATGGTTTTTGCTTTAAACATTGTTAAACTGGAATGATAAGTGATTTGATTCAGATATGCCCCGCTCACATACATCTCTCAAGACTAAATATGCAAATGGTATGAGTTGTTAACAACCTTGCATAATACCCTCATGATGCTATCGGCTTTCTCCTCTTCGTCATTTTCGATGAAACATTAATCTTCCGCAGCATCACCGGTGTCAGCTTGCTCTCTTCGGTTAAATTTACGTTTAAAACTTTTTTAAGACAAAAAAACGATTAACACCCGTTAGTAAATGTACGTATAATGTAAAAGAAAAATGAAAGTGAAACGCAGAACTACGATCGAAACAAACTCAGTGTTATTGTAATGTGGCTTACGGAATATCTATGAAAAAATTTAATTTAAAAACGAACAACTAAAAGTTGAATTCTCAAAGTCGGAATTATTTACCTATTTTTAATAAATTTTTTTAACTTATTTGTAAATATTAAATGGTATTAATTGGTATGGTAATTGGTAACTAAAATATAGTTAATAACAAGTTGGCATAACTTTTAACCGTTATAAGAAGAACTCGACTGGGATATTATATAAGTTAAAAAGAAATGTTTTCATCTTTTATAATTTTGTAATTTTTATCTACATGTTTTATATAGGTCCTCTTAAATTATTATTCCGTTGGTTATATTTTATGTAGGTACTCTTCAATTATTATTCCGTTGGTTATATTTTATATAGGTACTCTTAAGTTATTATTCCGTTGGTTATATTTTATATAGGTATTATTAAATTATTATTCCGTTGGTTATATTTTATATAGGTCCTCTTAAATTATTATTTCCTTGGTTATATTTTACATAGGTACTCTTAAATTATTATTCTGTTGGTGATATTTTATATAGGTACTCTTAAGTTATTATTCCGTTGGTTATATTTTATATAGGTACTCTTAAATTATTATTCCGTTGGTTATATTTTATATAGGTCCCCTTAAATTATTATTCCGTTCGTTATATTTTATATAGGTACTCTTCAATTATTATTCCGTTGGTTATATTTTATATAGGTACTCTTAAATTCTTATTCCGTTGGTTATGTTTTATATAAGTCCTCTTAAATTATTATTCCGTTGGTTAAATTTTATATAATTACTCTTAAATTATTATTCCTTTGGTACCTTCAGTGATGTATTCACACAAATTGTTTTATAAATTTTGGGAGTAGTCTTTCATAGCCATTTCATTTGTCTATGGAAGCATTCGTGGAGTAAACTGCTTCTTTCAAATTTTATCTTAATTTATTATGGGATGGTAGCATACAACTTAAGATTAAAAACCAGATTTTTAATTTGAATATTAACATATAATCCAAAACCAAATTGTAAGCAATGTTGCTTGACGAATTTTTATTTTTTTTATTAAACATCGTATTTATTTTATAACACATTGTATATTTCAGAAATTTGCTTTTAAAAGCCTTTATAAGAATTTTTATTTTTTGTTTACCTAGGACAAAATGGAGATACAACCGTTATATTGCATGAATTATAGTCATTGTTAAGGCGATTCTAACGATACATGTATTCTGCCGAAGGTTTGACAGCTCTCGATTAACATTTTAAATATAAAACTAAAAAAAAACAAGAAGAATCTTTTTAATATCATAATTTTTGCAAGTTTGGCCAAGAAATTTTTTTAATATTATAATTTTTTCATGTTTAACAAGTCCAGTAATAAAATTAGGTTTTTATATCGCTCCGTTTTAAAAATAGTTGCTATTTTACGTTATTACTTATTTCTGCTAAAATTGGACTCTTTTAACGGATGTAAATTTTAGTTTGTCTATTCCAATGTTTTTTTTAAACCTGCAACTGTTTTTATTTTACTATAGCTAACGTTTCCGGTAATTGTAATTCGCTGACAGACAAATTGAAGGCGGATATCGCTCTGATGGTTCCGTTTTTTACTTTCAAATGACTTTAGCAGAAAAGAAAGTACTTATTGCGTTCGCCCCAAAAAAAAATCGAAGTCGAATTAAAACTAGAAATTGACAAAAAGACTGGTGTGTGCTTATGACCACACGATAGAAGTGAAAACTAAAATAAAAAGACCACGGTTGTGTGATGCCTTTTCTCAAGCTTTGTACTACGCATGCGCGCATAAACACGTATTAACACGCGTACAACGCTAAAACCCAAGCAAACTCTCGCTATGCCTTGGTAAATACGAGTGGAGGGGGTACGAAGCAGAGCAAGAGAGAACCACGAACATAAGAAACACTGTATAATGCTTCCTATCTCATTTTCTCCCACGTTAAATCTTATGAATTTATGTGTCTGCCTCTTTTTACTGTCGCTTTTTCGTTTCATCGACACACTGTATAATGCCTCCTATCTCATTTTCTCTCACGTTAAATCTTATGAATTTATGTGTCTGTCTCTTTTTACTGTCGCTTTTTCGTTTCATCGACTTTCAAATCACAAGGATGCTAAAGAAGTTTTCACTTCAAAACCTCCTGACATCTGTGAGTTCATCTGTTGCAGGGTCTAAAGCCTATAACATTGGAACGATTTGGTTCAAATTTGGTATTTGGCCATCTTTTTAATTTTTTCTCCTTGTTTATATAACTTTACAAATTTTCACACTTGCTATATATGGGCGATATTTCTTAAACTTTCTATTTTGTTAGCGGTTTCCAAGCCAAAGAATATACCTTAACCTTTTCTCGGAAAAATCTGTTTAAAACGACTTTCAAAAAAAACATTTGTCAATTCACGCGTTCATCCGCACAGCTATAGCGAAGCGTGACGAAGACCGTGTGGCGTTACAAGGGATGATAGTCTATGAACCCAATAATACAAGAAGAAAACAATAGAACCTTACTATGATATTATAGAAAACATACATACAAAACCGTATTTCGCCGAAAGTTTTATGTAGCATGACAGGGAGATATCTTTATTACCTTTCAACTCTACCAAAAAATAACTAACTTTCATATTTTAATTTTTAATTGAATAAGCCATTGTCAAAACGTATTATGTAAAACTTACGTTCATAACGAATTATAGGTTACTCCTAGATGGGAGGTTAACAAAGAGGCATACAAGAAAGGTGTGGCTTAATAGACCGATAGGTGAACGTAGCGTGGGCTATCAGCGCGAACAGTGATTTCTACTTCCTGCATTGCTCTAATCTTGCTACGATGTTTGGAGGTGAACTGCTACATATTTCTCACATTCACCGCGCACTAATTGCAATATATTGTATGCAAGCGCTTTAATAATGGTTACCCGGTGACAATAAATTTATTTATTAAGCGTGAACAATAGAAATATGTAACAGTGGTTAAGTGTATTAAAATTATGTGGTTCATACAAATTATATTCTAACTATATGCTAATACGAAACTGAAAATTTGTTTGTTTGTGGTAATTTCTGGAACCACATTTCCAATCTCAAAAATCGTTTTTTCGTTAGGAAGCCAATACTTTGAAGAAGATTATAGGCAACAAATATCATACTGTGATTCGTAGGAGCACAGCAATGATGAACCGGAAAAGTTTTTGTTTGCATTGTTTGTTTGTTCACACTAATCTCGAGAACTATACCAAAATTTATTTTTGTGTTAGAAAGCCCATACTCTGAGCAAAATTATGGGCTAAAAATATATCATACTATGATTTGTAGGGGTACAGCAATGATAAAACGGAAAAGTTTTTTGTTTGCTTTGTTCCTTTGTTCGTGCTAATTACCATTAGTGCCGATTTCAAAAATTATTTTTGTGTTAGAAAGCCCATACTCGAACCAAATTATGGGCTTCAAATATATCATACTATGATAGTAGGAGTACAGTAATGATAAGTCGGAAAAGTTTATTGTTTGCTTTGTTTGTTTATTCGCGTTAAGAACGGAACCATGCATTCGATTTCAAAAATTCTTTTTGTATTAGAAACCCCATACTCTGAGTAAAATTATGGGCTTCAAATATATCATACTATGATCGTAGGAGTACAGTAATGATAAGTCGGAAAAGATTTTTATTTGCTTTGTTTGTTCCCGCAAATATCGGGAACCATGCATTCGATTTCAAAAATTCTTTTTGTGTTAGAAAGCCCATATTTTGAGAAAAATTACAAATTAGAAATATATCCTATTATGATTCGTAGGGGCACAGCAATGATAAATCGGAAAATTTCTTTGTTTATTTGTTCGCGCTAATCTCGGGAACCATACGTTAGATTTCAAAAATTATTGTTATGTTAGAAATACAATACTTTGAGAAAGGTTATACGCTACACATATATGACACTATCATTTGTAGAGACACATCGGTAATAAATCGGAAAAGTTTTTCGCTTGCTTTGTTTGTTTGTTCGCGCTAATCGCAGAAATCACACATCCAATTTTAAAAATTCTTCCTAACTTAAAAAGTCCATATTTTGAGAAAGATTATAGACAACAAATATATTTTACTATAAGTTGTGAAGGCACAATGATCAATCGGAAAAGTTGTTTGTTTGTTCACGCTAATCTTGTGAGCCACATGTCCGATTTTAAAAATTCTTCTTGTGTTATAAAACCCATACTTTGACAAACATTATAAATTACATGTGTATTTTATTAGAATTTGCAACGCAAGATAATATGAACATTTTTTATATGATTTCTTTTGTTTGTTCGCGCTAATCTCTAGAAAAATATTATTGATTTAAAAAATGACGCTTAAAGAATTCGAGGTAGATTACCACTGATAACTCCAACGTCCGATGTCGTTTGGCGAAGCGAGGAAGCATTTAGTAACCTCAGGGAAAGGAGGAAGGGGAGCAGCACAATTAAGATAATTCCACGCGAGGGAAACCGCGGGACACAGCTAGTATTATAAATGCGAAAGTGAGTTAATTTGTTTGTTTATTTTTTCATGCCTTAACAACCCAATCAATCTTCATGGAATTTTGATTACATATAACCTGTGTCAGGGATATGAATACAGGGTACATTCCCAAAACCCATTTTTTTTTAGTAATTAAAAAATCATCCCTTTTTGTTTAAGGTGGTGAACATCATAGCAACACAATATCCTGCGACTACCTACTGGAACATTTTCTTGTCATGCATTTTATTCGATTCTGTACATCTCAAACTATTTAGCGATTTCCACTGCTAATATCCAATATTTTTCCACGATAAATTTTTTTTTAATTTCCTCACTATATTTTTTCCTTTTCCACACGAGCAAAGCCATGAGTTGAAACTAGTAATATAATAAATCCGAAAGTGACTTCGTTGGTTTGTCTCGCTTTCACACCTCACTATTCAACCAATTTCTGTGAAATTTTGCAAATACTTAATATGTGTTATGGAAATGAATATAGGATATTTGTCTGAAATAAAATATATTTAGACGTAAAAAAGAGTATGCTTTTTTGTTTGTTTGTCTCACTTTCACGGCTTAACTCCTCAACTAATTAATATATAAAACTTATATCACGGAGATGTCTATAATATATATTATCATCAATATTTATTTCGAATATTTTTAATTTTATTTTAGGGTGTTATTTATTTTTTATAATTAGAATACTACCCATTCGGGATAAAAACGTGGACATAAGCGAAACCAAGCATCAAAACTATTTACAAAGAAACTGTACATTTATGCTGCACATACTTTTTTAAAGTAAAAACGCAAACTTTTAAATCTGAAATAACCATACTTTTTTATGCCCTTTAACACTACACAAATGTGATGAAAAAGCAGTGTTACGATACCCTAAACTTTGGTTATAATCTCCACAATGGTTCTTTTTGTAATACCATATGAGAGAAATTATAGGCTATTATTAATATGCAGCTGGAAAATAAGAAATGCAATTTCAATACGTGCATTTCTAAACATCTCTTTCGTTTTTAAAAGTTGAAATATTTTTAGTAATAAATAAAAACAATTGAAAAACATAACCTTGCTTTATGTAAGAACGCATGTAAAGCATGATGTAATAACAGTCGCCTTTGAAAGGAATATACGCAAAAGCATTATCTGAGGTCAAAGTAGAAATCGTGTTTCTTGAACATAAAGAGGAGGTGTTAAAAAATGAATACCTCTTAATACGATATGTGAACGATGATGCGAAAGTGATGAAGAATCAATGAACAATGAGATAAACAAGATTATTGAAGTTGAGATTGTGCTTTGAATTTTGACGACTGAATACATATATAGATCCCATGACAATTACAACGAAGAGAGGAAAAAAGGGGAATATATTACAATGATACAAGAAACTATGATAAGGAGAATACATTACGACAACGAGAAAAACTACGATAAGGGGAATACATTACCACCGAAAGAGGAACTACGGCAAGGGGAATATGTTACAACGATACGACGAGCTATGATAAGGAGAATAATTATGATGATGAGAAAAACTACGATAAGGGGAATATATTACAACGACAAGAGGAACTACGACAAGGGGAATATATTACATCGATACGAGAAACTATGATAAGGAGAATACATTACGACAATGAGAAAAACTACGATAAGGGGAATACATTACAACCGAAAGAGGAACTACGGCAAAGGAAATATGTTACAACGATACGACGAGCTATGATAAGGAGAATAATTATGACGATGAGAAAAACTACGTTAAGGGGAATACATTACAACCGAAAGAGGAACTACGGCAAGGGGAATATGTTACAACGATACGACGAGCTATGATAAGGAGAATAATTATGACGATGAGAAAAAATACGATAAGGGGAATATATTACAACGACAAGAGGAACTACGACAAGAGGAATATATTACAACGATACGAGTTACTATGATAAGGAGAATACATTATGACGATGAGAAAAACTACGATAAGGGGAATACATTACAATGAAAAGAGGAACTACGACAAGGGGAATATATTACAACGATACGAGGAACTATGATAAGGAGAATACATTATGACTATGAGAAAATCTACGATAAGGGGAATACAATGCAACGGCAAGAGGAAGTGCGATATTACAACGATAGGGGTACTAAACTTTCGAGTATCAAAAATATTTATTTTTTACAAATTTATATGAGATCTTAGAACTCTTACCCAGTAAAACTTTTTTTCAAAAACTTAAAAACCGCCAAGTACGTATCGGGATACGTACCGTAAATAAGGCAGGGTTGTCTACGTGACTGGAAATTGTCGATGAAAGTTATTATAAATGGGGGTGCATTGTACGTCACTTCAATGTTCGTATCGGGATACGTGCCAAGTAAGGTAGATTTGTCTACGTCGCTTAAAGTTGTCGATGGAAGTTATTATAAATGACGTACAATGCACCCCGCATTATGCGTCACTTCGATGTTCGTATCGGGATACGTAGCAAGTAAGGTAGATTTGTCTACGTCTCTTGTAGTTGTCAATGAAAGTTATTATAAATGAAGTACAATGCACCTCGCATTATACGTCACTTCGATGTTCGTATCGGGATTCGTACCAAGTAAGATAGATTTGTCTATGTCTCTTGAAGTTGTCGATGAAAGTTATTATAAATGACGTACAATGCATCCCGCATTGTACGTCACTTCGATGTTCGTATGCACTCCGCATTGTACGTCACTTCGATGTTCGTATCGGGATTCGTACCAAATAAGGTAGATTTGTCTACGTCTCTTGTAGTTGTCAATGAAAGTTATTATAAATGAAGTACAATGCACCCCGCATTATGCGTCACTTCGATGTTCGTATCGGGATACGTACCAAGTAAGATAGATTTGTCTATGTCTCTTGTAGTTGTCAATGAAAGTTATTATAAATGAAGTACAATGCACCTCGCATTATACGTCACTTCGATGTTCGTATCGGGATTCGTACCAAGTAAGATAGATTTGTCTATGTCTCTTGAAGTTGTCGATGAAAGTTATTATAAATGACGTACAATGCATCCCGCATTGTACGTCACTTCGATGTTCGTATGCACTCCGCATTGTACGTCACTTCGATGTTCGTATCGGGATTCGTACCAAATAAGGTAGATTTGTCTACGTCTCTTGTAGTTGTCAATGAAAGTTATTATAAATGAAGTACAATGCACCTCGCATTATACGTCACTTCGATGTTCGTATCGGGATTCGTACCAAGTAAGATAGATTTGTCTATGTCTCTTGAAGTTGTCGATGAAAGTTATTATAAATAACGTACAATGCACCCCGCATTATACGTCACTTCGATGTTCGTATCGGGATTCGTACCAAATAAGGTAGATTTGTCTACGTCTCTTGTAGTTGTCAATGAAAGTTATTATAAATGAAGTACAATGCACCTCGCATTATACGTTACTTCGATGTTCGTATCGGGATTCGTACCAAATAAGATAGATTTGTCTATGTCTCTTGAAGTTGTCGATGAAAGTTATTATAAATAACGTACAATGCACCCCGCATTATACGTCACTTCGATGTTCGTATCGGGATACGTACCAAGTAAGATAGATTTGTCTATGTCTCTTGAAGTTGTCGATGAAAGTTATTATAAATGGCGTACAATGCACCTTGCATTGTACGTCACTTCGATGTTCGTATCGGGATACGTACCAAGTAAGATAGATTTGTCTATGTCTCTTGAAGTTGTCGATGAAAGTTATTATAAATGGCGTACAATGCATCCCGCATTGTACGTCACTTCGATGTTCGTATCGGGATTCGTACCAAGTAAGATAGATTTGTCTATGTCTCTTGAAGTTGTCGATGAAAGTTATTATAAATGGCGTACAATGCACCTTGCATTGTACGTCACTTCGATGTTCGTATCGGGATTCGTACCAAGTAAGATAGATTTGTCTATGTCTCTTGAAGTTGTCGATGAAAGTTATTATAAATGGCGTACAATGCACCTTGCATTGTACTTCACTGCTATTTTTAATACGTTACAAGCGAAGCTCAAAAATGAAAAACCTAAATCCCAATTTTTCAGAAGAGACTTATCCAATAATACTCATCAAGATGGAATATATGAAAGAAACTCCTCCCTCTTACTTCACATATATTGGAGGACACATTATAAAATATTTTTAACATTATATATAATATATACAATATATCAATATATAATATATACAATAACCATCTATTTGCAAAATTTCTTACACGCACATCGTTCAAAACTATGAAAACTAATAGACTGTGACAGACAGATGAACGGAAATTATAAAATTATAAATATTTCTTGTTTCATTTGAAAAAAATGGCAGAAATAAAATTGAACACATTTTCCTAAAATTAATTTACTCAAAAACTCTGAATTTGAAAGTTTACCACTCAGATAAAAGTGACTTTTAAGTTTCCGCAGCCTCAGCCAGGAGCCTTTAAAATTTCCTCATGTCTGTCCATCTGTATGCTAACAAAAAATGTAATTATGAAAAAATAGGCGAAACAAAATTATGAAAGAGAATTCTGAATATTACTATTATTAAATTGAGTAAATACCCATTCGACTGTAGTTTTAAATCGTACTGTAAGTGGTTAAACCGTTACATAAAGTTAGAAAACCTATTACAGAGAATTATTTTTTTGATGAGATTCTAACAAGTATACACAACGGTCTTTTACATTACTTAAACCGCTAAACCACAGCCATTACGTAAACTTTATGTGTACAAGAGAATGATACTAAATAGATGTGTTTGTATAGAGTTGCACGGCATTTCGTCATCGCTACTTACCTTGCTAATGTGTGAAAAGGTCTAAAGGTAATGCGAAAGAGAACGTCAAAATTATGTTTGACAAACCTTTGGCATAAGTCAAAATAAAATTATTAATAAAAGTCGGATTTACCACAATGTGGTTATTCTTAGTTCATTCCCCGAGATTGGGTTTATCACAATCTAGCGTTGACCCGCTGTGAGGCACGTATGCAGTGCACGACTCGTTATCCTTGAGAGAATGTCTACAGCTGGCGACGGCGGTTTGTAAATGTTTGCTGTGTGCCGTATACAGGCTGTTCCAAATAAAAGAGTTTAAATTAAAATATGCTTTTATTGTTCCTATTATAAGATAAACTTCAATTCTGGCATATTTTGTGAATAATTCATTAAGTAAACGTAGATTTTAAATTAGAGTATTTATTTTTTTATTAGATAGATGAAAAAATAAAAAATAAACAAAAATTTAAAAGTGTGGTAATATTATTTTTGTATTTACTGAAATAATTGAAAAAAGACATACTTTTGTATCGATAATTTTGGTTTCGATATTTATTTTAATTTGTTTATAATATGACAATTTTTTTTAACAAATTTATGTTTCTTTTGTATTATGTATTTAAGTGCTAGGATTCAGCTAATTTCGAAATCTAACAACTGTTATAGTGATTCCTGTATGTGACAGAATCATTATCTAGAGTTTATCAGAATATCGTAACAAACTTTACTTACAAGTTACTTTTTACACCAGACTTTTGCAGTCACATGCCTTGTTCTCAAATATATTCCTCAAAAATCTATTTTTTATTTGATTTACTGTCCCATTGTATAAAATCTTTCGCATTCAGAATCCAAATTGATATTATTGTGAGCTTTAAAATATATTTAAAAACTTTAAACCAAACGTGACGATTTGTCGTTACATCAAAATAACCTGCCTGATCTTGTTTCAAGAGCCCAGTGCCATTGCCAATTTTGGAGGAGATTTATGTGTATAATAGTTTTTTTTTTCATTTTTGAATTCAAATAAAAATGGCAAAAAAGTTTTATATATAAAAATATATTATAAAATTTATAATTTTAATTTAAAAAACAAGAATGTAATTGAACAAAAATTTCGAACATTAAAATTATTTTATCACAAGTGGAAAATAATTTCATATCACTGCTTAGAGATTTTGAAATGCACTCAAGTAAAAATGAAAAATTCAATTTTTCCACTTTGACCTTTGGGCCAAAGTGGAAAAAATAAATATTTTGTTTTTATGATTTATTTTCTTTCATTTTTCCGGCATCTTTTGATTGGTCTTTAATTTTCACAAATCTTAGCATCTGCTGGTCGCGCGAAACAGCTGCTATCAATAACATCAGCACACGCTGTATATGAAACGTTTCCCATCCTTATTTATTGGTAATCAGTTTCAACGTGGTTTATTTGTTTTCTCGTGGCTTTGAAAAGGTTAAACAGGTTTGCGAAATGCCGCTACCCGCTCATCTCTGCTTAACTGGCGAACGTACTAGTCGAACTTCGAACATTTGAGTTCCGTTTTTAGCTTTTTTATATTTATTTACTTATTGCCTAAAAGAGTCGACTCGTATCTTAAAACTTACTATTTAGAAAATATATATGCAGAAAATAATATCCCTTTTATATAAATATGAAGAAAAACCAGATAAAAAAATTAAAAAAAAACAGACGTGATCTGTTTTATTTTTCTTTTCACTGAAAAATACAAATTTCGTAGCCCTTTAAAATTGTTATTTTTGGACAGTTTGTTACCATTTATCTAAAATAAAAACCATTACGTAGGAAGCTGTAACTCGGTTCTAATATTTCTCATATCCTGAGTTTACAAAAATTTTAAAAAAGGCTGATTGTAAAATATCAAAAACTTATCTATACATATAATAAAACTACGGAAAAGGCATGTCTGTATATTAAACATATTTAGGAAAAATAGATTTAGAAAATATACTAAGAGTAATAGAGCACAAAAACATTGTATTTTAGTTTTTGTCTTTTTGTCTATCAGTTCATCTCTTTATATGCATATACTTTTCTCGTTTTTTCTCTCTGTATGTAAATACTCGTATATTGATAATTTTATTTCTCTTTATGCATATATATTGATTGTTTTATCTCTTTTTATGCATATATCTTTGTCACTTTATCTCTCTATATACATATATCTTTGTCACTTTAACGCCGTATATGCCTATATCTCGATCATTTTACCTCTCGATATGCATACATATTGATCACATTGTCTATATGTACATACCTGTATCGCTTTGTCTCTATCTGTATCTACCTTATAATTGTTCATTATTCCTTCGCTCTTCGGATTAAAATCTTAACAAGTTTGTATTGATGAACAAGATAAATTAACGGTCTATTTTCATTCATCAATAAGTTTCCACTTTTCTTATGATGGAGGGTAAGGCTAAACGTAACTGCTGATATTGTAATTTATACTGAACGTACCCCATTGCTTACTAAAGTTGTAACGGTGCCGAGTCCAATTATGGAGTAATTGTTCCACAACTGACTAGGCTGGTAATAAAATTATGGATTTGATGGAGGATAAGACTATACGTAACTGCTGATATTGTAATTTATACTGAATGTACCACATTGCTTACTAAGGTTGTAATGGTCCCAAGTCCAATTATGGAGTAATTGTTCCACAACTGACTAGGCTGGTAATAAAATTATGGATTTGATGGAGGATAAGACTATACGTAACTGCTGATATTGTAATTTATACTGAATGTACCACATTGCTTACTAAGGTTGTAATGGTCCCAAGTCCAATTATGGAGTAATTGTTCCACAACTGACTAGACTGGTAATGAAATTATGGATTTGATGGAGGATAAGACTATACGTAACTGCTGATATTGTAATTTATACTGAACGTACCCCATTGCTTACTAAGGTTGTAATGGTCCCAAGTCCAATTATGGAGTAATTGTTCCACAACTGACTAGGCTGGTAATGAAATTATGGATTTGATGGAGGATAAGACTATACGTAACTGCTGATATTCTAATTTATACTAAATGTACCACATTGCTTACTAAGGTTGTAATGGTCCCAAGTCCAATTATGGAGTAATTGTTCCACAACTGACTAGGCTGGTAATAAAATATTACATAGTGTTACGTGTTCAGTGTCACGTAACTGATAAGGAAAATAGCAAATGCTTATATTTGAAGTCAAGATTTATGTAATTTGTCTTGGTTTAGGGTTCATATACCCCCTGATTTGGAAAGTTCAGGGGGTATATGGTATATGGGGGTATAGAAAGTGGCAAAATTAATATTTTGCTATTGATTTGGTTACAAATTTTGCAAAAAAAACTGTGTTTGAAGCGAAAATATAATATTGAACAAAAGATGTTTTTTTTTACTTTACGAGTACATTTGGTTAAACAAAAGATCGTAAATTTTTGTCATTTTCTATTATTTCCAAAAGTACTGACTGTATGTTTTTAATGTTTAAATATATATGTGTAAATATTTTTTTATAAAATTTTTGATTTACATTGTAGGTAATCTTTGTTCTCATAGATAACACGCAATAAAAATATTTTTTTAAATAAATACTTTTTACGATTTGTTTTTAATTTGATTGCTAGCAATAGTCGTACTGTTATGATCTGCTATCAAAGTATATTATTCGTACATCCGTTCTGTAATAACATCAATAACGGCCCTTTCCTCTTTCAACTTTTTTATGCAGAATTATGTCTTTGCCATCGTCAGGTGGTGGTGTCTTTTGGAGTACGATGCGACATACTATGTTTGAATTATTATATCTTGAAAATTAATAATTATCCACTAAACAAATATGGCATTAGATAGATTAGATAATCGTATTTATAATTATATTTACATTACAAACTTAAATTTCACACGATTTTATACACTGAGATTTTCAATAGAAGAAGCAAACTAAAGCGTAAGAAGCTAGAGCCATCTATCCGATATTGTTTGCACTATGTTCGCATATGAAAATAGCGCCATCTGTTCTTAATTTGGTAAAATTTATTAAAAGAGATGCGGTAGCGGCGTAATCCTACGTTGAAAGCTGTGGCACAGTTGCTACTGTGACCCTTACGTTTTTTTTTAACACTGGAAAGAAATCTGGGGCATACAAGAATGTCATCTGCATATTATGTTATAAATATATAGATATAACAGTTTTTAGTCTGTATTCTTTGTGCCAGCTACAAAGCGCAGTCACTAATATAAATTATATTATAAACCAAGAACGGTTTCTCAATAATCGGTGGAATTTCTCCCCGATGACGTTCTAACATTTCGTAACTGTTACGAAGACGGTAATGATTTCGGCTCAACGTTAATTTCGAGGTCGATCAGATAAACTTAGTGTCCTCGTGAAAATGTCAGTCCGATATTTACAATTTAATACGTAGTATAAGGTTAATTAATGCAGTTTTTATGGAATTGGTTTTTGGCCAAATTTGGGTCGTGTTTTGCACCACTTTGGGGTTATTTGTTTTGATTAATCTCGATTCTAATCAGAGAAGCGTTCAAAAAAGACAAATATACATTTTTTATGGGTAGAATGATACAATATAAATTAATTCCAGATTCGAATTGGGCAGTCAATAAAATCGCCACGTGATATGCCCATTACATGTTTTATTACATTTTTCGGTTTTTAAATGTGATTACGTCTGTATATGTTTGTTGCATAAGATGACTTTTTTGTTTGGAATATTGTTTTTTGTGTTGAATGTTTTTGTTTGGAATATTATTGCACCACTTTGGGGTTATTTGTTTTGATTAATCTCGTTTCTAATCAGACAAGCGTTCAAAAAAAACAAATATACATTTTTTTATGGGTAGAATGATACAATATAAATTAATTCCAGATTCGAATCGGGCAATCAACAAAATCGCCACGTGATATGCCCATTACATGTTTTATTACATTTTTCGGTTTTTAAATGTGATTACGTCTGTACTTGTTTATTGCATAAGATGACTTTTTTTGTTTGGAATATTATTTTTTGTGTTGAATGTTTTTGTTTGGAATATTATTGCACCACTTTGGGGTTATTTGTTTTGATTAGTCTCGTTTCTAATCAGTCAAGCTTTCAAAAAAGACAAATTACGTTTTTTATGGATAGAATAATACGATATAAATTAAATTTAGATTTGAATTGGGCAATCCACAAAAGAGCTACGTGGTATGTTAGTTACATGTTTTATTACATTTTTCTGTTTGTAAATGTGATTACGTCTGTACACGTTTGTTGCATAAAATGCATTTTTTTTGTTTGGAATATTGTTTTTTTTAATTTGAATATGAAAGTTATTGTACTGTTTTTATAAAAAATATTTTTATAAAAACAATACAATAACTTTTTAGCGATGTTTTAATTATTATTTTATGGGCAAATTCTTTAGTAAATTCAGAAAATATGACCAATATCCGTGTTCAAGTCGTATCTCAACTTGATAAAAATAGGTGACTGGCGCATTTTAGAAGATTTGTATAAAAATAAACCTATTGCGGAGAAATCCTCTTTTGAATTTTGAAATGTTTTCGATATATCTTCATCGATCTTAGCCTTCAGACACCAAATGCGAGGTCATCTTGAAAGTTGAAGATATTACGAAATTTATAGACGCTCTGTAAGCCAATTTTCGTTATTCAGCCATGATCGGAAATGGCCAAAAATAACTTAGATCAAAATCTAGGTTAATTTCGTAGATGGTCAAAATTCTCCTAATAATTTCAAAACGGTGACAGTATGAAGGTAAAAGATTTGCTAAAAATTCATCTTAAAACCAAAGTACACAAGTAATATATTGTTAAAAAGAATTTTGAAAATAGTACAACATTTTTCATTTATAGGAAAGAAAGAAAATTCACTGAAGTGTATTTCCACCTATACAGTCGTTTTTAATTTTGATAAATATTTATTTATACGTTTTATTCTATATTTTAGTGCGAGCAATGAACCGATAATCAATAATAAAAAACCAATCAATATTTTAGTCTTCAATTGACGTAGGTTGGCATGTCATCTAAACTAGATATGTAGATAACAACATACAACTCTTTATCAAGTTTTTACTTGAAGTCTTTATTGTTAATATAACAAAACTAAATTTTAAATTTATTAAAATAACTAATCAAAATTCAAATTTGAGTCAAAAAGCCATAAAAATGCATTAGAAGAAAGTAAAATTAAATCCATAAAAACTACTGTATTTTATTTTAATTTTTGTGTTTTAAGAATATTTTTTTTACATCAAAGTGCTAATTTGTGGTTGGCTGTAAGAGATTGCTCTTGTAGCAATAAGTCCGCCATATGTATCAATTAGATACATTAAAGTAGATAAATAAATAAAATAAATAAATAATTCCTGTACAGATTTTTTGGAAAATTTAATCGCAAATTATTTGTCCCACGTACACTGGATTGGAACTATTGGTGAGAGTATGGGACAGAACGAATAGTAAATTATTTCATGATTCTTTTATGGAAAATTTTGTTTCAAAAAACTGTGATTAAAATATCTATATATCGGGATTGGTTTAACCGTACGTCAAAATTATAAATAAAAAAAACAGCAAAGTGATAAATCTCTAAATTTTTGACGCAAATTAATGGAGCATTCATTCAATTTGTCAGTCCTATTCAAATGGTAGTATTTACGTAGATTTTCTTTTTTTAACATTTCAAATGCCAGCATAAAGACTTTTTTTTAATGTTTAAACCTAGGATTGAAAGAAAATGCGCGTCATTTTGATTTCGCAAAAAGGGATTAAAAATCAAAAACAAAATCTTAATTTTGTTTTTTCCATTCAACAGAACACAAAAAAACGAGTGTGCCTTAGACCACACGACTGAAGTAAAACTTCAAATTCACAAAATATGAATTTTAAAATGAATTTACAATTTTATTCACTTTAAACGTAGAATATTTAATGTATTGAACAAAATAATAATTTATAGAATTGTTCAAGAACGAAATGAAATTTAAAAAAAGTCAAAAAATCACCGTTCGCGTAACGCTAGCAAACTCGCATATATATATATATATATATATATATATATATATATATCATGCACTGGCTATGAGAGGAAGAGAGAAAGAAAATGTGCGCGCGCACAGTTCTCTCTTGCTCCTACAGTGTGATACAGACAATAGGCTTGCACTGTGTCTTAGATATACGAAACATAACTGGCTATGAGAGAAAGAGAGAAAGAAAATGTGTGCTCGCATCTCTCTCTCTTGTCCCTACAGTAATATACGAAACGTAACTCTCTTTCTTTCTGTCTTCACTAACTTATATCTCCCTCTCAACTTCCGTTCGCCTCGCCCGATCACACTTTTCGTAACGCTCTCGTCATGCATTCATCAGCTTACTCCCCTAGTCAGAAAGAAAGAAGTTTTACTTCAAAAACCCTTTGCGCCCACTTTGCACATATGGACCGGTAAATTAACAATTTTTTAGACTGTAGAAACTGTGAGATACCGATGGATGGACATGATGTAATTATAAGGGTTCTTGCGGAATCATAAAAATGATTGAAGCTCCCCTTCGTTTTGCTGTGGTTTATACTCGGTTTCATTTAAAAAGAGAATATTTGTAAACAAACCAATTTACATCAGGTATTGTAAACATTTTACTCGAATTCACGTGTGTAATTTAACATAGATTTATTCTGTATTTGTGATTAAAAAATATAACTTTTTATCGGTATGTACATTTCACGGTACATACACGTGACTTAAATTATTTTTATCTTAAATATAAGATATGACTTAAGATTATATAGGTTATATTTTATATTTTAAAAAATCCAATAACTGAGATGAAGTATTTCGAACAATTTGCAAATATACCTGTTACATAAAAAACTTATAATAACAACAAATTTCGTCTCATAATTTTTCCATGCTTGAGATTGTCAGTCGTAAAAGACTGGCGCATGTTGGTGGCAAAATCCCTGCTGAAAGTTGATGAAGGTTGATGAATATTTGCCATAGTCGTTACAATTACGCCGATATAGTGAATCAGTTGCAGTCTAGGGAGAGCAAGCCATACCTTCGTGCTTTTCTATGCTCGAACTAATCCTAGTACTCGCGTACCATTACGCAAGCTTTGTGATGATTGCGACGGAATATTCCATTCTATGGACATATTCACTAGGTCATTACTTCAATACAAGCAGTCAATTAAACGGATACTATACAACCTTTAGTTCTTTGAAAGCATTGACACTACATTTTCTTTTTATTCAAATCAATGTTATTATAAATAGGATGGTTATTACTATTAATTATATTATTGATAACTATTATAGTGAATTTTGAATGAAAGACTGATTTCAATAATTTCAATATTTATTGTTTGTTGACCAATATTACTGGATTTATAATTTATTTTAATATTTTATGAAATTTCTGAATATTTAATGTTTTATACAAATATTTATATAAGACTGAGGATATATGTACGTAGAATATTATTTCGATGTGGGAATGTTAGGATACAAGCCAACCTAATACTTGAAAAACTCTCATTTTGTATCTCACTTTGACTTGTATCTGTTTTTTCCACATAGGTGATAAATAAATAAATCTACCTAGTATAATAAATAACCTACCTTAGGCACTTTCTTCAGAAAACAGTATAGCTCAATTAGCAGAGCAACTAGAAAAGTGGTTCCAGGTAGTAACTCGCGGAATGTATATCCTGTCGAAACAGAATTCTTTTTTACCATTTCTCATTAAACATGCGGGAATTCCATGCTCAGGATTAGCCAGAATAAAACTGATAGTGCAAGGACATTTTTTCGTCACTGCAATTCACCGAAGAACCTCTGCAAAGGTCATCAACATTTTTCGCAACCGGTTGATCGTCATAAAATAATATTAATGTTTGTTTGCCTAATCTTTTTTTCAACCTTGCTCGTTTATTCCTGCTATTCTGATAATTTATGTTCCTCATATAAAACGTTGTAGACGACATATAATTTTATTAGACATTAAAAAGATCCGTTCGTCATGTAAATAATATTAAAAAAGAGTGGTGTAAACATTGGAGAATACTGCACTTAATTTAGCAGATACGTTTTTAATTGTGATATAAAAACTATTTATAGTAGTGAATAAATTATGATTTTAAAAACGTTCGTCTGTAGATAAATAGTTGGTTACAATATAAAATGTTTATTAAACATCATAAAAATGTTAACTTATGTGCTATTAATCTTAGAAAAATAGAAACTTATGTGCTATTAATCATACAAAAATAGAAACTTATGTGCTAATAATCTTACAAAAATAGAAAATTATGTGCTAATAATCGTACAAAAATAGAAACTTATGTGCTAATATTCTTACAAAAATAGAAACTTATATGCTAATAATCTTACAAAAATAGAAACTTATGTGCTAATAATCTTACAAAAATAGAAATGTAAATATGATACGGAATAATTTTTCTTTTTGTAGATATCTTTTCATGGATGATTGAAAAACGGATTTTCTTTTAATACTTCGTGTTCACAATTTATTACATTATTTAGTTACTTGGTTTAAAATAGAAAAAATTAATTCTCTAATAATAAAAAAAGTTAAATTAAAAAAAACGAGTGTGCTTTAGACCACACGACTGAAGTAAAACTTCAAATTCACAAAATATGAACTTTAAAATGAATTTACAATTTTATTCACTTTAAACGTAGACTATTTAATGTATTGAACAAAATAATGATTATAAAATTGTTCAAGAACGAAATTAAATTACAAAATAATAAAAAAATCACCGTTCGCGTAACGCTATAAAACGCGCATATATATATATATATATATATATATATATATATCATGCACTGGCTATGAGAGGAAGAGAGAAAGAAAATATGCGCGCGCGCTGCTCTCTCTTGCTCCTACAGTGTGATACAGACAATAGGCTTGCACTGTGTCTTAGATATACGAAAAATAACTGGCTATGAGAGAAAGAGAGAAAGAAAATGTGTGCTCGCACCTCTCTCTCTTGTCCCTACAGTAATATACGAAACGTAACTCTCTCTCTTTCCGTCTTCACTAACATATCTCCCTCTCAACTTTAGTTCACCTCGCCCGATCACACTTTTCGTAACGCTCTCGTCACGCATTCATCAGCTTACTCCCCAAGTCAACCGTGCGTAAAGAAGTTTTACTTCAAAAAGAGGAGTGGCTAAATTGAAAAAGGCGCATAGTCGTCAAGGGCGTTGGAAGTGAGACTTATTTATAAAATATTATGTGGCGAAAAAAAAACGAAATAGTAAACTAATTACGTAATAAAAATAGGTAAAAAAATGAATAACAAAGTGTGTATTGTCACTGTAAAGTATCAACTGAATTCACTGACACTAACAAAAAGTATTAAGGTAAATCCTTCTCTTTCACTCTCTCTCTCTCTCGAAAAAAGAAGTTTCGCTTCAAAAGCGTTTCACGTGCAGGAAAAGGAAACTTCTTAAAACGTGTTCAACATTACGTAATTTTTCTATGTGGTCATCCATCTGACATCCGCTTAGCTTCTACGATCAGGCAGTGATCGCCTGAGTGATGTTAACATCTGCAGCATAGTTCATGATGCTTAATAATCCCATATACATTATTATTACGCCGAAATTATTACGTGGAAATTAGCAAAATTTATTTTATTTTGAGAATGTCTCATCATTGGTTTTATTACTGTGTTTACTTTCCGTGATCTACATCGGCCTATTATGGCGTGTAACAAGTATTACGTTCAAATGCACCATTAGTTCTACGGTACAAGTATCCCTTACTATTAAATTAAACTAGTTATATTAGTGGGCGAGAGATGGCGTTAGCATTGCGTGACGTGTCCTAGCGTTATGAAACAGTTCGACATGCAACGTTCGCGTAACGCCAATCAAGCATAAAATTGTTCCTCTTCTAAAATATAGTATTGAATAAATACATAATTTTCTCTAAGTTGGCTTCCTTAAATGCAATACCTTATTTATTTACGAGTACCAATATTAACATCGCCTAGAATTATGAAACGCGAATATTATGGCGGTCTGTATGTTAATGAGGCATAAAACAATATACGGAACAATGAACTTTGATTGTTTCCTAACATCCAATGTGGGATAGCGACAATGATTTAAACAAATAAAAATATTATTTATTATATTTAGAAAAAAAGGAAAATAAATTAATTGAAGTTCAAATTCTAACCAAAATTTAAAAAAAAACGTATTTTTGGTACTTTGTTTGTTACTTAATGTTTGCTCTTTAAAGTATTTATTTTTTATTTATTTACTTTAATGTATACAGTTGATACGTATGGCGAACTTATTGCTACAAGATCAATCTCTTACAGCCAATCAGAATACCAGTCCAACCTGATCGACAAGTAGCAGGGTATCGAACCCTGATCCCTATTGTGCACCGTGCCGTCAAAGGCTGTATGCCTTGTAATCGATCCAACACACCACGGCGAATAATATACCAAATGTTATCAAATTTATAACTGAATCTAATTTTATTAACACAAAGTAGAATGTGTTACCTATTCGTGTATAGGATGGCATTAATCTTCGAAAACCTGGTTCCGGTAGAAATAACGGAAAAAGATGTTGCTGTTTTGGTTCGGTAAAGAATTTTATCATCAATCATCATTTACTTATTTTAGTTCCCTAGTTATTGTCCTTTACTCCCCTGACGATATTTTCCCTACTTTCTCCTGCTGTCCTAGTTCGCAGTTTAAAATATATCTGACTTACAGTCCTCATCATATATACCTAAGTCACAGTCATCATCATATACTTAAAATATACATAAGCAAAATATACCTAAGTCACAGTCATCATCATATACCTAAAATATACGTAAACAAAATATACTTAAGTGACAGTCATCATCATATACCTAAAATATACCTAAGCAAAATATATCTAAGTCACAGTCATCATCATATACCTAAAATATACATAAACAAAATATACTTAAGTCACAGTCATCATCATATACCTAAAATATATATAAGCAAAATATAACTAAGTCACAGTCATCATCATATACCTAAAATATACCTAAGTAAAATGCACCTAAGTCACAGTCATCATCATGTACCTAAAATATACGTAAACAAAATATACCTAAGTGACAGTCATCATCATATACTTACAATATACCTAAGCAAAATGTATCTAAGTCACAGTCATCATCATATACCTAAAATATACATAAGCAAAATATACCTAAGTCACAGTCATCATCATATACCTAAAATATACGTAAACAAAATATATCTAAATCACAGTCATCATCATATACTTAAAATATACCTAAGCAAAATATAGTATACCTAAGTCACAGTCATCATAGCAGGGATATATATAAGTAGTGAATATCAAATTCGACCATAAATCAGTCTATGTGCGGACGAAGTAGCAGGTAATTGTTTGGCAATGCAATATTAGAAGAATACGCATGCTCGTAATTAGAGGTTAAGAGGAAAATTGTCACAATGCGAGTCAGACTCGCGCACGAAGGGTTCCGTAGAATTAAAAAATATTAAACTTAAAAGTTTGTACTTTTAAAACACTGTGGAAAACAAAGTTATTGCTACGATTGGTACCGAAGATATTTCGTAAC
The DNA here is from genome assembly GCA_039881145.1 of Druceiella hillmani. Taxonomy (NCBI): domain Eukaryota; kingdom Metazoa; phylum Arthropoda; class Insecta; order Lepidoptera; family Hepialidae; genus Druceiella; species Druceiella hillmani. Next base: position 8,843,797 of record JAYKKI010000064.1, on the reverse strand, counting down.
TCAAAAATGACACGACATAACTTATTTAAACCAAATTTCGCTGAAAGTTACTTTAATTTCGGCCACCTTAATTTCTTTCAGAATTTTACACTGGTTAGTTGAAAAGTTAGAGGGGACATACTTTTTAAGGCTTTAGAAGTGCGTATCTCACCTACGATTGACTTGAATAAAAGTTATTTTGTAACTTCTAAATCATTTTTTAAGACCTTTCTAACAATACCTCACAAACAATTATTTTCCATTGCTCAGTTTCATATATGGAGTGCCCCACGTAATATTTTTTTTTCAGAATTCCACTATTTCATTATACATATAGCGATTCATAGAAGAAAAATTTCATCTATATAGTGCCAATAATCTAGTAAAATGACTGACATACGGATAGACAGACGAACACACAGATAGCGGGACAGATGAACATGACGAGATGATAAGGGTTCCGTTTTTGTCATTTGGATACGGAACGGTAATAACCGTTTTTATTAGGGTCCGACGGACTAAATATAGTGGGAAAAACAAAATTTTCATGTGATTCTTGGAAAAGTTCGGGGAAAATGTATTGCTAGGGTGGATGATCAGGCTGATCTCTAAGTCAACAGCTTCTACTTAAGCCAATAACTTTTTTAGTGAAAGAAACAGTATATTACGAGAAGGTTTCACTGAAAATAACCAAAGGCCTTGAGCAAACGAGCCATTGAATATGGTGCTGACATAACATTGAAAATATAAATATTCAGGAAACTATTTTTTTTTCTTTGTCATGCAGATAAATACGTAAATCATTTGGATGGCTTTGTTTTATTATTAAAAACAAAATTTAGTGGTTTCTTTTGCTTTCTTAAGTCGCCTATTAGCGTAGCGTGGCCCGCGTCACTTTTGACATCAATTCTCTGGTAAAGTGGCCAAACAAATAGAAAAACATTACTCAACACCAGCACAGAAGTTGTTGTGTAAGCTGAGAGAGACAGAGAGGGAGACAGGTAGAATGTGCATATGGAGTTGTGCATTAGTATATAATAATAGGACAGACGTTACATAACGGTTTGTCAAACGTATCCGCATGAAATTATATTATTATATTTATTTACGAAGAGATATCCGTTTCTGCAATTCCTCTGTTTGCGTGACGTGGTTTTGAATGATGCTGTAAGGTGGTTTCGCGCCAAAACGTATGATTAGCTTTTTTTTTTTATTGTTGGATTGGGTTTTGCGGCCAGTTTTAACTGAATTTAGATTTTTAATGGTTGCTCTGTGTAGCTGGTTATGTCGATATCATTTTCGTATTTACCTTCACTATTATTTGCGATGTAATCGCCCATCACTGCGGGATAAATAGTAGTGATGGCTTGCATCATATATCGATATTGGTTATTTAATTTTTTTTTCTTAGCCATTTGCTACTCTTCACGCATCACTTCCTTAATGTGACGTAATATTATTTTGCGCAGTTTATTTCGTATTGTTTTATGTAAAACATTTGGCTTATAATTGTTTTTTTTTCTTTTTAAATTATGTATTGAATTAAACGTGTTATGTAAACCATCCTTAACTTTTAGAAAAGCTTTGTTTTAAAACAATTTGAAATCTGTTTTTGTGTATGTAATATTTTTATTTTATATCCAAATTTCATGTTGGTATTAAGATCTTGCTTTCCTTAGTCGTAAGCAAGATACATAAGTTGTTCTCAAACATAATAGTTGGCACCATTACTCAATACGGTAGTTGACTCATTCTAAATTTTTATATTTTTCATACAATATTGTGAAATATAAGTTAATTAAAAACCAATCTTGATAAAAATTCAAAAATTGATTGGAAAATAAGTAGGCTTCTAAATTTGAAGATACGCATAGAGTTGGGTATATTCCTGTCTTCCTTTCTTCCTGTTATTCCTGTTCCTCTCGTGGAATATAATGTGCAATATTAAAAATGACCTCACAACACAGTATTGCCGTCCTTTTCTTAAGGTCAAATTTAAACTTTCCTAACTCGGTCAATTTTTAAGATTATTAAACAAAATTTCACTCTTCGTCAGCTTGTACCTTGAAATTATGATTAATGAAATAAAAAAAGTTTATTCAAATACCCAATTAGACTCTTACGAATAATTTGTCATAGTTTTCATAATACGCTATTCGATAGTATATGGAAATGTTCTAATTCAGCTCCACGATTTTTTTGTTAAATAGATTTAATAAAGTGTTACAAAATTGACTTATTATTTAATATTTGATAATAATGAACTCTTTTAAAATAACATTTTTAATATTAAATAATTTTTTTCATAAATACATAGATGTTGTCACGTTTACAGCAGACATTGCTTTATCATAACTGCCATTTTAAATATCGCGTGAAAATTTCAGTAAGCATTTTCTGTTTGTATATTACATATTGAGAGCCATACTTCACGAAAATACGATGGAAAAAGCGATCTACAACAGCTAACATTTTAATGAACTGAATATAGTTCTAACTGGGAATCAAATTAAAATATGTAGGAATTAATTAAAGAGATTAAACGAAAGAGAGTAGAATAAGAGCTATAAAAGTATTGCAAATAGCAAATAGCTATGCATGGTAAAATTTTGTGCAAATAAAATTCTACAATTGTATCATTATTTATGCGCGGTGAGGAAATAGCTCGAACTCGCTCAATATTATTAGTATGTTCAGAGCCAAAGGGTATATAAGTCACGCGAATATAATAGAAAAAGAAAACGCCAAAGGGAATATGAGTAGAAGAGTTGAAATGGAGTAGAAGAGTTATTCATGTTTGACATTTAAACTTTGGGTTCGGAATCTCATTCGATGAGAGCGTGATTTTTTCACATGTTTTTCCTGTGATTCGTTATATCATCATCATCATCATCATATATATTAATACGCTAAGGTTAATATGTTACACTCCCTTTTTAAAAAAAACCTCACAACTAATCCACATAAATTATATATCATTTTATAGATAATTGCTTGCTCTACCGGCATCCACAACTAAAAAATGTATTATTGCTATTGTTTTCGCAAATTAATTAATTATTAAAATTATATACACAAAACAGCAATGCTGCCATCTAACGGCTCAACGTCAATATGATTGACGGTCGGTAAAATTTTTGTTTAATTTCAAATCCACTCACGTATAAATAAAGTGGCGCTTTAGCTCAATGCTTTTGATACTTGCGCCTTTATATGTTAATTTTAGTAAAATATTTGTTTGATCTGTCATCTGAGCTTCATAATGGAATAAATAATGCGAAGACTTCGCACGGGTCACGCTAGTCTTTAATTAATTACCTGAAAACATTTTAGGTATTTTAGAACAATTGTTATACAAAGAAGTAAGAAATTATGAAGAAATAAGAAAAATATGGTAAGAAATTAGTCAGAATCTAATTGAGTATCTGTAGCAACTATTATATGTGTTGTCATGTTTACCGGTAGACCATCAGTTTAACTGCTAACTTTTAAATTCTATTTTAACTATCAAACAAGATTTCAGTTAGCATTTTCTATTTACATATTCTAGAGCAACATTTCGTGACAATGCGCTGAAAAAAAAACGGTCTACAACAGCTAACATTTGCGAAAAATCGAAAGTGTGCAGAGAGTCAGTTGTGACGAAATGCCGTCCACGCGTTTCAAATCGACTCACCGCTGCGTTTAGCATGCTGGCGACGCAGACGTTGGCGAAACAGAACCGTGAAGGAATATGTAATGCTACGAAATCGGGCGGTTGGCTATCATGCTTCCGTTTCATAAAATATTGCGGTAGATCCCCTTGAGACCCCAAAACAATCCTAACATTATCAGGTTAAGCTTATATATACAAGTCGTATGCTGACAATAATAGAACGGACAATTTTAAATACGCATTTGTTAATTTTCCTTAAAATGTGGAAAAGATCCTGTCGATTATTTTTTTTGTCTCTAAAAAAGTGATTGAAACGTTTCTTTGTTTTTTTTCTAGTTTTTTCGTAGTAATTTTTTTGAAAGGGAGAATGTGCGAGCAGCAATTTAGTTCTGCGTCTAATTAATAGTTTGGGCGCAGAACTAGGTTTTCCTGACGGAAAAAGGGGTCAATTTTAGGTTACAGTAAAATATGTACCGTTTTAGCCTTATGTCGCCGATGTCACATATACATTATATCTTATCGATGAAAATATTTCATTGGACAGACTATAAAGCTTAATTTATAACAATATAAAATTCCGATTTGTAATATAATTTATCAATTTTCTTACTTTTAATTCTTGAGAACATCTGAATTACTAGGATTAATTCAATCTATGTTGAATGTTGAGGCACATAATCAATGTATAAATTTCATCAGCAAACATTCAAAGGCAGCCATCGCAATGAAATAATTAAGGTTCTGAAATAACTCAAATGTCAGTCTTTCAAAATGCGATATTTGGTAGGTACTTTCGTTTTTTTCGTAAAGGTTATTTCTATACATGGACAAAGATAGATACAATAAAATTGCAACGACTTTCGGAGAGCCAGCTACTCGATTTATACGATGTTTTATATAACAAAGTAAAAAGTTTGCCGACAAAAGTAGAAATCAACAAACATATATAATAGCCTTGTTTACTTTAATAAATTACATAGAACAAAAACTACATAAAATACATTTTAAAACGTGAAATCTTAATGAAAAAGTTAATTTTTTGACCTTCAAGCTCCGCAAATCGTGTTTTTTTAAAAGTCCTCTAATTTTTCCTTGGAAATTAAAACCCAGTGAAAAATTTCTTTTTTTTTCTTTTTTTATGACCATTTTTGACGAAGATTTTAGCTTAATCTACGTTTATTTTTGATTTAGCTATTAACTGAAAAATAAACTAATTTAAAAACTAAGTAAATGAAAAGTAAAATGTTTGAACTCTGAATAAAAAAAAAACCAAAAAATTTAAGTTTAATTTTTTTTTAAATTTTCTCCACAACCATTCCTAACGTAAATATAGCATTTTGTATATTATATATTTTTTATAGATTGATGGTTATTATCAGGTTTTTTTGGGCGAAACTATTTTTCCTAAATCTGTTTTACATTCTGCAACGTAATTCCAAATTGCTCAATCGATATAGTTGAAATTAAATAAAATAATTATGTAAATATATTTTACTTTAAAATAATTACATAGAATATTTTCAGCTAATTAAATATTTAAACTAGCCCCTTTTTACGCTAAATTCTGAATAAATTACAACAGAAAAAAAGTGATCGAGCCGTCATGGCACCCTTGGCAGATGTGAAACATCTAAATTTTTTCACTATTTTACTATCACTGTAACATATATTTTAAATTAATAAACGCTTTTTATTGTTTAAGTCGGTTTAATGCAATACACCGGTATAAACAAGTATAGTCGTAAACGTTAGTAAATAACAAACAATGCTGGTACACTAACACTCGTGAAAAGTAGCAAGTGCGTAACGTAGTAAAGAGGTAAGCTTCAAGTTAGAAAAAACCAACAAGACGCGAAGCTGGCCGAATTAAGCCGACAAGACACGAAGCTGACCGAATGGCAAAACGTAACGTGCCATCGGAACGTTTTAACTCTCGTCCAAACGTGCCATTAGATGTTTTACATGAAAAATTAAAGAAATCTTTGAATATCTTAACTAATATTATCGAAAGTTATTTGTTTGTCCTTGTTTTACGTCATTGTGCAGCAACCCATCAATGTAATTTTCATACAGGGACAGTTTTCGGCTGGGAAATTATATAAGCTACATGTCATCCCAAGAAATTTCAGTGTTTTGGGAAAATTCTTGTATGAAATTGAAAATGTACATAAACAGAATAACGAAGCAACATTGCAATGGGACGAAAAGTGACTAACAATGGTGGATCCCATCACAGGCCTCCCTTCCCAATTCAAAAGTCTGCAATTCCCCCTTTAGCTTAGTTTTGCTATCACTATCAACAAAGTCCAAGGACAAACATTATAAATAACAGGGGGAACTTGGAAAAACCATGCTCTTTACATGGTCAAATCTACGTCGCATATTTACGTGTATCCAATACCCAAAATCTCCACATCTTAATGCCAAGTGTAAACGAATACTTACAACTTCGTTTTTTCTATTCTGTATTCATGGTATATATGTACCTAATGACAAATATACTGTATTTTTTCCTATATCTTTGTAATAATAACTATGCGAGCAAAGCCGCGGGTAAAAACTAGTATACTTAAAGATTTCAGACTTAGAAGAATAAACGTGCTAAATGTGTACTTAAATAGAATAAGAAAATGCTCTTCAAAAAGTTGAGCAAAAAGACATCAAGATATCTTCAAATTGATTGTATAATATTAATAGCATATTCGCAAACTAATTGGAAAGAAATCAATAAAGAAGCTATGTACGCATTCTTTGAAAACGCAGAATTTCACTAAGATAAAATTTTATAACTGTTCAAGTTACAGATTAACAATAATCACGAACAAAATTATTATTACGACATACTCTTTCGTGAAATTATTCAAATGCATGTTTCTATCTGTTACAAACACCAATATTTTACAACTCTGAATTATTAATGTGTAATTTATACCCTGCCTTTGACATTTGCATAAAATTATTGACTTCGCTCTAGTCACTTTCGGTTTCTCGCCAACACAAGTCTCTGTGTGCAATTTGCTTTATCAGAATTTGGGCAAATTCGCGCTGCAAAGATTCGATTCGAGACTCGCGATCAACATTTCGACACGAATCGTTCGACGCTTTCGAATTATGTTTGTTGTTAAATTGCAGACCAATAATAATTGCAAACATATATATGTATTTTATAGCAGAATCGATATCATAAAACATCGTGAAATAGTTTCAAACGATTTCGATTGTCTGCTAAACAATAGATGTATTAAACCCGATTTAGTTTCAAGTGTATTATTTAGGTAATTGTATTACTTGTGCCAAGAGGTTCACTAAGGTCATAATGAATTATAAGATTTAATAACGGGAAAAAAGACCAAGATACACATTATATATTTATTAAATTTCCATCTACGATGATCAACATCGTACCTCCTTTTTCTTCTTCTGGTGGCGCTTGGCGCTTCCTCCTCACTTGACTTGATTATGTACCTCACTCCTCCTTAGTTAGTTGGTTAGTTTTCCCATACTATTTTCCTGTTTCCTAGACCTGCTTTTTAGTCTGTTTTGTCGCACCATCCATCTGGTTATAGTTTTTCCAGCCCTGTTATCCGGCATTTTTCCAGATGACCCGCCCGTCTTAGGTGCTATTACTTTCAGAACCTTACAAGGCTTCTTTCCCTATCAATATGTCCAGTTTGTAGTTCATTCGGATACGATATGTGTCATGCCGTCTCCTTCGCTGGTCCAGAAGTTTTTTCTGAGTACCTTCCCCAGTTTGTGGTTCATTTGATTACGATATGTGTCATCCGTCCCTTTCGCTGGTCCAAAGGTATTTCTGAGTACCTTCCTCAGTTTGTGGTTCATTTGAATACGATATGTGTCATCCGTCTCCTTCGCTGATCCAAAAGTTTTTTTGAGTATCTTGCTTTCAAAAATGGCAAGCTTTGGTTCATCTCTCTGTGTTAAAACCTAAATCTTTCACGAGTAAGTTACAATAAGTCTTATTATAGACCGGTAGACGATTAACTTTAATGCTGTGCTTAGGAGAGTTGAGCTGAAGAATTTTCTACACGTGTAGGGACGTTTATTGCCCACCATAACCCTAACATTTTACTTTATATTATGAGATTGGCAACTGATAAACCCGCCACATCTTCTCAGCGATTTCTGGGATATTGTCGAAACTACCCGATCTTCTGTTCAGTTATCGACTGGGTTCTGGGGAGTAAAGAACGAATAAAATAGGAATATTGCACGAAGAGAACGTAGAGTGCTTTCGCTTCATGTATCACGTTGAAGTTAAACAGTTCAATATGTATGTGACTATGGATGAAAATATACTCTGCTATAAAACAGTCTAAGGATGGTTCCCAACATTCAGAGAAGAGAGTCTTGATAATCCTCATCTAGGACGGACGTTCAATTTGTAAAAATTGAAAAGCTTTATCAAAATAAACTTTCTAAATAAACAAATTAAAATCGGAGAAGAAAGCTATTGCATAGCGAACTGTAAAATACCGGATGAAACAGGAAATTCAAATAATACAAATTTGAACAACGAGGGAAAAATTTAATCAAAATAATAAAGGTTTATTGAATTAATTTAAATAACCGAGAAATATAATTACATTTAGTAATTAAAAACCAAATTATATTACTAGTTAGTATAGGTTCAGACACAATTGTTTTCCGTATTTAGTCACTAGCTCTTCTCACGCCCATGTGCACCACACACGGTCAAGACTGTCAGTCGAACTTTCTGACAGTCGAAAACGTATTTCTGTTTCTCATTAACTGCCAATCGAGGCTCTACTTTACCACCCGTGCCCTGTTGCATGGCCTAATCGCTGAAATATCCATACAAAATATGTTTTTAACTGTCTGTAAATTCGACTGAGAGTCCTGACCGTGTGTGGTGCATACGGATGTCACTCTTGCATAAAAATTGTGAACAGTCATAGGACGCCTGGCATAAGTGAAACAATCTATATTTTTTTTAATTTTTTGATCGAAATATTTTTATTTCAACGAATTTAAAACCAAGAAATGAATATTCAGATAGTTGTTAATGATAAGGTATTATTGTTGTTTTATTGTTTTATTTTAATGAAATAATTTATTACGGAAATATTTCCAAACACTATTTAAAATATATTTTTAATTTTATAATACTGTTAGCCGATAAGACGTGAAGATGGCCGAATTAAGTCGGAAAGGGCCGACAAGACGCGAAGTTAGCCGAATTAATTCGGAAAGAGCCGACAAGACGCGAAGCTGGCCGAATCCGCTTTGGTTTATATTAGATAGGTTTCGCTAATAACCCACCTGAAGATGTTGTAATACAACGAAACCTAGGTCGTGGTAAAGAACTTAAAGAAAGTAGAAATAATACTACATCACGTAGTTTCATTTAATTGTGAATAATGAATTGCTACAAAATTAACGCCAAATATATTTAATATTTTTCATTTATGGAATTCAATCTATTAAAATTTTTATTATATATATAGATTACTTGCGTGTGGTAAATTGCAAAATAAAAAGAATTCGATGGTCAGGACGAATTTAAATTGCATTTAACAAAATTATTTCTTTATTTTTATTACTTTAAATATTTGATAATAACATCATTCGAGGTTTTAGAACCAGGTTATAAAAAAAAATTTAATCAATTGAACGAATCTAAAAAAATGTGCCAAATACACCAGTATAAAACATAACAGTTATGATGAAAGGATATGATCCAAACATTATGATATAATCCAAAGAGTCTTAAGCATGGTTTTTGCTGTCAACTGATCCATCCATCTTTTGCTGTCAATTGATTCATCAATATTTATTGCCAGAAAGAAGTCCTGGATTTGTATCAAACAAAGTTTATTTGTATATTAAATTCGTTTAAGGTTTTTACGAGGTCAAATTTGATTCCATCCCGGTTTATGTAGTACGATATTATCTCCCTGTATTACGGGCACGAGGAGAGATAAATATATCCAAAACTCCTAAAGTAATCATCATATATATTAATACGCTAAGGTTAAGATGTTACTCTCCCTTTTTAGAAAAAACCTCACAACTAATCCACATAAATTATATATCATTTTATAGATAATTGCTTGCTCTACCGGCATCCACAACTAAAAAATTTATTATTGCTATTATTTTTGCAAATTAATTAATTATTAAAATTATATACACAAAACATCGATGCTGCCATCTAACGGCTCAACGTCAATATGATTGACGGTCGGTAAAATTTTTGTTTAATTTCAAATCCACTCACGTATAAGTAAAGTGGCCCTTTAGCTCAATGCTTTTGCTACTTGCGCCTCTATATGTCAATTTTAGTAAAATATTTGTTTGATCTGTCATCTGAGCTTCATAATGGAATAAATAATGCGAAGACTTCGCACGGGTCACGCTAGTAATATATAATAGCCATATTATATAACCACTCGTAATAGTATATAATCAATAATTACTAGTACATAGAATTTTCTACATTATTGATAGCTGTGTTTAAGTAGTTATCTATAGAGTTAACTTAAAAACTTATGATCGATTTTCCTTAAATATCTAAACATATAATAAAATTATCTATATATTGAAGATATTTATGCAAAAATTATATAGACGGACATAACAGAAGTAAGAGAACACAAAAATATTGTTTTTGGAATTGACATACAGAATTCACGCCCCTCACACATTTTTTTTTATAAATAATACCCTAAGACTACAATCTATTCGTAATGAAAATTTCGTATAGTTCTTTTTGAAAATTACGCAATTATAGCGCAACAAACACACGTACATTTATCCATTCAAACTTTCATATTTATAATATTAGTTAGGAATAAAGATACATATTTAATTGTATAAACTAATATCTTAACAACTTCCGCCCAGTTACTTATGATACAAAACACAACTGTGATACGGCCAGTGTGTATTTTGTTTGTCCGTTTTTACTTATTCCGTACGTTGAGTAATTCAATCGCTTATATAACTGCAAATTTATGTAATTTTTTTTGTATTTGATAAATGTTGTACAGCTTGTCAAATCACTTCATTTATGGTGCCGTGAAACGCTTTGTTTGTGCTGCGGGTCAAGCTGATTAAATAAATTGCTTTTGAATTTCCCGTTATAAACATTAATTACGTAACACTGAGTAATGTAATATTTATACACTCAGCTATCTATGCGAATGCCATCTATTACACTACGTCACAATGCGATACGGTACCTGTAACGAAATTCAAGTGGATTTAGAATCTTGACATTTAAAAGAAATATGGGTGTCTACATTTAAATTAATAAATTTCCTGTTATGTAACCTGCGATTGTGGAAAATGTTTAAATTTTCATCATATTTTCCAGTATACACTACGTCACAATGTGAAACGGTACTTATAACGAAATTCATGTGGGTTTGGAACATTGACATTTAAAAGAAATATGGGGTGTGTACATTTAAATTAATAAAATTCCTGTTATGTAACCTGCGATTGTGGAAAATGTTTCAATTTTCATCATATTTTCCAGTATACACTACGTCACAATGTGAAACGGTACTTATAACGAAATTCATGTGGGTTTGGAACATTGACATTTAAAAGAAATATGGGGTGTGTACATTTAAATTAATAAAATTCCTGTTATGTAACCTGCGATTGTGGAAAATGTTTAAATGGTCATCATACTTTCCAGTATACACTACGTCACAATGCAATATGGTACCTGTAACGAAATTCAAGTAGATTTAGAATATTGACATTTAAAAGAAATATGGAGTGTACATTTAAATGAATATAATTCCTTTTATCCTGATATGTAACATGCGATTGTGGAAAATGTTTAAATTTTCATCATATTTAAGTGGTTTTTTTATAAAAACGTTTAAGTTTTGGTGAAATGATTTCCTTTGGATTTTTATGTCCTAGAAAGTAAGACTGTGCATCCATCTCAATAAACAATTTCCTAACTTGGAACTAAAAATTTGGTTCGAGTCTAAAATTTTGCTAAAGATAAAAAAATATATATTTTTTTATTTGGAATGAAAAATAAAAAGAATCTGTTTACAATTAAACAAGCAATTTTGTATAAATAGGCCAAATTGAAAAATGACCCAAGGCCGTATTTTTACATCTGCCTATGAGGCAATTGGAACTCCGAGGTTTTTTGGAGGTGATGAGTAACACTTACTTGCTAAAAAAAAACAATAGAACAGGTTACAGCAATGCATTTCTAATGCGAAAGTTATTGTTTTTTTATTACATCAAATTTAGGTTATCTAAGAGAATTATAGTACGATGCCCCAGAAGCGAACTTTACCTACTTGGCTTAAAAAAACTTTGTGTTAGAAATAAACCATTCGCTTTGTCTAAACTCATTCGGTTTAATTAAGATGAACAAACATAATTGGATTCCATCTTATGAAATACGGCTCAATGTTTTAAATTTTGTTTAATTCATTACGTCACAGAGTTTCCGAAATGAGAATTTCTTTTCTAAAAGGTTGCTTTATAAAGTTAGAAAATTCTGGGAAATTTCCTTAAAATGAAATAATATTAAGGTATGTTAATATGCATATAAAGCAGATAGGGTTTGGAAATGAAATTAAAGTTATTCGGTAGGTTTTTGCTTTTGATTAATTATAATTATGTTTTTTGTCGATTTATTAGAGGTAAAAGAAAAACTCGTACGCTTCTGGCACATTGACTCTAATATCCTTTTCTAATCTACCGTTCAGTATAATATAGTAACGAACACCTTAGTGTTTATTAAAACTTATTGCGGTAGTCTGGTTTATTGCCCTACTGCAAGTAGAAATGAAACTCATCTCAGTTCTTGTAGTCGATCAAAAAGGTATGGCTGTTTTATGAACAAAATAATTTTCTTTAAGTTTTCATTATTATCTGTAGTGTGTATTTCTACTTTTCTAGTCATTTTTATAAATTTTATGGTGATAGTATATGTTTGTCAAAAGCCTTAAAGTTTAGATAAGATTCATAAAATGGATTAATTGAAGTTAAATTAAAACCAAAATTTTGCTATTCCTCTAAAAATTTGGACAATACATATACGTTAGTTTGATTAATATAATAATTTGTTATTTTTTTTATTCGGAATGGAAAATGAAATTACCGGTAAAGGATTTTCTCACGATATAAAGAAGCAATTTATTACTTTGAATACAGATAAATAGGTTGAGGCTTTATGGGCTTGACCCAAACTCAAATCTTTATGTCTGCTGATGACATAATTTGGACTCCGATGATTTTTTAAAAATATAATAGTATAATAGCATAATAGTATAATAGCGTAGCGTAAGAATGAATGAAGGTCGTGGTCGATTGCGGATCTTCAACGGTTTGAGACGTGACCTGTGTTCAGAATGTTATAATATTTATTGAGACGAAGATGTACGGGGTGCACAAAATGTTGAGGGTATTCTAACTTAATATATTCTCCAATAAAGATAGAAATAATGGAAAATAGTAGATGGAAAAAAGGGTCAATTAAAAATGGAAAATAGTAAATCTTTCATGACGTAAATTTATTTTGGGTATTAGTATATGTAGTGTCTTAATTTTCAGGGGAACTACGAATATATTAATTATATTATTCGATAAACGTTGGAAAAATTATTATTTTAAAACTATGTTTGTCTAAAACATATTTTTTTATTTTCTTAATTTAATTAATTGACTTCATCAGTTAAGTATGCATAGATCCTACTTGTCACAGTATTTCAATAACTAATATCCAAAAATAGGAAAATTTTAGGGAAAATTGTTCCCTCTACCTGAGGGCAAATTAAGTACTAGTAATAAAATTGATTTTTTAAATTCCATATGTAACGTGAGTTGCCGTTTGAAAGGTTTAGTTATAAGAGTTTCCAGCAAAATTTTTTTTCTTCATTTTAGATAATATATCATCAGAAATATACTGAAACTACTCAAAATGAAATTTAATAAAAAAACAGTTTTAAGAAGGTTATGCAAAGATCGTGCGAAAACTGTAATAATAATTCCAAACTAATGGTTTATACAGGTAATCATAACAATATCACTACAAATAAAATAATACCTCGATACAAATGTTAAACTCACACTTAGCCGTTTTTTATTTAGCTGCAAATTAGATCATATTAGTTATACGATATATTCATATATTTACTCAGGAACTGTGGTAACATTTTTTAACAAACCACTTTATTAACACGTCAGACGGGTTTTTTAAAACACGTACGTAAGTTATAGGAAATATTTTTTTCCTCCAGTAATATTAATTCATGCTTCAAAGGGTTAATACAATTATTAAAACTTAATTTGTTACCACGTTATATAAAAAAAGTTCCAATTATACATGCACAAATAGAAAAATGTTTGAAATAGAAACCACCCACAATAAGAACATCAAATAAGTAGTACAATTCAAAGTCATCAATAAAGTACAATTCAAAGTCATCAATAAAGTACAATTCAAAGCCATCTTCCTAAGCTTATTTGATTACCATTACGCCTACTTCCCGCGCATGCAACACCACCGGAACCAGCCGACTGTCAGGTTGCACCGAGCAAGTGCGCCGCGCGACAGTTATACAAGAATCGGTGTCCATTTACGTAAGTGGGACGGCGACAGACGGACAGAAAGTTGCGTAATGCGGTACTCTTTCCGTTTAATGAGTGACCGCCGCCGTGACCGACTTATTGTCACGCCTGTACTTGGCCGGAAACATATGAGTTGTATGCTAGAAAAATATTTTTAATATTTTAGGGCAGAGGTTCCCAAACGTTTTTCTCGTAGACCACTTTCAAAATTTTACTGGTTTCGGTGGACCCTCTACTGCTACATTTCTACCATATTCCCAAACCCAAACTTTTTTTTCATGCCAACGTAGACCCCGTCGAGTCCCCCGTGGACCCTTGGACCTGAACCACTTTGGGAATGACTGTTTTAGGGTTTCTGTCTGTGAGTAATTGTTCTCAGGATATGTTGAAACTGGAAATTTTGCGTAATAATAAACCATTAACATGCACATATCTTAATAACTAGCAGTCATAAATAGTTATATAGAAATTTTAATTGGTGAGGGGAAGAAATAAAGTGCCCAATTACTTCCCTAAGTCCATATATATAGTGTGGTGTAGCATATAGAAAGGCTAATAATAAGAGCCTCAAACATTTAGGTAGTATATCCTCAGAGATTTACTAAAAAATATAAAGAAAAATGTTCCACCCCACGCTCCTCTCTTTTTGAAACCTCGTTAACCTAAGATTATGAAAAGTATAGCCTAACATTATGAAAAATATAGCCAAAAATTATGAAAGTATAGTCTAACATTATGAAAAGTATAGTCTAACATTATGAAAAGTATAGCCTAAAATTATAAAAAGTATAGCCTAAAATTATGAAAAGAAACCTACGCAAACTGTGATCTTGTAATTTTTTTAAACATGCACCATGTTTTAACGCCTATTTTTATAAAGTACCTAAATGTAGTCAGAATCCTCCAATTGTTAGTTCTACTCGTTTTTCACAGTTATCTGTCTATGATTAAACAGAGATCTGAGTGTAGAAAAAGTCTTAAGCCAAGAAAAATGTATATTTAAATATGTTTCCCATCTGATTGTCACATATATTGTGATGAAACCGTCTGAACAGGCTTCTTCCTTGGTCTAGAAATGACTATTTCCCTAGTCTGATTAGTTCAGATGATAGAAAAGTGAAATTGAAATATATCTACGATTTTCAAATTTTCATCCGTTAAACACTATTTTCGTCTACGTATCGAGTTACTGCAACAAGTTAAATGTTATAAAAGAAGTCTATCTTTTTGCTGTGCGAATGGTTTTAACTTGGAATGCACTGATGCTCATTCATCATTCACCAATCATTGATGCTAATGACATACATTTTACATTGTTGTAGGTAATTATTCTAGAACCAATTTAGTATTTGATTTATTGTGGTATCTCAAAGGGTACCGAAGTTATGATGATAAAAAGTTTACGTTAAAAATTAAACAGAATCTCCGCCACGCGGACCGTAAAAGCACGCGGAAGCAGGGAGGGGAACGGGGCGGGGGGAGAGTGAGCGCAAGCCGACCCGCGCGGGATTTAAAATAACCGATTATTCGTGTCTAATACAAGAGCACAAAATAAACGTGTTAAAACACTGAATTTGCATTTCAGCAAGGTACTTGCAGCTGTTTACAAATTATAAGAAACTTGCTACTGGCTGACAAATGATTAAATTAGTTTCAAGAAAGAAAAATAGTAGTGAAAGTAATGTTTTTTTTTGTATTTCAGTTTAAACTAAAATAATTGAGCTTAGGATAGATTTAACAAAGCCTTGGAATGCATATTAAAAGAAATTCAACTAATCGCGTTGTTGTATATACTTATTCTTTCTATAGTATATATATATATATATATATATATATATATATATATATATATATACATAACCGCAATAAATATTAAGTATGAACAGAACTTGACAGCTGCGCTACGTATGTTTAAGGACTTATAAACATTTAAGAGTATATAATATTTCTATTGAACTACTTATATATAGTATATATTAATTTTTCACAACATAAATACATTACCTTATGTTTCAAAGACGTAAGAACAAGATGTATATTTAAAAGATCATAAGACCTAAGATAATGCTATAGAATTCCTACAACCTTTGCGTCAGGTTCTAGACCCCTATTTTTGACGTTATATTAAGTTAAATATTTTCGGAAATTATTATTAAAATATTATTTTTGGATATTTTAATTTTTTTTTAATTTGACTCTCTCACTAAAATTCCCATACATGTATTTTTAATTGTCAACTGTTGAGATATGTGCCAGTTAATATTTTTTTTATTTTCACACTAAATTTCAAGTTTCTTCGTCAAACTGTTTTTGAGAAAAACCTCTGTGAGAGACAGTAAATGAAGTTATCTTATAAATTTTCCAAATCAATGCGGTCAGACATTTATCTATTAATATTTACAAATTTTCCATTATTCTTTTCGAGATCCGGAACCCTAAAAATTCTAATTTTTTTTAAATATCCTTAAAATACGCTAAAAGTACTCGTTCTGAACCAATGTTGTCACAAAATCATCAAAGCACACACACCTCAACACGGCGATGCAATTTGTTCATATTTAGTCAGTTGCTAACTCGACGCGGTAACGGTGCAGCCAACCCATAATGTCCGTGCGTTGAATACTGAAGAGTTACTGCCATTGTCTAACGGAGCATTTCAATGCTACACTTGGACCCAGTTCGTTGGCTATTTATAAAGAAATGCTGGTTCCATGACATAACGGTTATTAAATTCTAATAGACCAGCTGATCCATTTTTTGGAGACTCTGACCGGGTTTTTAATTTGTTTTTTCATCCTTACATATTATAAAACAAAGTCGCTTTCCGCATCTGTCCGTCTCTCTGTAAGCTTAGATCGTTTAAACTACGCAACGGATTTTGATACGGTTTTCAATGTAATTCAGATAATTTCTTCTGGAAGGTTTATAAGTATAATACATGCATGCTATATTTAAAGGAAATATAAAAAAGCCAATATTTGGTAAAAAAAGTAGAATTTTGGGCGCTTACATTGCGAACGCTAGCCAAACTTTATGAGATATATCAAAATGTTGTACTATAGAATTGTGTATTTTAATAATATCTACAAAAGGGTCATATATAACCCACAGTGACCATTTTTTCTTTCGAAGATATTGTGATCAATATTATATTAATATTTATTTAATTAAATAAGTTGGTTTCGTTGGGCATTTAATGTAGATGAAATTTGCTTTTCACAGCAAATCATTATCACTAATATTTTAGAAGATATCACATATGTAAAATTACCAAAAATCGGTATTCGCGAGCCGATGCCGTGCATGGATGGCGGGGCCACGTGAATGACAGTAATATTATTAATCGCTCCACAATTACACCACATTAGTACCTACATTGCACGCGTGCGAAGCCGGTGCGGGTCGCTAGTGTTTCTATAAACTACAATAATTTAAAGCTATATACAACTTTAATGTATCTTTATTGCGTTTATTGCAAATTCCAGTATATGTGATCTATAACATTCGGAAATTGATAAGATTAAATATCTTAAATCGGCTAGAACATCTGAACCAAACTGATATAGGAACTAATTACGTCTTAACAATATCTTAATTATTCATATCAAATTTTTAATATTAACAATAATGCTTTCTGAAAAAAAATATAATTATAAATGCCTAATTCAAATTATGATTTTAATGACAAAATGAAACTTGATATATTCGTATTTTCTATGTTGTGATCACTAACTAATAACATTTTAATTTACTAATTACTCATGAAGTTATGCAGGTGTTACAAGTTTTTTTAGCGTTTTTTTACACAAGGTTAACGGTTCTATTTCCGACTAAAACACTGAATAAATAATTAAGCCGTTAATATCATCGGTATTAAAATAATCGTAAAGAATTATTATATTTAAAAAACAATTATTTCAAAAATGCTGTAATGAACTCTATTGGTTGGAACAACGCTGGAAGGACTTTTAACTATTACAATAAACCAAAATAAAATAATAGGCTAACACGTAATACAACGCTATAACGTAAATAAGTGTATCTCTCTTCATTTATATTTTATAAACAAACATTAAAAAATCACTATATTTTTGAAATTCAATCAATATTGCAAATGCCATTATTGGTTACAAGTCAAATGACGTCACACGCAAGTAAAAAGACTAATTGTATTGTGTTAGACTATTTGCAAATTTGGTTTTGTTTCTGGTGTTATCTAAATCTGGTGGATCTTTAGTTACATATTTTTTAAAGTTTCCTGATATTTTTTTATATATTTTCTTTTCACTAGTTTACATATTGTCAAAATGGAGGTAAATGTCGTGCAAGCTAATAACAGCATCCTACCTAAAATAAATGCATTACAGTTTCAGAGAAACAAAAAAATATCACTATCTAATTTTTATCTTATCCGAAAATATTTCTCTCAATTACTTTGGTTACGTGACATGTGACGTCAAATGCTATGTAGACCGAAAGTGGCATGATAAGTCCTTAATCTTAAAGGAGAAAAGTAAAACGAGATGTTGTAGAAAATTTAACTTTATGTCGACTATTTGTGGACGTATTTGTATATTGTGGCACTACATACCATTTATACACCATTTTAATATGAAAAAAATTATATTTTCCTTCAGCGGGCAGAACTGTTGTCTAAACGCGTGTGACGTCACGTGTCACGAAACCAACCGTCATTACAGAAACTGCGTTTTTAGCGCAAGTTTGGTAATTTAAATTGTAAAGTGATTTTATATGAATAATGAGGCATATATTCTGCAAATATGAACTTGGTGTGCTTATAATGCAATAACAAATAATTTAAAACAGTTTTATAATATACGTCAAATAGCCTATTCTATAATGTTAAATTTAAGTTAGGTTAATATCTCAAATTATAAAGTAATTATTATGTTCGTAAGGGCGAAAGAAATTTCTTTTGTCTCGGTCAAAATTAATACTAAAATCTGAACTCAAATCAGTAAGTATTCCAATTACTCAATATACTCAAGTACATAGTGTATTTTGAAATTTAAATTTTGAGTTGGCCAAACCTGATATCTCGTTGCTTGGGACCCCATTAGCTCCATCCAAGTATTTCTGCGTGACATATCTACAAACAACAAGACAGACAAGTTTTGGGAGCAGTATAGTTCTTCTCTGAATAAATTGACATTGATAAAATATAAAATAGTCAATATTTATTAAAATATTTTATATAATTTAAAAAAAACATTGGAACTGTTTCATCGATAAAATACTTTTACAATTTAGAAGTTTCAGTTCCGTTCGACTGCTTAATATTTTTGTGTTAAAAATTAAATTCCACATTCATTTCGTGAAGAGTGACAAAACATCTTAAACGTTACTTTTCCAAATTATTGTTATGCTCAGATATTTAAAAATATTTTTAAAACTTTAATTTACCAGTTCGCCACCTTTCAAGATGATTAACGATCGACAATTCCAATTTATTCTCGTCAAATATTGACTTGTAAGTTTTTTTAAATATCATGCTTTAAATACTACATCTAGACCTAAATAATAGTATTTAGTTTATTTGAAACAATTTTTATTCATTCGATACTAATATATCAAACGTAGAACGTCAAGTAAACTGCCGCATAGTGTTGGAGTCTGAGAGGCACAATTGAAATGATAGGTTTAATTAATCCGAATCTGAAAAAAAAGTGAAAAGTGAAAAATAACTCTATGTACGAGCAATTATATAGACTATATACTTCAGAAGTCGTGAGAAGATTGACCTCTATTTACAAGATAATAAATTTGATAATAATATACAACAAAGATAAGTTTATATTGTGTTACCTGTTATAATTTTTATTCATTTCAAAACTTACGAGTATATAACAAAAGTAGAACGTCAAGTAAACTGCCGCATAACTTTCTGGATTTAGTATTTAATGCGGTGTCTGAGAGGCTGAATTGATATGATAAGGTTTAATCCAAATCTTCATGTTGTGAAAAGTGAAAAATAACTCTATGTACGAGCAATTATATGGACTATTTAATTCAAAAATCGTGAGGAGATTGACCTTTTTCTACAAGATAAGAAATAAAATAATAATATACAACAAAGATAAGTTTGTTACTGTTTTACCGATATATGTCATTAGATATCTACTTTAAAAATACTGGAAGCAGATTTTCTTATATTTTTTTATATATTTAAACCTGGGACTTCCTGCTGGTAATAAATATCGTTACCAATGAGCCAGTTGACGGTAGAGATGTCGAACATGCGTGGGTCGGTTTTGCGACATTTGCGTTGGAATTTGGCATTGGAGTTGCTGACTATTAGCATGTCGAAATAAAGGGTTGCCACACGCTTATTTATTTATTTCTATACCCTAGAAATAGTATGCGGTAATTACCGTAGTATCGCCGTTTTGTTAAATTAACATTCCGTTAAAATAAGTGTTAATTAAATTTTACAAATGGTGTATACTTACATTTTGTCGAATGTATACAAAGTCAGTACTTAAGTGTAAGACAAACGATTAAAAATGGATTACATTCAAATACGTGCGGGCATTACAGTCTTTATCTGTTTTAATAATTAAAAGAAAATAATTTAAATTTTTCATAAAATTAAATTTTGCGTTTAGTTTCTGTAAACTTAAGAAACAAATTTAAAAATCAAATTAACATTAGTCTACTGAAACATTTCCAACTTTTTCACGGCCTCACTTTTGAGACCAAACTTAATTCTATTTTAAAAAACATAAAAAATAAATAAAAATAGGAGAAAAAAATTATAACGTCTCTAAAGAAATATCATAGATAAAGATATATCAACGTTTAGATGTTTGGTATTATATTACAAATACCCTACTGCGGTTGGCGTTAGCATCTATGAAACATACATTGTGTTTGTGAGGCAAGAAATGCGTACCGCCAATTTTTTTATTGTTTATTAAAAAACAATTATGAACAAAAGTAAACAATTAAAAAAAGTTAAAAATAGCATTAAACGTAAGAAAAGGGCAAGGAGTCCGCAAAATGGGGGCCAAAAACAGTTGCCGATCGGGAAAAATTGTATTACTTTGTGGGAAATTATTAAAATTGTGGTCTTTAGTATATCCTCATATATACATAGGTACAGATCGGAAACGGAGACGCATTCTATTTTTCAAAGGTAAATTTTAATTACAATAAACAGTTTGTGATATAAAAAAATTATGACAAACATTTCCAAAAATTTTTAGAAAACGGAGATCGTTTTCTAAAAATGTTTCTTTCCAAAAAACTATATCAAAAAATGATTACTTCGAAAATGACCCCATTTAAAACAATTTTTATCGTCAAAATTCATTGCTGGCACGTCAGTAGACAATAAGGAACACACCCTAGGGGTATTGCACACCCTCGGGGTATGCGATACACAAATGAAAATATAATAATTAATATTTCGAAACGCTTGCACAATCATTAACGACGAAATTCGAATGAATATTCATGAACCGGAAGTAATTTGACGGCATTAATTATGATGCTAAACCAGTTAATTGATTTTTAACTGCTACAATTAACGAAAAATTGCAGATAGAAATGTTGTAATATTACACAATCCACATAATCGATTTGAAATTTCAATTCGCGATATTGAAGTGAGCCGAATGGGTTCGGTAAAGTCTATCTTGCGTAATCTATGATGGAATGGAACGTAATATTTCCATTATGATTTGGAACAAACGATTATAATTAAAATTCAATTTAGTGTGCACTCGGGCTTAGTTTAAACTAAGAAGTTTCACTTCCAAAAATTTAATCTGCTTACTAAACTTCGGCGATTGCGTAAAGGTGTCAAAAATGCATTGTTTTGACGATTTACTTTCAAGCAAACTTTTATTTGACAGCATTCAACCCGTACGGTATCCAGTGACCTGTACAATGGAACCTATTTCTATTATGTGTTTATATTATGATTAACATACATTTAGAGCGCACTCAGGCTTAGTCTAAACTAAGAAGTTTCACTTCCAAAAATTTAATATGCTTACTAAACTTCGGTGATTGCGTAAAGGTGTCAAAAATGCATTGTTTTGACGATTTACTTTTAAGCAAACTTTTATTTGACAGCATTCAACTCGTATGGTATTCAAATATAGTTTTATCTCCAAAATCAAAATACTATCAATGAAGCAAATTTATTTTAAACTTAAATTACTATATTAATAAAACTGTAATGGGACTGTAGGGTACATGAGTCGTCAGTTGTAGGGTATATTCTCATTATATTAAATAATAACAAACTGGTAGCTTGTAAGGTATAAGAACCAGTCAAATATGAGTCGAACTCGCGCTACGAGAGTTTCGTTCATATTTAGACACTTATAAACAATTATGGGCACTCTATATTTCTATTATACTATTGGCCAATACATTTTTTTCACAACGTAAATGTATTATTGTCTACAATATACTTTACAAGCGTAAAAACAAGGTGTATATTTAAATAATATTATTTCTAAATAGATAAATATATAAATATATTTCCTGCTATGTTTGTCCGTAAATACAAAAATACAAAATTATTTTGAAGTTGATTAATGTCACTTGAATAGAGTTTATAAAGACCCAAATGCATTTCATAAGTTGATTCAAATTTTGAAATAAAAAGTGTATGTTACACACTCGGTCTATTTTAAGCAAAATTTTGTAACTATTAATCAAATGATTACTGAATTATTAGGTAACAGAAAGACATCCAAACAAATTCACTGTCACATTTTAATGTTAAATGTAGAAGTTAGAATATTTTGCTGAATTTTTGTCTGAAATTCTGAAATTCCTCCCTTTATCAAACTAAAAGGCAAACACTCTGCATATCTACGTATGTATGTATGTATTTCTGTACATATGTATGCATATATGTATGTGGATATGGATCTTCCCACGTAGCTCCGAAGCTATCTGGTAGATTTTTAAGAATGAATGTCAATTGATTCCTTTTGAGTGTAAGAGTGTCATAAGTCTTAAATATAAAATTGAAATCAATACGGCAACCAATAATTTTAAAATTCGTATACGTATTTTTTTTTTAAATTCGTATTCACGGAAGAAATGTGTATTAGATAAATCTAAACAACTTACAATGACTCATACTTATCATTCATAAATCTACATAACTACTTAATTTACACTATCTACTAAAAAACATGAAATATAAGTATAAAAAACCTTATATTTTACACTTTTCATATTAAATTCCACACTTTTCAAACTTAAAAAATCTTATATTTCATACTTATAGTCACAGGCCTAGCTACAGTTGCCCACCTGTGACGTAATATTAATTCGATTACTGAACAAATAAACATTATTTGGAGTATTTTTCCATTTTATTATTTTTAATTTTAAGATATCATACAGTTTATTAAAGGAAAAGCTCTTAAAGCTCGTTTCAGTCTTATTTATAGTCCGTTTTTAGGTTTTTTTACTTTTATTTTATAGAATTGTAGTCTAATAAATTGATAAATAAATCGTTTGGTTTCTATTAAATAAAGATCTATTACAATATACGATTTATAATTTCAATCCATATATCGATATATATTATAGAATATATTTGGCGTTAATTTTGTATAAATTCATTATGCACAATTAAATGAAACTACGTGATGTAGTATTATTTCTACTTTCTTTAATTTCTTTACCAGGATCTAGGTTTCGTTGTATTACAACATATTCAGGTGGGCTATCAGCAGAGATTAGATAGATAATTAGATATTAGCGAATCCTTTGCTAATAAGCCCTTCTGAAGATATTGTATACAACGAAAATTAGGTCGTGGTAAAAAACTAAAAGAAAGTAGAAATAATGCTACATGACGTTGTTTAATTTAATTCTATATGTATATATATATATATATATATATATATATATATATATATATATATATATCATATAAAATTGGTCGTGTGTGTGTCTATATTCCAATTTTGCAGCCAAAACTACATATCGCAGATGAATGGTGTATGTGAGATATGGGGGTTGAAAACAGTCGACCTCCAAAATGTGACTTCCAATATGAAAATTTCGGTTTTTTCTAGAAGTTTCTACAACGTTCTGGAGCATTGTCGAATTCTCATACATATTCATTGTCTTCACCCTTTTTATTCGCTCCCGCAACACACCCCTTTCCATTTCTTTTAACATTAATAATACATTACAGTGATAAGAATGTATTTCAATAAAATGATTTAATATATATATATAAGTTGACAAATAAGTAGTTTTTTTTTATAAAATATCTATTAAAATATAACAATATTTTATAGACGAACACGTGATCTTATGCTAGTTATATTAATTAATAACTTGCACCAGTCAAATTTAGTTTTTTTTAAACTTTATTCTGCATCATTATTCGTACAAATTTAGAAACTGGACGACCCCGACATTTCTATAAGAAAACGTGCAATTTTTTCTACACTCACTTGCTTTATTCACTTAGATCCGTGATGTATTATTGTTATTAGTTATTATAAATAAAACTTTAAAAAAAATTAAATACTAGCTATGTCCACGACTTTGTTTGCATGCGGACTTTTATAAAATATTATTAAGTTAACTCGAAGATTAATGCGCGTAACGCCGTCTACCATATTAATTTAAAAAGTATACTGTTTAATTATTAGCATGCATTTTGTATTAAAAAGTAAAATTGTCACATTTTCCTTTTTTTATTACTCGATTTTGATAAAATATAGCCTGTATATTACCCTAGACCCAACAAGATTGACCAGTAAAAACTTTATCGAAATTCTTTTAGATACTCTTGCATGAAGCGCGAACAAATAGACAGACAATCATTCCAAAAATAATATTTTTGTATTCTCTTTGTATTTCCTTTGTTATGTCCGTCTACATATTTTTTGCATAAATATCTTCAATATATAGATAGACTAATTCTGCAATTTTATTATATATATATATATATATATATATATATATATATATATATATATATATATACTTATATAGATATTTAAAGAAAGTCGGTCATATGTTTTTAAGTTATCTCTGTAGATATCTACGTAAACACAGCTATCAACCAGGTAGAATAATTCTATGTACTAGTAATTATTGATTATATACTATTACGAGTAATTATATAATATTACGAGTATATACTATTACTTCAGGAGTTGTGTAAATATTGATCTCTCCTCGTGCCAGTAATACAGGAAGGTAATATTTTACTACATAGACCTGGATAATATGAGTTTAATATACAAATAAACTTTGTCTAATACAAATCCAGGACTTTTTTCTGACAATAAATATTGATGAATAAATTGACAGGAAAAGATGGATGGATCAGTTGACAGCAAACGCCATGCTTAGGACTCTTTGGAGATCATAACTTTTATGTACCAATATTTGGCACATTTTTTTTAGACTCTTTTGATTGATTCATTCACGATAGTTTTTAAAACCTTGTTCTAAAACCTCGAACGATGTTAATATTAAATATTTCAATTAATAAAAGTAAATGAAAAATGTTATTAAATGCAATTTAGATTCGTCTTGACCATCGAATTTTTATTTTGCGATTTTGCCACACGCAAGTAATCTATACACATAACAAAATCTTTATTATATTGAATTCTGTAAATGAAAAATATTTAAAAAAAGTGATTGATTTAGTATATATAATGGTAAGAGAAGCCGGAAAATCTGTTTTTAGAATTTTTATCTGTTTGTTAATTTGTTCTTCAATCACACAAAATCTACCAGACGGATTTTGATGAAATTTAATATGGTAACAGTTTATATTTTTGAGCAACATATAGAATAGATTTTATCTAGATATTGCAAATTACCCTGACTTGGTGAATATTATGATATTGGTACTGGGTACTGTCAATGCCGTCTATTAGCGGTTTTAGTATACTTTATGCTCACAGATATATTACGATAGGAGGCCTAGTATACATTGATCCCCAGCAACTTTCCGCTTCAAACGTGTGCAATTATCAATCAGCGTCTGTTTTGCTATGACCATCAACAAAGAGCAAGGGCAGATGCTGCACACTGCAAATGTGGATTTAAATACTTCCTGCTTTTCTCTCGGACAACTTTGTGTCGTGCTCTCCCGTGCAAGCTATATGGAAAATTTATCTGTCCATAGTCAAAGCAATATTACTCTAAATATTATTTGGCGTTAATTTTGTAGAAATTCATTATTCCCAATTAAATGAAACTACGTGATGTAGTATTATTTCTACTATCTTTAATTTCTTTACCACGACCTAGGCTTCGTTGTATTATAACATCATCAGGTGGGATATAAGCTGTATTACAACATCGTCAGGTGGGATCTTTGCTTATATACAGGTCGTAGTAAAGAAATTAAAGATAGTAGAAATAATACTACACCACGTAGTTTCATTTAATTGTGATTACTCTAAATGTTATTTATAATAAAGTTTCGCAAATATTTCAAAAAGAAAATTTTACAAAACAAAAACAGAGAAATGATTATGTTTATAACTCCTAATAGCTTTTTGTCTTCCAAATTCCACACGAACAAAAACGCGGATAGAGCTTGTCAAATACACAATGCGATTACGGTAAAAATTAAAATAATAATTTGATAACATCTCAGAAGAGCGTTTAAAAAAATAACTTGTCAAATACCAGCAGACCTCGCTCTATGAGACTTCTGTATATACGTAGATACATATAAACACTTAAGGAAGCATGGTATTTGTGTTTAATTATTTACAAATGTCAATATTATATTAAACATATATATATATTACCTATTACATCTTGCACAGGCGTATAAATTTTACAAATTTTTAAAAAATCGTTTGGTTTGATTTATCGTAAATTTTTCACAGTTTCCCTCTTTGTTATTTAAAAACAGGATATGAGGAATATTACAGCAGAATCACAGCTTCCCACATAATGCTATTTTTAAGAAAGATCTGGTAACAAGAAGGATCTAAAAATAGCAATTTTGGTAGTCCACAAAAGCATTGCGTTTTTTTTAATAAAAAACATTAAAAATCAATTCGCGCTTAACTCAGAGGAGCTTTTCAATAACATCTCATATGCCTGTATTGTATATTTACTTGACCCACCCCAAAAAATAATTTTTAGTCATTTTAAATACTATTTTTGAGTTTTAATCATTTCCTGGTTTAGTGGCACGTTAAAACCATTTGTCCCATACATGTCGGATGCTTTAGGTCGGACATGTCTAATCTATAAGTTTGGGATGAGTTTTTTTTAGAAATACACAAATCAACAAATTTTTCTTTCAAAAAACATTCCTCAGAGCAACAATAATCAATTGTGTTAACCCTAGTGCGGTTGCCATAAGTAATTCAATTTAAATCTAGTAAACAGTACTGTAAAATATCAAAGGTTTTTTCCAACGACGCTGTTTTATAGACAATATTACATTAGGAATTTTTAATTGCATTTTGCATTCTTCCGCCTTTACGTTTGCTGACATTGAAAAAAAACCCTGTCCCATTATGGTAATTATATTCAACTGCAGCTTAATTTAAAGGCATATCTATAACGGGAAAATAAAGCACTAAATTCTACTTAATGCAAATATTAAGTATATTTATAAATAGAAAAAACAATTGTGACAGACAAACAAAAAGCCACTGAAGTCTCACCGCAAGGTTTCCGTTTTTACTTTTCGGTACCGTATCCAAAATAATATGTTAAGTGCATTTCGGATTACACCAAAGTGACAGTCCCCATTTTGGCGGGCTTCCTTTTGGGCTGATTGGATTCCTTACAAGATACCTAAACATAACAAAAACCTTTGAATAATTTTTATATCTAAATATCTACTTGTTTTATGTGAAAATTTCGAAATGATTACCGGTGTAGCAAAATATATTAGAATATCAAAGTTGCATCAGGAGAAAATCTACATTTAATTTCACATTGACATCTGAAAATTTCCTAGAAAATAAAAAGAAAATCTCTGCCACACATATGGTGAGAAAAGAAAATCTCTACCACAGCTCTATGCTATTGGAACTTACGGGAGGGGAGTTGAAGTCGATCCCTGTGGTATTTAAGCTAAACTGGTTCACTACATAGATTTTGGTTCAGTTTTCTTCGTCACGATAGCGATGGAGTTTTGACGCAAGGAAGAAAGTGATTTTCTCAGGGGGAGGTTAAGATTTAACGTCACAACTTTCACGCAAGCGGAGCTACGAGCCAGAGCCAGTGTTGCCAGTTGCATTGGTTCATAAATTGCAATGCGCGGCAGGGAACTTTACAAACTGAAAATGAGTTTTATATTAAGCTCGAAGAAATACAGATTGAAGAAATGGAAATTTATTATAAAAATGTCCAATTAAAAACAATGTTTAAATTGGTATTTTAGTTACAGTTAAATGAGTGCCAACAAGTGTTTTATGTTATAATTTTTGGGGATTTCTCTCAGTATAAGATAGTTTCGATTACAACTTCTCTTATAAGTTAATAAAATATTTTTTTCTAATAAATAGTAAAAGAAGACTTAATAAAACGTTAATTAACATAATAAATCATAAAGAACAATGTCTCAAGAATCAATCACCAAAACTCACACAAGAATCAGAACTCTCACTGATAGATGACTTACTCACTTACTGCATACTCTTGGTTTACATAGTTTTTGGTACTGAATCTGCCAGCGTTCTCTGAGTATTTTTTATCGAGCAAAAAATCTTACGTCATTGATTTCTCTCATCCTTACCCATCAGTTCGTATTCTGTTTCCAAAACACTTCAAATATTTCCTCTTTCTTCCTTAATATGTCAAGTGTTGAGTTCATATGTGGTGGACCTTTCAACTGATAATAAAAAATTTAATAAAATAATATAAAAATAGAATATACGCTTGATGAACAATGCTATGGAAGCGAAACTTCTTTATTATAAACTGTTTAGTTATTACTAATTTACTAACACGTGCGTCTATTGTAAACTCTGTGTAAATAATTATTGTTATTAAAGTTTACATTCAAACTTTTCTCATAAAATTCTGTAATTAAAATGCGAAGATAGTTGTTTGGTTATAAAAATAGTAATAAAATGGCAAATTGTTAAAATATAACATTCGTATCAAAGAATCACAGATGTTGTTACATAAATACTTAGGTAAATTCACCGATAGATGGCGATAGCATATCGTCATATACCGGTGAAACGCTATAAAGAATTTTCACTTCAATCTGTTATTATATCAAAATAATAACCAGGTTGTACCTGGGCGCACATCATGTGAAAGAAATCATCAATAAAATTTCTCAATTTTATCACTACTTAATTAACAAAACTGACATGTCATTAATTGGTAGCGACATCTATTTATTTTATAAGCAAACGACGTAAATGTGTCTTTTCCAATTCTCCGTTAGATGGCGAAGTTTATTTTATGTTTAATGAATATTTTTATGAATATTGTTTAATGAATATTTAATAATGCATTTATATTTACGTATCCATAACTACCGAACATCAACCCTTAGAGTTTACCGCACCTTACTGGAAGTACCAACATATTTACAAAAGTTTGAAGATTTAGAAACGTGTAAATCGGTAATATAAAATAAAACAAAGAATCTGCTTTTGAAGGCTGTGCTGTATAAAAAACAAACTTCACTTTTTTTCTAACAAATGATATTATTAATATATTTATTTCTTATTAACAGATGGACGCATCCGTGTAGCATGTAATAGATTAGCTTCAAGGCGCGCACATGATCCCAATCCATGATACAATTGCAACACAACGGCCCATATATTGCGCAACATATTATTAAGAAATAGTGTTGGCCACAGTACGGCAGCGCTCGAGCAACAGTTGCCGTCGACATTATAGCAATGCTAATCGATCGTATTGCGACCAGAATTACGAAACAATATTGGACAATAACTTTGGACAACAAAACGGGTGATATAATCGAAAATTGTATGTCGCCTCGTTGGTTTCGACATGTCCAGTGACCATTTTTCGTGTGCGTTTCGTTTGCAATGCTTATTTTAAATTCCACTAGAGTGATGCAGGTACATGGAGCGATAGGCGTAACTGGTTAGGTTCGACCTGGATATTATATCTGTTGGCACATAAAGCAGTTGGCGATATACTTAGTTTTGTGGTTCGATACCATTTTTAAACAAAGGCAGAATATAGTTTAACCATAGTTAAACCAAAAGAAACACGTTGAGCATTAAGACTATTCGATAGTGGTCCAATTCGAAAAGGTTTTTATTGTTCCAAAAATAATCCTTATAAAATATTACGAATGAAAATCACGAACAAAATTATAACAAGCAGTTTGGGGAAAATTCCGTCAAACGAAACTTGTAATGAAAATGAGGCAAAATTTGAATCACATTATTAAAAATATGATGCGGTCCCAATTTAATTCTAAATCAACCAACCTCAGGTTACATGGAAAACAATAATTTCTAAAATCTCAACTGTCAAACGGCGTAACTATAGCAATGACATTAACACGAAAGTAATCTTTTCGTACTGGATAGGTGTGCCTGCCAGTAACTTTCTAGTATATGGAAGAAAATGTATCTTTTCGCTTTACCTCCGGAAAAATTTTGCCACCAAAAATAATTGGTACCAACTATGGACTAACATGAAAAGTTCATAATTTGTTCGGCCCCAATCCAATAGGTTTTTGTTTAGTTTTTCTAGGGCATTCTTTTAAGCTTTTTAAGGTCATAACTCAAGAGTGAATAGAAGAAAGGGAAAGTTTCTAGTAATAAATGAAAAATTAATGGTAAAATTACTAGTATTAAATTTTTCCTGGGTTATGGGTTTCAATGTATAGATTTCCAGAATAAAATATCTTCATTAAAATTACAAAAATATTCACAAAATTACATTTATTATGAAATAGCTAAGTCTGTAGCCGTAGTTCCAGAACATCCTGGTTAACTGCGAAGCATGTAGAGTGTTGTGGAGATCATACAATAGAGTAGAACGGGAATCTTAGAAGGTTATTATACTAGTCACCGTAACTTGGCTAATTATTCTGGTCTTTTTAACTTTGTTGAAAATAAACAGATCTTCGTATCGTTTAGGACATTCGCAAAATATGTTCTAAAAAATGGAGGCGTGTGAAATAGCTGATTGCTTAAGGATTATCCTTAACACTGTTGATTGTTGTCATCTTTAAAATCGTTGTTATGAACACCGGATATTACAAGGAAGACTTCGAAGGTCTTGTGTGCTTGTGTGGCATGAGGAGATACTAGGTGTTTATTTGTTTGATTTATTCGTCCCAAATACTAGTTGAGTATATATCTTTTCAAAAATTAGCTCACGAGGTATCGTGCATTTCTGATAAATGTAAAACTCCTTGTTTTTTGGAATATTTTTTATAGTAAATATAAGCCGCTATTCAAAGCCGACCAATAATTTATTACAAATGATATCTCCAAGACTTTATTGCAAATGATATTACCAAAACATTATTACAAATGGTACCTTCAATACTTTATTACAAATGATATCTCCAAGACTTTATTACAAATGATATCTCCAAGATTTTATTACAAAAGATATTTTCAATACTTTATTACAAATGATATCTCCAAGACTTTATGACAGATGATATCTTCAATACTTTATTAAAAAATGATACCTCCAATACGTTATTACAAATGATATCTCCAAGATTTTATTACAAATGATATCTCCAATACTTTATTACAAATGATATCTCCAATACTTTAATTAAAATGATACCTCCAATACTTTATTACAAATGATATCTGCATGTTTGAACGTTATTGAGGTTCTTTTGTCAAAGAGTATACCTTTATGATCATTGAATATAATTTTTTGGAATTTTATTCTATTACGTCAGGTGAGAGATTTGTAAATAAGTTATTATCGTGTATTGTTTGCCTTAATTCCATGTAATACCCATGAAATTTAAAATTTATTGTTAGTTACAAATGAAAAAAAAACATATAAACTTTAACTATACCAACTCTCACAATCTTCTAAGCGCGCAATAAATTTAAAAAGGGGTACAAAAGGGTTTTTTCTTCACGTAATGATTATATATATATATATATGTGTATACATATATATATATATATATATATATATATATATATATATATATATATATATATATATATATATATATATATTTCTAGTTACAAAAGTCAGGAATAGGTTTAAGTTATATAATAATGTCAATTCCCACATTATCCACCAACTTTTGTTTATTTCACCCTTCCTTGCTTTAAACCACATACCCTTTCTTTAGTTACGGGATTCCGTACCTCATAATGAAAAAAGTTAACCCTTATAGAGTTGCTTTATTATCCTCCTTTCTGGCTATCTGTGTATCAAGATTTTTTTCTTAGGCACGATTTTTGACTAAGGTCTGTAGCCGCAAAGCCTTATAAACAATTTCAGTTCAATGTAAGCTTCTAAAGATACGGTCTCACGAATACAATCATCAAAACTGCATAGAGTACCTCTACTGACCTTGAAATTTGATCCAAAGAAAGATTTAATGGCGCAAGTGAGAGAAAAAATTAAACGAGAAAACCAATAATTCATTTTTGAAAGTTTAGTTTGTCACGCGTTACTGCGTGACAAACTAAACTTTCCGGATTTCCGATTCTAGTTTTTTTATACATTTGTAAAATACCTATTTGTTAAGCTTAATGATCATATAACAGCACGGAGCCCTAAAGGTGCAAGTTCTACTCGCACTTGAGTGTCTTTTCATGTTTAGTAACGTATACCTTTTAAAACTACCCCACCTGATACGATGTCTTCGCTCTATAAATTTACTTAGGAATGTTTTAAAGTCGTAAAGTTTAAATTAATTTATATAAAATTTAAATCTTGTATTAATTTACAGTTGATTTATACAACATAACCTATAAAAAAATATAATTAATTAGAATATGATACGAAAGGTACCCACTCAGAAAAATGGAGCACTAAAAGATGTAAAGAAGTAGATCGGATAGTCTCAAATCAGCTGAACAATTAATTGTAACTTTCGAAGCATCGAAAGTTGGCTAGAGTTTAAAATAAATCAGGGTCGGCCTCAGCGGACGCAAACACTTAACTAATTGGCCTTGAGACAGGTGAAAAGTTTTATTGACCTTTGCGAGAACGCCGGAAAGAAAGAATGCCTATTCTATCGGGGTTTCCCGTTCGAAGATTGCAAACCGGAAACGGAACTTTTAGAGTGAAAAGCCAAGAGTTTATGACAACACCGTTTTCAGTGGCAAGTTTGTTTTTAAATTATTATACAATTTCCTGTCTGTACAAATTGGATTGAAACGTTCGGTTGGTAAAAATTAATTTCAAGGGAGTTTATAGTTTGCTATAGTTTATTTTCTTCCCCTTTTATTTTTATAAAATAATTATTGAATATATTTGACGTTAATTTTGTAGAAATTCATTATTCACAATTAAATGAAACTACGTGACGTAGTATTATTTCTACTTTCTATAAGTTCTTTACCACGACCTACGTTTCGTTGTATTACAACACAATCTTTGCTA
Source organism: Druceiella hillmani (assembly GCA_039881145.1). Classification (NCBI taxonomy): domain Eukaryota; kingdom Metazoa; phylum Arthropoda; class Insecta; order Lepidoptera; family Hepialidae; genus Druceiella; species Druceiella hillmani. Next base: position 8,810,019 of record JAYKKI010000064.1, on the reverse strand, counting down.
ATATCCCACCTGAAGATGTTGTAATACAACGAAACCTAGATCGTGGTAAAGAACTTAAAGAAAGTAGAAATAATACTACATCACGTAGTTTCATTTAATTGTAAAACAATTATGCTAAATTTCTTTTTTATCATTATGGTCATTATTTATTTATGTAATATTCATAACTTATATTTACAATACCAATTTCTTGTGTCTTGTAATGATGTGTTTGGGTAATATTTTGCGCGTAAATCGTACAAATTAGTAGTTAATTTTAAAATTACCACAATAAATGGTGAACAAGATTAACAAAGTGGTAAAAATTAAAAATATAATTATATAGACTACAAATACACCACGAATTCTAATATTCATATGAATCGAATTAGGAAAAGAAGAGAAACCGATCAGAAGATCTGGAAGTTAGGAGGGCCTCCCTTTCCCTAACGAATTTTGAAAATATTTTTAAGAGATAAATTGTCAGTATCGAAATCTGAACGATTCAGGAGCTCTATGATTTTATCAATAATTTCCGCAGAAAATATTAAGTAAGAATATTAAATGTTAGTATAAAACCCAATGCAATGAATAAGCAATTCTTTCAATGTATTGATGATATGATTTGGAAACTTTATGGGATATTGAATATAATAACTTAAGTTGAAATCTGTAATTAATAATTCTGATCAATTAAAAGTTTCAATATGTTGCACTACACACTTTAGTTTTTATGCGAAATGGTTAACTCGCTTCAGTATCATTAGTACTCTTAACGGTTTATATTTTTCTATTTCTAAGTATATTCCTCCTTTAATTATGAGTATGTATTTATTCATTATTTTCATTGTTCATTTAAATGTAACTTACTAACCCTATATCTTTCACTCTTTGTAATTATAGATCGAAGAAGATATAGACAATTTTCGATAGATTCGATAGAAGATATTGAAAATTTAATGGAATAGAAGATATAGAAAATATAGAAAGAAGATATAGACAATTTTTGATAGGAGAGATAGAAAATTTATTGGAATAGAATATATAGAAAATATAGAAAGAAGGTATAGAAACTTTTCGATAGATTCGATAGAAGATATAGAAAATTTAATGGAATAGAAGATATATAAATTATAGAAAGAAGATATAGAACATTTTCGATAGGAGATATAGAAAATTTAATGGAATAGAAGAAATAGAAAATATAGAAAAAAGGTATAGAAACTTTTCGATAGATTCGATAGGAGATATAGAAAATTTAATGGAATAGAAGATAGAGAAAATATAGAAAGAAGAAATAGAAAATTTTCGATAGATTCGATAGAAGATAATGGAATAGAAAATGGAATATAATCGAAAGGTGGAGTGCTGAAAATTAAAAAGGTATAGGATCATTGAGACCCTCTATATATTCTATTTTGCATGAGATTATGAAATAGCCAGAATTTGAAAGCAAGTACGTACGTGTCAGGTTATGCAAAAATAAATCTCCATATTCTTTCTACAAAACAATAAAATAATCTAATCAATGGGACATACCTGACTTTTTTTAATTCGTGCTCGTGACTTTGTACACTGACTACTGAAAAACTTACCAATGCCGTTTTTTATAAATATGCTTCCACGCACCATCTCTGGCTATGTCCATTTCGGCAGCGTATCTCCGGATAGAAAACTTTATTGTACGATTTAAAATACACCTAGCGCCCTCTATTCTCACATCTATCTATAACCCATCTACAGGATTGTGTTACCTTGCACTAGTGTTGTAAACCAATAGTGACAGACAGCTCAAAAATTATGGAAATGACTTCGGAAGCCCCATTGGGTAAAATTTTACAAACATATACTTCATGTTAAGAGTTCAATAAAGGTGCAGAAAAAAAAATGGTAACGAATTTTTTCACCCTCTCAATGTCCTCCCAAAATCCTAGGCATCATTGGATAGGTGCTTTAAAATAAAACATAAGATTAATTATTAATTTTTCAGTTTTATGCCCCATTTGTGAAGTTATATATATATATATATATATATATATATATATATATATATATATATATTTATGTATATATGTATATTTTTTTCAGTATCATCTTAATACTTAATTGTTTAGTCATCTTAAAAAATTCATTTTAAAAATCAGTTTACTACTTATACAACAGAAAGCGTTTATTTTGAATTTACATCACTAAAAATAATTTTCCAAAATAATTATATAAATTAAATACGATTTACCTCAATATAAATAACTAAATTAATATATTGAATAAATAAAAAACAGTAATGTTAATATAGATAAGATTCTTCTTCCTTGAACTAAACACGACAAACTTGTTAACTTAGAAAATAAAACTTGTCACATTCAGAAAAATACTATTTATTATTTCTAACGATATGAGTGCTTCAATAAAAGCTCTGATCACTTTTTTGCAATTTAAAATGTTCCTAATAGAAGTAACAAAAAACAAACATTGAAATAAAATATGCGTTTTTTTATTTAGGTCAATCAACAACTTATAGCAACCTTTATAACTGACAGATTCAGTCACAAATATTAAAAGGCAGTGCTATTTATAAGTAACGTAAATCAGTTATGCTAATTCCCCTTTATATTTAAAGAAATAAAAGACCGATGTAAAAAACAACAAGCGGCAAATTCAGCTTCTGCGGTATATTCTTCTATATTTTTAACAATTTCTTAAGTTATTAGGTTTTTAACAATCAGTCATAAAACCGAATTGTCATATTCATCAACCTATACATCTCCATCAAAAACATTAAATTCTTGGTAAGCCCACATAGCTGTAAAGTGAATAACCTCACCATAAAGAACCAGTATAAAGGTATCGACAGAAGACAATCCTTTTTTATATTGACAACCGCAGACGAGGAGTTTTTATTGCCCATATCGAAGGAATGACGTGCCGTGAATACCCAACGGTAATCATTTTCTCGGTATCGGCATTTCATTTTGTTTTTATTAACCTTCGTTTGTGCATAGAAACCGATCTTGGCTAGCGTCCAAATTGTTATACGAGAATTATTTATAATGTCATACCTTCAATTTTAAGATATACCTTTTATTATTTCCATAAACAGCGATAGAATAAATTAAATCATGATGCTGATCCATGAAGGCTTTATGTCACATATTATGAATACGCCGTGACACAATCATTTGTTAAGCATGATTAGTCAGTTAGCAGCTGCGCTTAAAAATGGACCTCTCTAAACCAAGTAATGGCCAATATATAAATTGGCCTAAATATTATCGTTAACAGCTTAAAGCTAAAAAGAGCTTCAAAGTGTATTTACTTGAAGAAAAGCTCTAACGCAGATGACGGTATCAATGTGGAGAACCATCGCTACATAACAGTTAGATATACGAATATTGGTACAACAAAATACGTCTTAGTTTGACACGACACAACATCTAAAATGGCAAACCTTTAACCAAACTAACAAGAAATATCATGACAAAAATTAAAATTTAGTAAAGAACGATGGCAAGGTGTTTATTGAGACTGAGACCGTGCACGAAATGAGGATACTCTAAAAAACAATGGTTCTCGGGCATAGGACAGCGAGCAGCATAAATTCTAGTCATATAATTACGACTAGCATAAATGCTGATCACTAATAACGACTAGCATAAATGCTAGTCATATAATGAAATATCAAAATGAACTTGGAGCCCCAAATTTACAGAGTAACTTGATTTAAATCCTATTACCCTCAGATGGAGCGTAACATGTTGATGAAGCTTCCCCAACAGACCCTGTTACGAACTAAGGATCTTCAGTTCTCGAAATGACTCTCTTGGTCTCTTCCTCCAAGATGTTCTTCGCCTTTTTTTAATCTTTCCCTAAGATAGCTTCTTAGTCTATTGCATGCTAGCTTTTCTGGAGATTGTGTTCAATGTATCTCCATGCATGCTAGCTTTTCTGGATATTATGTTCAATATATTTCCGTGCATGCTAGCCTTTCTGGAGATTGTGTTTAATGTATCTCCATGTATACTAGCTTTTCTGGAGATTATGTTCTACGTATCATTTTCTCTTCTTGATTGGATGGCTACATCTTTTTCCATCGTTCGATTTCGGAGTTCTTTTTTGTAATCACATTTGATCAGAAAATATGAAGAAGTTTTCTAAGACAAGAATCTGTAGATTCTTGCGCATTTCGGATGTAATTTTCTACATCCTATATCCATGCAACAGCCTTTAGGTTGGCTCTAAAAGTGCAGAGCTTGGTTATCGTAGAGTATTTATAGATGGATGTCGACATTGTCATTGTGGCTATATTAGAGTGGTTTTAAAGATTTAAAGAGTAACGATCACAAAGTTTTCATTTCAGTGGCTGCCAAAGAATTGGTAGACAAAAATACTCACCAGGAAGGAGCGAAATCCAGAAAACAAAAATATCGGAAGAGGCAAAGAATGGAAACGGGAAAAGTCTACTTCCCACATTGGAATGATCAAAGCCGATTTCGTTGATACGGATCGATGTGCTGCGTGACGTTAAGCTGTAGTGGCTGGAAGCGACACACATGGTTCACATTTTAAACTTTAAGAGTTTTTATTGTATCTAATTATTGGAATATCTTTTTAGTTTTCGGTAGTAAAGCAATGAACCTTTTTCCGTTCGTCTCACTGTCATCACGACCTCATAGTTTCTATAGTTTTAGACCTATGTCCATGAAATTTTGCAAGCAGATACTTCATATTTAGACTTCAATCAATATATAACATATTTTTAAAAAAATTAACGTGTCTCCTTAGGTACACGACTTAAAGTGGGAGCAAAAACTTTTTTACCACATCCTCTCGAGTGGAACATCATTGGCCAGTTTAAATTTACCATTTTCAGTTTTTAAACTCCTTTCATGAAATATGTTGCCTCAAAGTGACTATGTAATGATAAGTGTCAACCCGTTCCCTTCCTCTTAGTGCTGTCAAATAAAACTATGTCAGATAGCGTCAGACAGCGTTACACAACGTCAAACTACGTCAGACAGCGTCAGTGGTTTCCAGACGCATAGATAACGGTGAAATTGTACTTTGTACATCTACCGACATACACTTATTAGGTTTATTTTGATCTCCGATTAATTTTATTCAGTTAATAAATTATTTTAATATCTTACCCATATAACCAATTTTGTGTGATGCATGTGGTCAGCGCAAAATAAACTTAGTTTAAAAATATATAGCCTTATTTTATTTCAGTACAAGGCAACGTATATTGTAGAATATAGATAGACATATAGCACGTATGTCATCTTTGTATCACTAAAGATAACTGTAACCCTACATAAGCGAACTAGAAAACAGAACAACCGCATTGTCGTGAGCAATAACCAAGACCATCTAGTCAGCATGCAGATTAAGCGGATAGTTAAGACAGGTTATTTTAAGGTCGACAATTTTTTATTGAGCAATTTAGGTTATTCTCGGCAATTCAGTACACCGTATGTAACAGTATTAAGTTGGACAGTGGAAGAATATGTAACACGATCTGGTCATAAAGACGTTTATGGTATTTGGAACATGTCTTGATCTGCGTTAAATCAGCTGACTGATTACAATAATGTAATTCTTCTAAATTTAAAAAAATGTGTTCCTGAGACTTAACGTTTTTAAGTAATAATGACCATTTTTGTGTAAATAATCAAAACTGTATGAAAAATTTGCGTAGAAGAAAATTATGAACTTGTTTATGTACGCGCGTTAGAAGTTATATTTTTTTGGTATAATAAAAAAGTAACTTTATTTAGCATGCAAATAATTAATTGAAATAAAATACTAAAATTACTGAAGCTTGATCATAGATATGGTTGGTAAAATCTAAATTCTACCAATAAACAATTTATAATATATAATGCAAATAATTACATACCAATACTTTACCTCATTTAAAGAAATACACTTATAAATATTTTAAAAAACTTATAAGCACTATTTTTATCACGAATATTTATAATAATTAAATGTTTTACTGTATAGACCACATTACATTACATGTTAATTACTAGGAATATTATTTCAAAGCACAGATATAACTTATATTTTTGTATAAATATAAAACACGTGTTATGTATTTACGAATGTATAAGAAATTATCATGAATATAGCATCAATCACTACGCGAATGTAAATATATGTTCAGTGAGCAACTTCATCTTGTCCGTTTTTGTTGCACCCTGCGCGCGCATAGTAAAATTTCATTCTCGTCATTTTTTCGTAACATGCCTAACATGTATAACTTCAAAAAAAGTATCGAAATTCAGACTTTAAATATTTAAATGATATGAAGGAATAGGTAAACATTTAAAAAAATATATAATAATCACTTTAAACGGGAAATTTTTGATTTTGAATTGCTTTTCATCCCAGAACCAAAGTTAAGGGCAATCAAAATTTTGCAATTTTGTAATAATCCAATTTACTATATTTTTTATTTTAAATCAAATTTAATTTTTATGTCAACCATTTTATTCTTATTTTAACCATATTAAAAAATTTTTTTTTTTCATTTTTTAATTCATATTACTATAAAAGCGTGTTTTTTAGTTTTATTAAAGTACAACTTTATTTTTTTAGTCTTCAAACAAAATATTTATTTTTTTTAATTTTTGCTTTTACACTAAAAAAAGTGTTTTTTTAAAATTATTTTATTGTCGTCGGTTCTTATACGCGTTCAATATTTTAAATAATTCGGATGTCTGAAATTTAATGAAAATTTAATTGAAATAATTTTGCTATCAGATTTACATTTTTTTTAACGATTGTGTTGTCATGGATTCTTGATACGTGTGCAAAATTTTAAATAATTTGGAGGTCTGAAAGTGGCAGAAAATTTAATTGGAAGATACCGTTACATTCATACATACATAAAAGTGGCAGAAAATTTAATTGGAAGATACCGTTACATTCATACATACATAAAAGTGGCAGAAAATTTAATTGGAAGATACCGTTACATTCATACATACATAAAAGTGGCAGAAAATTTAATTGGAAGATACCGTTACATTCATACATACATAAAAGTGGCAGAAAATTTAATTGGAAGATACCGTTACATTCATACATACATAAAAGTAAAGCTAATATGAAGCGGGTTGAAAATAATTTTTTACATAATATTTAATATTAAAACTTGAAAAATATTTCAACCCTTTGTTTTTCATATTTTATTTACTTTTTCTTTATTTATTACAGTTTTAAAATAAGACGATTTCTACAAAAACCATAAACCCAAAACTTGTTACTATGTCGTGGTAGACTTTAAGTATACTTAAATGCCGATTATTTGGTAAAATATATTATCTCTGTATATTCAAATACTTTGTGATACAGAACATACATTTCGCAAGTTAAATCAACTGGTTTTATTTTTCTAAATGTTTATACATTATTTTCATATCGAGCTCAAGCAGCATTAATCATATGTAAAGCTTCGTTTATACCAAGAGACTATGACCCATTTTATCTATTTCATTACATAAATATAATAAGACAAGAAGACATAAAGTCGATAGGATTCTATTGAATATTTATATCGTTAAATGTTGGTATTTCTAAAACAATTTTTTTATATATTGCCTTGTAATGCGTAGCCTCGGTATAGACTATTTACATATAGACTATATATATACTAGATACATAAGGCTTTATCTGTTTCGAAAGAAATTAGATATAATGAAAGTACAAATATACATGTAAACGCCTAATATTGGACCAAAATGGTTTCTATAAATATATATGCTTTGCTACTTTTACGAAGAAAAATAATATATTCTTTTAATAACCGTCGCATATTACATTTTAACCTTATTTCAACATATATCAACCAAAGCACAAAATATTAGCAGGATGCACAAACGGTTTCGTTTCAACCTCTCACGAATGTGAATGTGAACTAGCGTCTAGTACCAAGGTGAAAGTACCAAACATCTGGTTTGTAAAGTGCATTGAGCTTAGTTCATAATCTTTTTTGTATCATTTTTATCACGTAAAGCTCATCTAACATTAATGGTATGATCTACAACCAATAGTTACTAATATGTATTCAGTAAGCCTCCGCTATTCGCGGGTATAACTTCTTGAACATAACTGTGAATAACAAAACCGCGAATACTGAGACATAAAATAATAAGACTATGTGGAAAACAAAATTTAATTGTCAATTAACGATTTTTTCAACTAAATAAGCGCTCGCCAGTGAAGCATACCTTTCATTTTGATTATCAGGAAAGTCGTTCCGGTGTCAAATTAGTCCTGCAAAGGCAGGCCGCTACAGATCGTTAGAAAATACGTGCGTGGTCTCATCTGTGATGTTTCGTTTTGTGTTTTTCTAATATTTGAAAAAAAAACATTGCCTATCTATGGAGAATATACTAAATCCATGCTTACTACGTGGCAAAATTTAATATTGATTTTTTTAAATTTAACATCAATGCGTGAAGTTATAGCGAACACTTTTTCATTCTCCACATTGAATTGGTATGTCTGTATCATATCTGGATTGGTATGTCTGTATATCTGTCTGTATTTATTATACAAGTTTTTTTAGAAGAATTGGGTTTCTTAGCTCTTCATTTCCATATTGAAACGTTTTTTTACAAAACATCCAGCCCTTATAATTTATGATTCCAAATAGTTTTTTGAGAAATTCACGATATATATATATATATATATATATATATATATATATATATGTATGTGTATATATATATATATATATATATATATATATATATGTATGTGTATATATATATATATATATATATATATATATATATATATATATATACTTAAATATTTATATGCGCTTACATTCCATTTCCGTCCAGACCAGAAGGATGACTTTAAAAATAAGGAAAAGAACAAAGATGAGCGATGTTAAGACGACGAAAGAGGTAATGGAATGGTATTCTAGAAATAGGAAAAGGCGAAAAGGACGTCAAATCAAAAGATAAGAGGATGATTTACCAAAAATATGGAGAAGGTTAGCTCGGATCAGAGATGAGTAGCAAAAAATGGGAAAGGTTTATGTGAAGGTACAATCTGACCAATAAACTGGCTCATGACGAACATTTTATCCTATGAGATCTGAAATATTACTGTTTATTCTGTATGGAATATAAGTTAAAAATGTATATTAAGGTCAGAGAATAAAGGCTTTATTATTATTATTACATTCCATTTCAAGTGTATATTTGTAAACAAACAATTTGACAGTTAAAATATGGTCGGCACACACACACACACACACACACACACATATATACATATATATACAATCACACACACACACACACATCTATCTATATATATATATATATATATATATATACTATCACGCGACGACTATTTACAAAACTCACTGCCTTTCACCCCTAAAATTATTAAATAATATACTAAAATCGCTATATTATTTTAATAAATTGTCACATTAAATAATGTTATGAGAATCAATATTACACTGTTATTTTGCTAATTGCAAAATTTAAAGGACAAAAGTAGACAACCCTAGCTATAGATCACACAAAATTCAGAGGTATCAAACCTTTTGGAAAATATTCACTATTCCGATGCGTAAGACGTCTATGCTCTTATATGCTATTCGGTATGCGTCATTCTCCTTATAATGAGTAGGAGTAAAATAACTGGAATAATCAGTGATGTATAAACGAGACAGAAGGAGTAAAGGAAACATATAACAAATAAATTTAAGTTATACCAGTTATTTTGGCCCAAGTATCCTTCCTAAAAATATCGCAACATGTTATTTTATCTTTAATGTTAGTTATATTTTGCCGTACAATATACATATTTTAAACACACTATACATCAATGTATTTTACAATATATTTTCAATGATTGGCTGTCGCTGCGTCGATTCCGGGTGTTTGAACGTACATAATTTTTTATTCTAGTCGCCAATTGCTTATTACACCTTGTGATAAAAACATAATATCAAAAATGTAATTTTATCAAAAATACTAAATAAATCCATATTATACTACAAGACAAAGGTTGTCAATACCCGAACTGTCATTTTCGTTTATTTAAAAACTTCCGTTTTGAAATGAAGTGTAAGTTTAGAAGTTAACTGGTTTTATTTACAATACAAAAGCATCCTCAGACCATTGTTTTCAATTCCATTTTACAATTGTCTAAAGCAATTTAATTCAATTCAATATTATATCCTATCCTTTTAATCAGTGTTACCTATACCAAGGATTTAGCTGGTGTGTTGTTTTCTATACGAAGCGTTTGCCAATTCATCTCTGCCAACCGTAAGCCTTCTTTGGCTCATTTTTTTAAAACGACTGTTATCTAGCCATAAAAGCTATCCCAAAGGTTTAACATGCCTTCCGAAGAACAAAGGTGCTTATAAGGATATTTTTAAGATATGTAATTGACGGTGACTCATCTAATTACCGATCGGTGTGTTCGTCGCTTAACCTGACTGATCGAGTGAGACCAATGAGTACGATTCGGCCATGAGCTCCTCGACTGTCAAAAGTAAAGAGAGTATTAAAAGACACTATATGCTATAACATAATATTATATAAAATTATAGAATATTATAGAGATCATAGCGTAATATTAAATAATTTCCTGTGTCATATTTTGTTGAGAGACGTTACGTTTTGTACACCAAATATACTCCTGTTCTCGTATAGAAATTATATTATTTCCAATGTATAGAATTAAATTCTATAGAAAATGTGTGTTATCCTCAATTAGCCAAACCACGGCAGCACTAGATACCAGATTTTCTGTACCAAACTCTTATTTTTGTTCCGGAAACCAGGTGTCTATTAGATAATATACGAACAATTATTAACTATTCTATCCTAACCAGTTATTATATTTGAAGATATTTAAATAATTCGTTTGTCTCCGTCTCTCACAGCTATTTCTTTTTTCAGAAAATATTTAATTTGGAAAGATGAAATTTTGCTTGCTAGTGAAACTTATTGAACTCCACTAGTGAGAACCTTAAAAATATTTGTTGGAAAATTCTGAAAAGGCCAAGTTTGATATAAGAAGGTATTGCTCGTAATCGGTTGTGTTTTTCACAATCTTATATAACATAGTTTTATATGATACTGTAGAAAATGTGCACCAAAAACATGTTACCCTCTCTCATAACTTCGAAACTACTAAAATAAAAAAAATAAATATTAGTTATTATGGTTTATCGCCTGTACACTACACCTGCCTTTATGCTTACAGACTGTAGTATTTATTCTAGAATTTATAGTTTGTGAGAAAGTTACAATGTTTTTATGGTCATAAAATATGTATTTGCAATTTACGCTAATTAAAAAATTAATTATTTTTCATTTAATAAAAAAAAATTATGGAATATTATTAATCCTAAAGAAAGAAAATTATATAAGCTATTACTCAATTTTATAAGCTATTAATTCATTATGAATAAAAGAAATGTCTGCCAAAAGTTTTTGGAAAATAGAAAGTTTAAGTTAAAAATTATTGTCCAAACTGTTGAAAATTTTGTAAATTATTTTAATGTTTATTTTTTTTGGATAATGTATTTTAAAAAATACTAGCGTGACCCGTGCGAAGTCTTCGCATTATTTATTCCATTATGAAGCTCAGATGACAGATCAAACAAATATTTTACTAAAATTGACATATAGAGGCGCAAGTATCAAAAGCATTGAGCTAGAGCACCACTTTATTTATACGTGAGTGGATTTTAAATTAAACAAAAATTTTACCGACCGTCAATCGTATTGACGTTGAGCCGTTAGATGGCAGCATTGCTGTTTTGTGTATATAATTTTAATAATTAATTAATTTGCAAAAACAATAGCATTAATAAATTTTTTAGTTGTGGATGCCGGTAGAGCAAGCAATTATCTATAAAATGATATATAATTTATGTGGATTAGTTGTGAGGTTTTTTCTAAAAAGGGAGTGTAACATCTTAACCTTAGCGTATTAATATATATGATGATATTAATACTTTCAAATTGTTCGATAGAAATAGTACTCTTCAGTGTTTAAACTTTTCATATGCATAAGTCTGAAGCAGACCCTTGTAAAGCGAGTGCGAGTTTTATTTGTACTTAACAGCTTTTTTTGCCAATTGAGCTAAGCTACTAAAACTTTGATGACTTATGTTACGTAAGCTCGACAAACACTTGTTCCTCCGACGCGACCTCAGCCAATCAAACCCGAGGATTTCTCCGCTACGCACATCCCATCACCACGAGCGGCGAACAGAAGGACATAACTTCATTTACCATACGCCAATATCCTCATTTTCTTACGCTCCACTGCCTCACTTCCATTGTTCCTCGCCAGACACAGCCTTGGCTCGGCCATTAGTCAGAGGCAAACCGAGATACGGCCTATTGTGGCTGGCCCGTGCGAAAATGGCGCATTGTTTATGTTTGTATGGAAATGTGTACTTTTGTCTAATTGGTAAGGAAGTGAGGTCGGTAATTAGCCACGTTTGAATGCGGCTCTGGTGATTAGGAGCCCGTATGAAGATATGCATGTAACTGATCGAGGTGGGATTAATGTTCCATGATGTTACAGTCATGTTGCGCAGCGTAGTAATTGCGTCGAATGGTTTGTCGTATATTTGCTCGACTAAGACGAAGCCAAAAAAGGTTTAGTGAGTCAGTCCTATGTATGTTTAGCATTGCTGACAAAAGGGACTGGCACTTTGGGCTACATAACCACTTAATACCGATACAAATATAATCACCATGAATGGATAGAGGAACAAGAAGAAAGATAAAACATTTGTATTGATAGCTAAAATCATTATTAATGCAAAATTATTAAACGTTTTCCCGTTTTCACACGCTTGAATCATGCATGTTTATGTCACTAGCAACAATATTTAAAACGTTCGACACAATTAAATGAAACTACGTGATGTATTATTATTTCTACTTTCTTTAAGTTCTTTACCACTACTTAGATTTCATTGTATTACAACATATTCAGGTGGGATATTAGCAAAGATTATCAGCACTTAAACTTCACAATCTTTGCTAATAGCTCACCTGAAGATGTTGTAATATATCGAAACCTAGGTCGCTGTAAAGAAATTAAAGAACGTAGAAATAACACTACATCACGTAGCTTATATACAGTTTTTGCTAATAGCCCACCTGAAGATGTTGTAATACAACGAAACCTAGGTCGTGGTAAAGAACTTAAAGAAAGTAGAAATAATACTACATCACGTAGTTTCATTTAATTGTGAATAATGAATTTCTACAAAATTAACGCCAAATATATTCAATATTTAAAACGTTCGAAAAAATGACAAGATTAATAAGTGATATGGGGTTACCTGTGTCAAATTTTCTACAATTTTGAAACGAATTATAAAATATAATTTTTTTTTAAGATTTATTCTCAAATTATAGTCTCATTTGAAGAAATACTATGAAAAATATCCAGATAACGACATTTAGTAAGTATATCAATGCTTAACTATTTCCGTTCATTTGCGTTAATAAATGAAGGTGTTATAAGCAATCAATTACCTTACTTTTGCTTATGGAAGACATATTAGACAATATGCAATATACTCTTAAATATTTGCACTTTTATGTATATTTAAGTCTATCCCAGATTTTGCAATACAGGTGAAGTTACAAGCTAAAATAATATACACTTGATACGTATATTATATATTGCTATGTATGTAAAATGATATTGTGTCAAACGACGAAAAAATCAAGATCATTCTTAGCAAATTTATTTCTAAATTAACAAGCGAAATGCTACTTAATACTATCAACGTTTTAACTGTACTTTTATACTAGTAGTAAAATCGCAGTTAACAATATTTGTAAAGCTATAATTAAAATATGAGGGCTAAAATTAATTATATTGCATTATATTAAAATTAAAAGACATCTCTGTTATTGATCGTATGTTTTTGCAATAGTGACTTATTTTAGATACTGTCAATAACATTTTTGTTTCTCAGTTATGTTGACGGTATCATGAGGCAAAGAAGGTAGTCATGATGCAAAATCACCAGTATCCTTAAGGGCGTTTTGCAGTAACTTATAAATGATTGAATCTACAATAGGCTGCAATATTTTTCGCAAAATTCCAATAAGTCTAAAGTAAGACGCCATATCATAATAAAGGAAAAAAATGTTTAATCCAAACTCATGAACGATATCACACCAAAGGATTTTAGAAACCATATTCCAAAATATAGTACATTTAGAAAAAAATATTTGATTATAACTCCTAACAAAATTTTGTTAGGAATCTGCTTTAAAAACTTATTTATTCTCCAATTAATTTGGCATATATAACTTCACACTATTACATAAAATTATTTCAAGCATAGTATTGTTATCTCATATTTCCTTTTAGTCCTATAAATAAGATAAATATCCCAAATTTCCCTTCTTTTCGAATAGTTCACTGCGGAAAAACGAGTAATATTGGTATCGAACACAGTCCCCTAACGGCCACTTAGAGACAAAACTATAATACAGATATGAAAAAAAATAAAGAACAAACTTCTAAAACCAAAGAACCTATTGAGACCAATCAAATGAACCCAAACTCGATGAGTTTATTGTTGTCCATTGAGAAGTCAGTATCACCACTGCCCTTCTCCATGATCGAATCCTCGTTGTTACAATATACGATTAAAGAATCATTGAGACAAATAAAATAGGCCCAAAGTAAAGTAGTTTCTGTTATCTATTGATAAGTTCCAATAATCATCTGTTACCTCCGTTAACCTCGATAGTTTCATGCTATTGTATTGTCACGATAATTGCGTAAGTTTACAAAGTTTCAAACGGATATGACAATTAGAATTGGGTGAAAATCAACTTTTAGATTTGTTTACACACATAGTTACGCATATGTGAAGCTAATAAAAACGTGTTAATTAAATTTAATGTGCCTAATTATAATAAAATTTCAACTATCCACTGTTTAACTCTTTAATAAGGTATCATTATAAAGTTACTTACATTTCTCATGAAAATCTTATATGTTATGTTCTCCTATTAAAAAAACAAACTGAGTCATAAAAAACCAACGGCATTCACGTAATATTGTTGTCATTGTATTTTTTAACAAAAATGAAAAAAAAATTAGTAGAATATTAATGCCACCTCTTTCTAATTTATTAAATTAAAAAAACAACACCAGGAAAACTTAAAGGATTGCAGTATCAGTAGTGTAGTTTTATATTCGAAAGAAAAAAATTATATAATTACCTTTCAGTTTATTTTAATCATTTTTAAGTGACATATGACTCTTTCAGTTTATTTTAACCATTTTTAAGTGACATATGACTCTTTCAGTTTATTTTAACCATTTTTAAGTGACTTATGCGATTATTATACATCAATATCGAGAACTCATCTCAGTCTATTTTAACCATTTTTAAGTGACATATGACTCTTTCAGTTTATTTTAACCATTTTTAAGTGACATATGCGATTATTAAACATCAATATCGACAACTCATCTCAGCCTATTTTCACAATTGTTAAGTGACATATGACTCTTTCAGTTTATTTTAACCATTTTTAAGTGACATATGCGATTATTATACATCAATATCGAGAACTCATCTCAGTCTATTTTAACCATTTTTAAGTGACATATGACTCTTTCAGTTTATTTTAATCATTTTTAAGTGACATATGCGATTATTATATATCAATATCGAGAACTCATCTGTCTGCTTGGAAAAAAATCATGGCATTAAACTAGAAACTTACACATCAATTGAAAAAATCGTCAATTAATCTTGGAGATGATTCTAATGATCAACATTTTTTTTTCAGGCAAAGCTTTATTTAATGGCCTAAATAGTATATTTGGACTGCACCTAGCCTTGTAAATAAATAAGATGTTGAAGCATTTTCTTTTCCTGCTCCATTCCGAGAAATTATTGCTATATTCGTGCTAGCATTGTCATGCAAAGAAATGTTTTTCTCGTTGTGGAATTTTCTGGCAGAATTCAATGCCCATATCTTAAAGCTTACTATACTACACTGTTTCAATAATAATTGTATTACCAGAAACTTTTTTCCAATATATGACATATATGAAATTCCGACGTATTATATGAAATTCCAACGTATGTGGAAGACTGCACAACAATTAAGCCGATCCTGATTGTGTTTCTGTACTGTGCTTTGGTACCTTGAGATAATTTAGGTTGAGTACCCAAAACTCGCGTTGAGAGTCTGGGAAGTTTTTGAATTGCTGATTTTAATTATTCGGTATCAAAATTAACCGGTTAGCCAGATCTGGTTTAGTCTTCTTAAAGTGTTATTACCACTCCGGTATTGCTGGAATTTCCGCTTGTAATATTATCAGGGAATTCTCCGATATTATTCTACGTGTGGTTTCTGCTACAGAATAACCAGAGTCATAAAGTAAGCAGTAATGAATTATACTATTATTCTTCAACTAGCGTGACCCGTACGAAGTCTTCGCATTATAAATTATTTAACTCAATTTAATAAATCAAAATTGATTGCAGGTATTCAATTCATTTCTAATTTTGCACACTGCTTATTACGTTTTTATTCCATTATGAAGCTCAGGTGACAGATCAAACAAATATTTTACTAAAATTGACATATAGAGGCGCAAGTATCAAAAGTATTGAGCTAAAGCGCCACTTTATTTATACGTGAGTGGATTTGAAATTAAACAAAAATTTTACCGACCGTCAATCGTATTGACGTTGAGCCGTTAGATGGCAGCATTGCTGTTTTGTGTATATAATTTTAATAATTAATTAATTTGCAAAAACAATAGCAATAATACATTTTTTAGTTGTGGATGCCGGTAGAGCAAGCAATTATCTATAAAATTATATATAATTTATGTGGATTAGTTGTGAGGTTTTTTCTAAAAAGGGAGAGTAACATCTTAACCTTAGCGTATTAATATATATGATGATGATGATGATGATACAACAAAACTAAATGTACACGACAGCCTTAATGTCGTTCACATGTTCCCGAAGTTATTCAAACCATAAATGACGTTGGAGAACTAAACTAAAAAAGATGTTGAAGCTCTAACGCTAATTAAAGCTATTGCTGGGGCCCTTTCTTTATATATACTTGAACATGGAATGTTCTCAAAGTTTTTCAATAATTTTAGATATATTGTTACATTTTGGTACATTTAAAGAGGCGACGCAGCTCTTTCGATATTTTCTCATTTACTTAATATTTTAGGAACAAGTGAGACTACTTATATATCTAAATGTATCTATTATATTTTGGGGCACAAAATCTTCAAAAGCTACAAAATATTTGTAACGCTTATCAGTAATTTTATTAAGTTATAAAAATATTTATAACTTAATCAAATAAAGATTTAACACGTATAGGGATGTATAGAACTTTCAATTAAAGAAAGCTTCATTTATTAGGAAGCTCTCAGTTGGGCATTTTGATTAAATAATGATAACGTCATTTTCAAGTAGTGTTGGCCTGAGTCAATCTTGATAGTTTATCAAGTTATTCTAAGTAAATTTAGTTATCGAATCAATCACAAAGTGAAAAAAATATTCGACGCTAATTATTTCTATATTTCCTGGAAAATTTTCCGAATTTTCTAACTTGAATTA
This sequence comes from Druceiella hillmani, assembly GCA_039881145.1. Lineage (NCBI taxonomy): Eukaryota > Metazoa > Arthropoda > Insecta > Lepidoptera > Hepialidae > Druceiella > Druceiella hillmani. The sequence continues at coordinate 8,792,390 of JAYKKI010000064.1, read as the reverse complement.
TGATAAGAGTTTCTTTAAAAAAAGGATGTGGCTGTGACGGATAAATTTCTATGTGTTTTATATAATACGTTTGAGTTAATAGGTAATATTTTCTTTTAGGGCCACAAATTTTTTCCTTCACATAGAGTTTCATAAATATATTGCTATATTGCTATTAAAAATTTTTTCCACGAAAAATAAGAAAAAACTTAACGAAAGTTTAAACGAAAATTTCCAGTTGCGCGAAAAGAAACCTAAAAAAATCTATTTCCTATAATTATACAATAATTATTTTCTGAATAATAAGCAGATAATATTTTGTATAAATTATTTGTATAAATAATTTATACAAAATATATAATCAATTTTGATTAGTTTTGAAGGAGCCAATTAAGCACGGTTATAATAAAAAAATATTTAACCTGCACTGTTCTTTATTGTTATAAATATATATACACACACATATATATATATATATATATATATATATATATATATATATATATATATATATATATGTATAAATATATATGAGTGTGTACGGAGTTATTAAGGCAATGTCCATCATTTTCTGCCCAGTATATCATTTTCTAAAACTCTGCCCGATTTTCTATACATATATGCTGAAAAGTCGCACAAAACAAAAGCAGGATTCTTATCAAAATCGCAGGAAAATTGTAAACATACTTAAGATATTCAATCAACAAAGTAACATTATTACATTATAGTAAATTTTGATTTGTTTACTATCTTTTCGGCTCGTTTTAGGATGAACAAAAACGCCGGTCGCTGATTGGCTAATCTGCGCGTTCCATGCGTGCAACCTTGTGTTCTTTACTCTGATTGGTAATTCTAATTTAATTGGATATAATTCATAGAGCTTGGAAAGAACGGATATTGCATTATTTATTAGAACTTTTTTTATTTGGAAACTTCTTTATTTTAATAAATCTTCAAATTAAAATTCTAATTAAATTTGTATCACCGTTTTATTTTCTTTCATAACTGTTAACTTACGAACATTTACTAACTAAATAATCAGATTAAATAGTACCGATGAGGTCAAAATTAAAGCTTAGACTGAACAAACGGTATTTACGATTTATAAAAACAAACTCAGAGCATTATAATAACGGTAATACAGACGGGGATAATTGCAATTTTCTTTATTTATTAACTAAACAATCAGATCAAAGTGTACCGATGAGGTCAAAATTAAAGCTTAGACTGAACAAACGTTATTTACGATTTACCAAAACAAACTCAACATTATAATAATGTTAAGATTAACGGCGATAATTTCAATTTTCTTTATTTCTTTATTAACTAAAAAATCAGATCAAAGTGTACCGATGAGGTCAAAATTAAAGCTTAGACTGAACAAACGGTATTTACGATTCACTAAAACAAACTTAGAGCATTATAATAATGTTAAGATTAACGGGAATAATTGCAATTTTCTTTATTTTTTTATTAACTAAACGATCAGATCAAAGTGTACCGATGAAGTCAAAATTAAAGCTTAGACTGAACAAACGGTATTTACGATTCACTAAAACAAACTTAGAGCATTATAATAATGCTAATATTAACGGGGATAATTGCAATTTTCTTTATTTTTTTATTAACTAAACGATCAGATCAAATTGTACAGACGAGATCAAAATTAAAGTTTAGACTGAACAAACGGTATTTACGATTCACTAAAACAAACGGTATTTACGATTTACCGTCATTCCAAAACAAACTCAGAACATCATAATAATGCTAAGATTGACGAGAATAATTGCAATTTTGTTTATTTTTTGATCATTCGTTTCGTCTCTACCTTCCTAAGATTATCGCAATAATCCAATTATTCCTATTAACCTTCGACATGAAAAATGTAATCATTACCTAAATATGTAAACACATTTCTAGTCTGTATAGGATTTGGGCACCGACCGACATTCTCTCACTGACTGTTCAAGTACCCCTACCGCTAAGTTGCAATGACTAACATTTTTTTACGAACGAGTTTACGAAATGTCCAGTAGCAAGTTTGAATAATTACCAAGTAGTAGTGGTCGATATAACCACTGCGGTACTGAATATCAAACAACTATTGTGTACATTCAGTTGTGTCTTGTTGACGAGTACAATTATAATAGTATAGCCGATAGGGTGACAATACGTTGGTATGTAATACTAGAAACACTAGTTAATTTACATTCGTAATTTGTAAATTTGTATTAACGTATGATGCCTGCGTTAGTTATAGACTATATGTATTTACTGTTGTCACCGTGGTGTTTTTGGTTTGATCACAAGGCTTTTGATTGCGTGGCGCACCGCAGGGCCCCCGTTCGATTCATGGTTGCTCGTCGAGCGGGGAGGGACTGTTGTTTTGGTTGGCTATAAGAGATTACTCTCCCAGCAATAAGTACGCTATATGTATCTATTTGATACATTAAAGTACATAAATAAATACATGAAATTATATATATATATATATATATATATATATATATATATATATATATATATACATACATACACACACACATATGTGTATACAGCTGTAATTCTGTATCTCAAACTGAGTAGAAATTATTTTAATGAAAATTCTTTATATTGAAAGATGAAACGCCGAGGTTTAATTTCGCAACATTTTACCTATGATACTATCCCAGCGCTATCTCTCGGTCAATTCCGCAAATATTTATATAATAAGATCTGTGGAATGTACTACTCTACACTACAGATAACAGATGGCGCTGTTCGTTATTTTTATTTCTTCTAAACTAATGTGCCAAAATTTATATTATTTTTTAATACTTATTTTGTATAATTTTTACATTTAATTACAAGACCGTAACGTGATATAATTTATAATTATTATTTTACATAACGTTTACCAATAAAATACATGTGTGCAATTAAATTAGTTATAAATAACAATAAAGAAGTTTTGCTTCCAACACGCGATTTTTACGTACACCTTTGATCTTTATTTTCAATTTGGGTTTATGTAATCTTTTGCCTTTATGTAGTATACATAGTGACAAGGATAGCGTCTAATGACAAGTCTTAAAAGTTGTTGTCAACAAGACTTGTCAAGCGCGAGTGGAACTCGCATTACGAGAGTTTCATTTTATGGTACGTAATATTCTTATTAAACTATTTACGTAACACCATCACACTTGCAGATGCTGACGCAGTGGCAAGATGCAGAATTTTGACACCTTTAAGAAACCCCTCATTACTGATTTCAAGTGCCCTGGACTTATCACATTTCCAATAGCCCGACTTAGTAGTAATCACCTTAAAGGCATGAAGATCTACCCAGACAATTCCAGAACTTATATTCATTGCAAGAACTGTCCCGAAGTCCAGCTCTCCCCCAAGCACATCTTTGAGTGCTCAGCTTTCGCTGAAATATTTTATAAACTACAAATTAACGATTTTCGGTTAAGATTGTTTCATTCATTTGTGCTATGTAACCTTGCTTGTTGCCAAATTTCATGATTGTACTTAAACGGGAAGTACCCTATAGGTTTTCATTTATTTGCGGGTATCAAAATATGCAGCATAAATACCCTTTTTTTAATCCTTATTTAATTACGTTGACTTAGAAGCTTGATTTTTTCACACGTCCAAGGGACTACAGACAGTATTTTATATTAATTGCAACTTGATATCTCCTCGCGTTCCTGAGAAAAATGGTCTTGACAGACAGACAGTCGGACAACGAAGTGTTTCTATATGCGTTCGTTTTTATCCTTTTTAGGTACAGAATACTAAAAACGTCCAACTGTGAGTCTGGTCGAACCACGTTTGAAGTCGAGATAAAGTTATCGTTAAAAGTTGAATTTCTTTATAATATTATAACTTATTATACAATATTATAAATCGGTTATCATTACCAAGAGCTTTCTAGCGCAATCAATATTTAAAATTGATGGAGTAGCTTAATATGATGGAGTAGGTGGGGGCATACACGAGACCGTAAATATCACAAAAACTATGACATTCAGAATCATAGCGTTATTTTTTCTACAACATTTGCGTAGACTTTTAAAAACTTTGTTTAGTTCATAATTTTAGGACAATAGTAGTGAATATAAGAAATAAGACATTATACATATGAATGGGGTGTCATCCCACGTATTTTTTTGTATATTTTTCAGTATACTTCTAAAAAATTACTGCCTAAAATTGCTAAAAGATATGTTTTATTTATAACTCCTTATAACTTATAACTAACTCTTTCAAACGATACTCCAAACTATATATGAAATTATTTTTTTCCAGTACCTGTTTAATTTCGAATACCTGAAACTTCTATATAAATATTTTTAAGTATTAGCGATTGAGGTATGTGCGGATTGATACATGTTATTACTACACAAAATTTCATGTTTTTATGGAAAACTTTTTCTGATGGAAATGAATTTGGCAGACGGACAGACGAGATGTAGTTGAATTTATATAGGTTCCACTTATTCATTTAAAATATGGATACCCTAAAAATGTTTGTCGTTTTGATAATAGAAATAATGGATATTGGACAAACTGAGAATCAGTCTCCGACTAACGATGTATCTAGTATACGTTGAACTGCCCCAAATCTGACCCAAATTTACTGAGCAAGGTAAGCATACGTTTTCAAAAATTACATGTAATAGACCCTTATATAAATCAAAGTGATCTTACAATATGCAAATTCCCTAACCGATTTCTAGTTATGAGCAAAGTACCACCAAAATATCTCTAACACACGGTTACCCCAGTGGCAGAGGTGAAAGTGAAACACGTGACATGCTCGCCGGAACGAGCCACTGAACGTAGACTCGGCTTTACGTAACACGCATTGTTCCTCTTGTACGACCAGCGCTAGCGCCGCAAGTGGATCGAAATTTGAATTCGACTTGATCTACTATTTTGGCTTTGGCAAAGTGTTAATAATGTTATCGCGAATAAAAAGTGACTGTTACCACAAATGAAGGCAACGTTTGGAATTCAACGGATCGTTAATTTTCGCTTCTTAAAGGAATGTCATTTAAAAACTGGTAGCACATATGTGTTATGTATATTAATTAACAGACATAGAAAACTGGAAGTATATCGATTTCTAGCAGTCTCGTTGCGGGTATGGCATCATCTATTTTGTAAATAAATAAATCATTGAGCGAGCCTTTAGAAATGTGGATATATATATATATATATATATATATATATATATATATATATATATATATATATATATATAACTCAAATGTTATGAAATTACCAACATTTTACGAAACTCTTAGTAATTATTTAATTGAAATAAACATGATAGTAATTAAATTTTAAGAGATATTTTGACTTCATGTCACATGTCACTTTTAAGAGATATGTAGACTTCATGTCACATGTCACTTTTAAGAAATATTTAGACTGTCTCATATCAATTTTAAGAGATATTTAGACTTTATGTCTCATGTAAATTTTAAGAAATATTTAGACTTTATGTCTCATGTAAATTTTAAGAGATATTTAGACTTCATGTCACATGCCACTTTTAAAAAATATTTAGACTTATTTCTCATGTCAATTTTAAGAGATATTTTGACTTTATGTTTAATATCAATTTTAAGAGATATTTAGACTTTATGTCTAATATCAATTTTAAGAGATATTTAGACTTCATGCCTGATGTCAATTTTAAGAGATATTTAGGTCTCAGGTCAATTTTAAGATATATTAAGACTTCATGTCTCATGTAAATTTTAAGAGATGTTTAGACTTTATATCTCATGTCAATTTTAAGAGAAATTTAGATTTTATTCTCAAATTTTTACGATTTTTGGTAAGGAGCAATATTCCATAGACTTACGAAAACACAACTGAAATTTGGTATTTTTTCATAAGTCTGTGATGGTATATTGCTCCATATCAAAAATCATGAAAATTCGAGGCATCAAATATGAATCAGCGTGTTCATTTGACATGGAATAATCCGTATTTAAAACTAGATCACGTTATAATATTACAACGAATAAAAATTAAAAACATATCTTCAAAATGAATTTTTAAGTTGTTCAACGATGATGCTTGCGATATTTTAGCAACACATTGTAGTTTTATTGGAAAAAAAACATGTTAATTATGGAAATGATACCCTAGTGATGCTAGTCCGTCAGACGTACTCGATAATTCTAGGGTTTTTTGGGTTTTCCGGAAAATCCTTAAACGAGTCTGTAGTTTAGATCATTGTCTCATAATAAAGTAAAACTAAAAAAATATGCAGCAAAACTGACTTTAAATAAAATAGAATGTACAATCATATAATTTTCCAAAAGTTTAAAAATTTCAATAATACACTCGAGTAATGTTTTAAAAATTATATGGTGTTATACTGTTTATTCAGTCATATGTTTATGATACGAAAAAAATGTATTTTTTATTTGAAGATTTCAATCAATATCGGATTTTAAAAAACTTTTGCTATGACGATAGATTTATTTAATATAAATTATTTTCTTTTCAATCATCATGATAATACAATTAATTCCTTATCCTGACCTGATACTATCCTGACCTGATACTATCTTAACACCTCTTTATAAATTATAATATTAAATATTTTCCATGTTCTCTCGATATTCGCGATTTAAAATACACATTACTCCATCTATTAACATGTTGTAGTACTAAATTTTGATTGTCGAACAAAAACACCGAGTGTCATCCTGTACAAATTATGTTAAGAAATAGCCTATAAGTTGCGTCGATTCATAGACTAGTACTATATCAAATTTCATGAAAAAAAGTTCAGCCGTTTATGCGTGATTGAGTAAGAAACATGCAAACTTTCACATTTATAATATTAGTTAGATTTTGTCTGTAAGTAGTAATATCTACCTCAATTTTAGAAAAAAATTGTTCGAATTAGTTAAACGCCGTTTATACTACAATGTCGTTAAATTTATTCATGAATATTTATGGATAAGTAACCATTAGTACTAAAATAGTTTAACTTACAACTACATATTTACTCTGTGAAACATCTTCGTTAAGTCTAGAAGTTCAGCGATAATTGAAAACCACAGCTCAAAATCTTATAAGAATTATTCGTGTAATTTATTGGTATATTCTTGGTTCACTATTAAATTGGAATACTATTGTGAGGATTAAACAAAATTGTTTTTTTTGTGCATTTCTTTGTACTACAGCTATAAATTACAACTGTAATTTCACTCTTTAAAACAAGTTGTTCAAGTCGACAAATACGGCTATAATTGAAAACCATATCTCACAGTCTTGTAAGAATTACTCACGTAATTCGTTTACATATTCTTAGCCTATTATTAAGAGAAATATTATTAAAAGAAATAAATTATTAAAAGAAACCAATTATTAAAAGAAACCAATTATTAAAAGGAACCAATTATTTAAAAAAACCAGTTATTAAAAGAAATTGCACAAAAAAACAAATGTTCACTCCTCACATAGATCACTACTGTGAAGAGTAAACATTTATTTTTTGTGCAATTTCTTAAAGCACAGCTATAAATTACAGCTAGAATTTTACTCTTTAAACACCTTTTTCGAGTTGATTAATTCAGGAAAGGTCATGCACCTATTGTATTTTTGGGTTCTTCCGGGATAATCTATTTTGTGCAGAATTCCGCTCATATAATACAGCAACGAACTTTTAAATTTTCAGTGAGCTAAATAATGGCTTACATTTTGCAAGTTGTCCCTTTGGTTCAATGTTAGAAGATATGTTTCGGTATATTTTTAATATTCATCAATCTCATTTTTCTCGAAATAAGTTTATATAAGTCGACAATCCAGAAAACTCGTAGGCTAACAGTCTACTCAAAAAACATAACGAAATTTTTGCAACCGTTGAAACTAGCATTAAACCCATCGGTTTTTTTTCTTAACAATTGTTATTTTCAAAGACATTTTATTTATCGAAACTTGCGCTAAAGTTCTTTTATGATGCTAGCCGTTATTTTGCTAAAATATGAAGAAGAAAAACAATAGTTAAATTTCTCATTTTCAAGAAAATACCCGTATTTTTGGTTTGAAAACAAAAACTAAACAAATCATACCCGCCGATAAGAAAGAAATAAATAGTTTATACTTTTGTACTTCTTAATATATTTTTAATTTACATTAAACATTTGTATCAATGTATAATACGAGCTGCGCCTCACAGTTTTACCCGTGTAAAATAATTTTAATTATACTATTGTATCCCCCGTATTCACTAAACGCTTCTGCTCCTTTCGCCAAATGACCTCTGTCGTCAGGACCGGGGGAATATCGGTGGGAATAATCGAGATGATCGATCAATAAACAAAGCGTTCTCTCGCTACCTTGCACAGTTTAAGCGGTATTTTCCTCGCTTTATTACGTTTTTCATCACTTCTCCTTTCCTATTCACAATGATATCTATTTATAATCTTAATTAAAGTATGGATTTTTATTTGTAAAAAAAAAATTGAAATCGGATTGATGGTTCCAAAATTAGCGCAGAAATTTTTTTTCCGCTTTATTAGTACTGATTATATTTCAAAGGATTATAGTTTTAATAATATATAAATAAAATTTTCCAACAATCTTTTAAATATTTCAATCTAATCCAATATTTAAAGATAGTTTAATATAATTATCCAACAATCTTTAAATATTCCAATCCAATCCAATATCTAAAGATAGTTGGGAAAAAGTTTATTAAAAAGTAATTTTTTGTGTCTCCGCACCAGTAGTGATCGATTAAACTAAAATTCCGAATGAAATCAATTGTTACGCGATGTTATGGAGTCACTAATACTTTTGTACACAATTATTTTCACCATTACATTTGAGGTATTTACTTCTAATGCTTTTCTTAATTTATTAACAACCATTATCTTATTATCACGGCAACGAACATATTATTTTTAGAGACACTTGAAAGAGAAGTACTCGCCAAACAATAAAATTCAACGCGCGGTAAATAGCGAAACTTAGATCACGATTATCAATTGAATTATCAAAATAGAAACAATTTTTTATCGAAAACTCAACAATGGCCGCGCGAAAACCTTTTAGATTCCGTTTAGCGAAAGTGTGACTGTGCATAATGGCAGCGTCGAACGAATGAGATCAAGCAGATCGAGTTATTCGCCTTGCCGCCTAAATAAATGCTTTCTGAAAGAGATTTGGCGCAAAAATTGATTATGCTACGCAGTCTAGGCGACCAGACGTCGTTATAGAACATAATTTGATAGATTGCTCTCATGGCGATAAGTTGATTGAAAATCTGATTATTTTAGCCTTGTGCTGGTGAATAAATTAATAATTTTATTTTGTGGAGCTACTTGTGGAGCTACTTCTTCAGTAGCTACTCTTTCAGCTTACTACTACTTGCCGGATCCCAAAGTATTTGGTCCAAGTTATAGATAAAGCACCAAATAAATAATCTTAAATGGATAACAATGACTTTTAAAGTCCCATCGTAACTAAGTGTATCATAACAAGTCCAAAGTTTCTATGAAAAAAAGGAAAGTTTAGAAATATATATAAAGAAACGAGTATAATTAACTAATAATTAAGAATATGGTTATGGAGATTTTGCAGTAAAATTTGAAGTTTAATATTAAGCAAGCGAGTCAAAAAAAATAATAAGTGGAACTTAAATTAATTTTGGAAAACCTGTCCAATATCAGTCATAGGGTCCGCGAAAAAATATGTTTTTCCTTACGTTGCAGGCTAAATAACAATTATTTCTTTTCAATTTTGATTACACAATCAACTCCCATAATTTTATGCATTTTTGTAGGTACTATTGGATATATTTGGCGTTAATTTTGTAGAAATTTATTATTCACATTTAAATGAAACTACGTGATATAGTATCATTTCTTCTTTATTAATATCCCACCTGAAGATGTAATACAGCGAAACTTAGGTCGTGGCAAAGAATTTAAATAAAGTAGAAATAATACCGCATCAAGTAGTTTCACTTAACTATAGGGACTGTTAAGCTATGATTTAGGGACAGGCATGATAATGTTACAAGGCCTTTTTTTCTTACCGAAACCCCAAAAAATCGGACAAGAAAAAACATTTTCACGTAAATAGTTGTCTAAATTTATTTTCATTTTTAATATTAAAACTGTTCATTACTGGCTTTTGGCTATACTATTTTTCGAGTAAAAATGTAATATATAAATTCAATATATCCTAAACTATATTACACCAAGTTTTATAAGAATCGATTTAACCACTTAGGCATGATTAAGTTAGAAACATACATGATTTCGCTCTTATAGCATTAGTAGTGTCTACATCTCTATATCGCTTTTAATTTCAAAATTTTGCTCCATTTAGGTAGACAACCCCTGCCTTATTACCACTTATCTAGCTAACACTAATTAAAAATACCACTTGTAGACGTATAAAACAATCCATTATCTCTATTCTGCTTTCATCAGATACTTATCATATTGCATTATTATGGTAAATAATGTGCCAATATTACCAAACTTTTTCTGAGGATGTTAACGAAAACTATTTCAAAGTAAACAAAGAAAACTCACTCCAAACTTTTAATAACAATAATTTTTATAATGGTTAAAACGGAAATTGTTTATTTATATATCTATCCATGGCGGAGACTTTAAATATATATGCGTTATTTCAATATTTGTTAATAAATTTTATATAAATCTTTGTTTTGAGTATTTCTGTAGAAAAATTTTTATCACCAGTCGCATTGTACTTTTTCCACCATAAATATTTTACGAAGTGAAAAGTTTTCCTATTTTGTCAAGAGGAAATTTATTGTTTATTTTTTAGGGTTTAGGAAAGTTTTTGTGTTTGATTTTTAGGTTTTCGCACTAAAAAATCCCATGCAACTAATCTGAAAATATAGCCATCCTATAATTTAAGGTATCCAGATGGATAAAGAGTATAAAATATATTTTATGAACGTGTGGGTAACATGTAATAACAACATACGTAAGTGAAGTTGATGTTATGCATTTGCATTTTAAATCTTTGCAACATATTACAATAATTCATGAAGACGTTGCGGGCAGCATACAAATTTTTAAAGAAACTCGGTGTATATTTCTGATTGATATAAAATTGCTTGCTCTGAGTCGTTTTCTCTTTTAAAATCAAAATATAGATGTATTTTGGATTTAAATAAACTTAACTCTTATAATAATATTTGAAAGAATTGTATACGAAAACAAAACCTACAAAAAATTAGATGAAAGAAAGATAAATTATTGTAAACCTTTTTACAGTAAAATTGGACTATAGCTCTGTACTTGATTAAATAATAAATGGTTGATAAAAAGCAAACGTTTCATTTTTCTTGTTTATAAACAAACAATTGTAATAAAAAGTTAAAAATAAAATATTTAAAACATCACGGAACAGAGGGAAAAGGTTAGAAGATCTGGACAAAACGGAGGCCGAGAATAGTCGTCGATTACAAGGAAAGGTTAGATTTACAGAAAATTAAACTTATAACTTTTATAAAAATTAAACTATTCAATAATCGTTATCAAAATCAGCAGACTTCTATTTTTATAATAAACAAATCGATGCAAAAATCGCCAAAATCGATCAAGATTAGCAACCTTTAGCATTTGCTCCTATGTACATACATCCAGACCAACAGACGGATAATAGATCATTATTTTTCTGTTTTTTTTTAAAATTTTTTTATTGTATTTTTGCAATATCTATAAACATAAAGTTTATTAAAAAGTCGAATAAATGACGTTGGCAGTACCAATATCGTAATATTCACCAAGTCAGGTTATTTCCAGATAAAAATACTGAATATGGTTAAACATAAACAATAAATACTGGCTCGAGGGTGTAAACTATTACCACACCAAATTTCATTAAAATCCGCCCAATGATTTCGTGCGATTGAAGAACAAATTAAAAGACAGACAAACATTCTAAAAACAGATTTTCTAGCTTCATTATCATTCTATGCACTAAATCAATCATTTTGTTTAAATTGTTTTCCATGTGTTTATTCTGTTAGTTTTATCATATATATGTATGTATATATGTATATATATATATATATATATATATATATATATATATATATATATATTTATTTATATATATATATATATATATATATATATATATATATTTATTTATATATATATATATATATATATATATATATATATATATATATATATATATATATGAGAAGATTCTGATTAATTGTTTGAATTATATATATTTATATATATAATTCAGACAATTAATCAAAATCTTCTCAAATTCTTTGACCCCTGGAAACCAATATTTATATCATTTATATTTTATTTTCAGACAAGTCCAGCAACATGAAACGAGCGAGGTACAGATGGCTGGCGAACGTCGCAACTGGTAAGTTACATATATCGACTATTAATATCGTAGGTGAGGGAACAATGTTCGAACGCTATGTATTTAAACAATATATGACTAGCATGTTGTGAAAAGTCATAAAGTATTTATGATTATGAAATATAAAAAAAAATTCATGTACTTTATGTACGCGTGTTAGAAGTTGTAATTCTTTGGTATAATATAAGAATATTTTATTTATTTCGCAAATAATTAATGGAAATAAAATAATAAAAGGACTAGAGGGACATTATAAACACGATTGGTAAAATCTAAATTTAATTTTAAGTTAAATTTTAAATAATTTATAATGCAAATAAATACATACCAAAACTTAACCTCAATAGTTTATAGCCACTCCCCACCAACTAAACCGCTATTTTTGATATCGGAAACATATTTATAATAATAGTGTATATTACCAAATTTAAAAAAATATATAATTGCCAAGTAACCTTTAGTAATATTCGACCAACACGAGTCCATAAAATTTTGTAGAAACGCTGTGTATCCCACCTAAAGAAATACACTTTAAATGTATTTTAAAAAGCTTATAGGCACTATTTCGACCACGAATATTCACAATAGATAAATGTTTCAGTTAATAAAAATATTATTTACAATTACAGATATAACTTAGATTTGTAAGAATATAAAACACGTGTTGTGTGTTTACATATACCTCAATAACTATCATGAATATAGTATCAGTCACTACATGTATATATCTTTAATGAGTAGTGACTTCACCCTGTCGATTTTTGTTGCATCGTGCGCGCGTAACATACAATTTCACTCTCATATTTTTTTCATAACGGGCCTAAAGGAGTATAACTTCAAAAGTACATTAAATACTGAAAATTTCGTAAGTATGTAGTTAATAAATCAGAATTATAATTAAAATATTTGATATTTTTTAACTAATGGAAAAATTTCAATGGTATTCATTGACTATGGAAAAAAGATGCACGCTTTAGAAGTAAAATTTCTTTTTGTCTCATAATTTTCAAGAGAAAAAAAAATATCGGGTATTTACACGATTATTGGAATATTTCAAACAGAAAATTGTGTTCACCAAAAGTCCACATCCTTTCCTCCAACCAAATATATCTCTTCCCACTACCCATTACGACCTCATTTTTAGGATTATGTGCCAACTAAGAACCCTAATACTTTCACCATGTCCGTCTATATGTGACAGCCATTTTACTCGTAAACAATAAGTGCCATAAATTTAAATTTGTATATTTAAAGCCTATGGAGTTAGGAACTAAAATATTAGCAAACAATTATTTTTGGGTCCCTTAAATCTGGAGTGGAAGTGAATTGTTTTCGCATTATGTAACGTATCATTATATAGGTTTTCTAACAAACATTTTTATATCATGAACATTTTTTTAATAAAGATATTTTTATGAAATATTAAGCTTTAAAGTGTTAATTTTTGTTAGAGTACCCACCCCCCACCAACTAAACCGCTATTTTTGATATATGGAAATTATTCATAATAATAGTGTGTATAACAAGATTAAAAATAAAATTAATATTGCCAAGTAACCTTCAGTAAGAATCGATCATCTTAGGAGTCTATAAAATTTCGTAGAAACACAACATATCCTTAAATATTTATAGCCACTCCCCACCAACTAAACCGCTATTTTTGATATCTAAAAGGTATTCATAATAATAGTGTATATAACAAGATTAAAAATAAAATTAATATTGCCAAGTAACCTTCAGTAAGAATCGACCAACTTAGGAGACTATACAATTTCGTAGAAACGCTATGTAACCTTAAATATTTATAGCCACTCCCCACCAACTAAACCGCTTTTTTTATATCAGAAAACTATTCTTAATAATAGTGTATACAACAAGATTAAAAATAAAATTAATATTGCCAAATAACCTTTAGTAATAATCGACCAACTTAAGAGTCTATAAAATTTCGTAGAAACGCTATGTACCCTTAAATATTTAAGAGTACCCAAATGTGTATAGATTTTAGATTTATTAAAAGTAAATTGATACATCGAGTAATAAAAGCGTGAAAAATAAAATAAAATGATAATCTAGACATACAAATAAAACCTAAATGCTCTCTATATTTTTTTATTTCATTTTAGTTCTATAACCAAACAAAAATTACCATAAATGTGTAAATTCGAATTTAACATAATTTATTATACACTGCAATCAGACGTGGAAACATAGCACAAGACGCCTTAAAATACTGTCTCGCAAAATTGGTACCGCAAATAAAAATTACCATAAATATATAAGTACCATTACCATAGTTTATTGCATATACTTACAATATACAATAATTTATGTACTCTGTTTACTTCGATTCGTCTTTGATAAAGAAGTTGATATTCGAGTAATTTGATATCGCTATATGTCAAGGACCAGTCACTAGTTACTAATTAACTACACAGTTATAACCATACGTTACAATTATATGAATAAAATCTTCCTATACGTTTGTAGGCAATTTTCCGAAAAATTTATAAAATGTAAATGACATTCAATAACAATTAATATTTTATATCTTAATATATATATATATATATATATATATATATATATATATATATATATATATATATATATATATATATATATATATATTATACATGAGATACCTGCCCTAGTACCTAGTATCAAAAAATAAGATATTAGGTACTAGGGCAGGTATCTCACGGTATATTAAGATATAAAATATTAATTGTTAAGGAAGTTTAGAAATTATTTCCAGATGGTAATTATTTTGTTCGTATTGACGTCGTTTAAAAAGTACTAAATTATAAGAAATATTATGTATATTTATTTTGTTTAATATAATCTAAAAAAAACTAAGATATGTTGAATTTATTATGTGTATATTAATATCAACCTACCGACTACCATAACATAATTAACCATTGATCACCAAATATGAATCTCAATAGCTGGAAAATCCTTTCACGTTGAAATGGATATTTTAAAAACACTTAAACTTTATAAAATTAAAGAAAACAAGAATCGTGATATTTTATTTGTTTTTTTTTTCTATAATTCTATATTTCTCTCATTCTAGGCGCGTTCATCCTCTGCTTGCTGGGCTTGTTGCAGCCAGTAGATGGTGTACGGGCGACTGCTCTCATTTTCGCTACCACGACCACCACCACCACAACTACACCGGCTCCTGTAGAGCCGAGTGCTGTGGAAGGGGAGGTAAGTTACCATTCTTTACCACACACTGTTACTAATGCTCCAAACCGGTTTGAGATGGTTTTCTTTTGTCTTATCTATCGATGCAATAGTCTTAAAGCTTAAAGTAATTGTTTGTCACTACTGTCATTGAGACAATGAATCTCCCCACAGAGACGTATAAGAACTGATATATCCTCACAAAACGTACCGTGTCCCATTTCCGTAAGTGTTATATTCAAAATTAGAAAACCATTACATTACTAACAGTTTACTTAAAGTTTGCTGAATAGACCAATGTCTCTAAATCTCTTAATTTCTTGAGAAATTTGCGAAATTTTGAATTTGAGTAAGTTGTATTGGGTAAGTAGTTAGTAGTTAGTAATAGTTGTATATTTATATAGTTAAAAATAACGTTACTGCAGCAGCATATCTTCAACGACATTTAAAAATGAGGTTGAACAACATAGATATTTAAAACATGAGGTTGAACAACATAAACATTTAAAACATGAGGATGAACAACATGTACATTTAAAACATGAAATTGAACAACATGAATATTTAAAATATAAGTTTGAACAACATAAACATTTAAAACATGAAGTTGAACAACATAAACATTTAAAACATGAGGTTGAACAACATGAACATTTAAAACATGAGGTTGAACAACATAAGCATTTAAAAATGAGGTTGAACAATATAAACTTTTAAAACATTAAGTTGAACAACACAAACTTTTAAAACATGATGTTGAACAACATGGACATTTAAAACATGAGGTTGAATAAAACGAACATTTAAAGCATGAGGTTCAACAACATAAACATTTAAAACATGAGGTTGAACAATACAAATATTTAAAACATGAAGTTGAACAACACAAACATTTAAAACATGAGGTTGGACAACATAAACATTTAAAACATGAGGTTGAACAACATGAAATTTTATGATGACGAAATTTAAAGTCACGTGTTTTTTTTTCAGAACGATTATGTGCCATTAGAATAATATTAAAATTTCTGAAAATGAAAATACTATTTCTATTAAACAACAACAGAGAAACAAGCTACCCTTAAATATGACATATAATAAAATTGTAACAGAGTGAATTTTATTCATCGAAAATTTTGCAAAAAAGTGATAAATTTAGCGTATAGAATGATAGTAGAAGCCAGAAAACTTGTTTTTAGAAATATTTGTTTGTCTCTCTGTATGTTAATTTGTTTTTCAATCACGCAAAATCCACTGAACAGGTTTAGATCAAATTTGGTGTGGTAATAATTTATACCACCGAGCAACATATAGGAGATTTTTTTCGGTTTCAATTCTGATTTGTAATTAACTAGTTTTCAACACTAATTTTTAATTACTGAACTATGATTTTATTTTTAGTAACTCTAATTGCATTCTATAAAACCAAATTATGCAGGTGATATATTTAAGCCATTCCGACCATAAATTTAAAAACACTTTAATTCACTGATTCTTAATCAGTTTTTATAATATTTTCAATATTGATTTTTAATTAACGTTCTATGATATTCTATAAAAAAAATCTCAAAAGTACGAGTAGTTATGTATATAAGTATTTATTAATAAGCTTGAAAACATAGAACATGCTAATATCAACCCAAATAATGTAGCACTACCGAATTTATATCTGAGTATCAAATAAATTAATGAAAACTACGTAAATTACGCCGTTATAATTACAAAAATATCGCTTTATTTGCGTAAAACTATCACAATTTTATAAACCAAACCGAAGGTAAGTTATGTATACATCGAAATCTCAACCACTAGGCAGTCATAAAAGGCGATATAACGAACAATTACGCCCTTATAATTACAAAAATATCGCTTTATTAGCGTAAAATTATCAAATTTTATAAACCAAACCAAAGCCAAGTTATGTATACATCGAAATCTCCACCACCAGGCAGTCATAAATAGCGATATAACGAACAATTACGCCCTTATAATTACAAAAATATCGCTTTATTTGCGTAAAATTATCACAATTTTATAAACCGAACCAAAGCCAAGTTATGTATACATTGAAGGCAGTCATAAATGGAGATATAATATATAATAAAACACAAGTTTGTATACATTGAAATCTCTGCCACCAGACAGTCATAAGTGACGATATAATGATAAGAAGGATGCGGGTGAGTCTTGATGCACATGTGCAAGCAATAAACACATGGGTGAAGCCACGGATACAACTAGTCTACATGTAATCGTTGATAAAACAGTATATCAATATTATTTCGGCACACAATTTATCTTTAAATAATAAACCTTCCACGCGTCACGTACACAGTGCGAAGCGCTAAATCATAGGCAACACAAACAAAAAAGGGTCACACATTAGTACGTATGTTTGTCGATACAACAGTCGTGATAAATGTATTTCGACACAAACTACACCTAGACTTATTGCCTGTGAAGCAATCAGTTCGCCGATCATGCACCGAGCGTATCTTGCAAAACGTTTCCTAACTCCAGTCTATCACGAAAGTTTTACGGTTGACTTTTAATCTCGCCTCGATCGGCGTTCAAATCGTCCTGCTGTGACCTCGATCTGGTGATTATATATCAAATTTTGTATTCTTATCTTGCTTTACTTAATTTATTAATTTATTTATAAAAAAACTAGTCTATAAGTTAGACTAGTTTTTTTGTTGCTCTAAAACGTTCTACGTTGTAAGCAGTTTTACTGCGTAAAATGATTTACGTTATACTATAAACTATAATTAATAAGACAGAGACAACATACTTAAATGCAAATTGAAGTAAAACTAATTATCAAACATGATCTAATCACAAAGAAATTCCATAATCAAATAACATATAGCAACGTTGCGCGCCTCTCGCGTTGATCAAAGTAAGTGCGCGTAAAAACAAATGAACACTACAGGATGTTTGTGCAAGTTCTAGGCAAATGAAATAAAGTGATTCCGTTCTCTCATGTAACACAAGAAGGCACAGAAAAAGTACCCAAACCTAAAACTGAGTGATTATCAACATAAGTATTTATTAATTTAAAAATACTGCATGATTGAAAGCAATTTCCGTCGGAGTTGAAAGGAGTCACATCCGGCCATGGCAAGTATAAAATCTGAAGGAAAGAAATAAGGCTAGTAAACGCCCCTTTTTGAAGTTATACTTCTTTAGACGCGTTCTATAAAATTATGGGAGCGAAATTTTAAAAATACAAGATGAAGTTGGCAACGATGCAACAATAAAGCGACACAATGAAGTTGCTCACTAAACATTTATTTTTTAATCGATTTATTTATCAGAAGTACTAGGCGTATATGAGTATGAAAGAGGTTTGTTTGATGATAGTGTCGTCAATCGAATATTTGATAGGCACAAATTATAATGTGACCGCATTTGTTCGAATTATCGCAGCTACCAGGCAATCATGAGTTGTTAGGAGAAAAAAATGTGTATTTCGTTCGTAATATGAATTTAGACAAGTCATAGTTTATTTTTCTGCTGGCTTTCTATTGTAAGCCGATCATATGCCAGACCGTCTCGAATTGGGTATGGATTTATTTGCGTTATAACATACTAAATACTTATAATTAATAAATTAAAATAAATGTTGCTACATGTCATTGACATTGGCAATAGAAATATGACTGTGTTAACGTTCAGTGCGATGTATTCGCACAAGGAGGTGATGAGTGAACAGAGGAGAGAGGTAAAACGAGCACCTTTGGTGTGGGAATATCACAAGTGCATCATGTCGGCGCTATATTATCGTATTTTTATTGAAGTAAAACTTCTTTACGCACGCTTGACTTGGGGAGTAAGCTGGTGAATGCGTGACGAGAGCGTTACGAAAAGTGTGATCGGGCGTGGCAAACGGAAGTTGCGAGGGAGATATAAGTTAGTGAAAAGCTTTTGTAGCAATGTAAAGGAAAAGGAGGGGGAAGGGGAATGGGTAGGGGAATACAGTTTTAAGTTTTAACTTCTGTCGGCAGTCCTCATGACTTCCTTTTTATTTTGTAATTTCATTTCGTTCTTGAACAATTTTATAAATTATTGTTTTGTTCAATACATTAAACATTCTACGTTTTAAGTGAATAAAATTGTAAATTCATTTTAAAGTTCTTATTTTGTGAATTTGAAGTTTTACTTCATTCGTGTGGTCTAAAGCACACTCGTTTTTTTATAATTAAAATAAAGCGCAGGGCTACGTTCGTGAAAGGAAATACATGCCAGAATCCTTAATTAAATAGTTTAATTATATATAATCAGAAATTATTATATATATTGTTGAGCTTAATATAAAAAGTAATTATAATTAAGAATTGAATAACAAATCAGTACTTCTGAGTTCCGTACCGGAAGCTTGCCAACGGTGTCCTGTTACTAAGTTTGTCCGTCTGTCAGTCACAGGGCGTTATCTTTTGAACTGTAATAGGCAGAGGCTTGTAATTTTCACAGAATACATATTATATACGTACATACTATGGCCTCTATCATGACACTAAAGAAGTCAATATGTCAGATCCGAAGGGCGGTCTTCACATAAGAAATCTTCAATAAATGCATTTATTCGATTTTTTTCGTTCCAGCACCACGCACAAGCATCAAACTTGGTCTGATCTTTTTAACTTTAACCCTTATTTATTAAGGGGTTGGATTGCAGATAGATAATATAACGTGCATACGAAAGTTCGCTATTTTGCCTGAATTAAAAAAATTAATTTTTTTAAGTACTTCGATACGTACCTATCTACGTGAAATTTGTTTATTATATAAATATTGCAAAGTATGTTTACTATTCCGAAAACAGTGTTAGTATTGCGCGGTGGAACGGAACCCTTCGTGTGCGAGGCCGACGCGCACTTTGCCGCTTTTTATTTAACAAAACCAAAACTCGCCAATTACCGGGTAATCATCGAGGTACCACAGTAATATAATTAATTCGGAGGTTACTCGGCCATCAGCGTGATATTTGCAAATTGATTCGAAAATGCCCTCCAATGCATTCATTAATTTGGGGGTAATGGTATAATTGTTTTTATGATTAATAAAACATGTTTTTTTTATTTCATATTTTACAGAAGCTTGTTTATACGGGCGTAACGTTATAAGCATTTTATAGCAAATATGGAAAAATTATTTGGGTATGTTTGGGCATGTTTTTAGGCATCATTTATTTTAAGATAATTTATTTTTGCAACAGAGTGCGATCTTGTGTTCTAATCTTGTTTCAGTGGTAAACATCTTAAGAATAATCGTACGATGAGAACACGAATAGAAGGGTAATACTGCCAAATCTTGCTTTGTTCAGGCTTACACATCTCCGGTTCTGTATCTCTCCTCTAACTATGTATACATCTCTCAAATATCATTACTATAAACCATACTAACAATAATAATAAATGCAGACACAATACTTCCCAGAAGAAACACAACAATAAAGTGCATAAACAAACAGTATTCCGAGTGCAACGAACCTATACTTCCGCCCCAACGTGCTAATGATGCAGAAAAATGCAACCCGACGCATTTGGCGTGAGCATGAAGGAACTGTATGTTTGTAAATGCGTTTGCATTGTGCACCTGTGGTGGTTGCGCATTGTTTATTGTGGTGTGCTATCTGTTTGAAAGAGTAACGCGTGTAGAATTATATATATATTAGGTATAGATCACAGTTCGCTACAGATGCGTTGGGGTAGTTGTCGTGTGACGGTAAGATCCAAAAATGATTATAATTTTTTTTATTAAAAATTGTTTTTTTTACAAATTGTTAATATTACATAATTTTAACAGTTAGGAAAAAAATTAATTTTCCATTTTTTTTTATTGCATTTTTGAAATAAAATTGAAAGTGTGGTGAAATAACTCTTGTAATTTTATTTTAAAAAGGGAGCGATTTTTGGTAAAAATCGCTCTGTTTTTAATTTTTTTTTTAATTTTGATATGACATCCTTTTACATTGACTTAATTTTTTAAACAAATCGCTCGGCACGTTTTTAAAAAGAATTAAGTGTGGTGAAATTACTACTTTTTCTATAATGTTAATTGTACAATTTTTGGGAGCGATTTTTAATAAAACTAAAGGTTAAATATTTTTTTCAAAATTTTAATATAACATAATTTTACATTGACTTAGTTTTTTAGACGAATCGCTCGACTCTATTGAAAAAAAATAAATGTGGTAAAATTAATTTTTGAGAGTGATGTTTATCAAGACTAAACTGTAAATATTTTTTTTCAAAATTGTAATATAGTATTATTTTACATTTACTTAATTTTTAGACGCATCGCTCAACTCGTTTAGAAAAAAATAAGTGTGGTAAAATTACTACTTTTCATATAATATTAAGTGCACAATTTTTGAGAACGATTTTTATCAAAACTAAACCGTAAACATTTTTTTTTTTCAAAATATTAATAAAACTTAATTTTACATTGACTTAGTTTTTTAGACAAATCGCTCGACGGGTTTTTTAAATAAAATGAAAAGTGCGGTGATATAATACCTGTAATGTTAATTGTATTATTTTTGAGAGCGATTCTTACAGAGTCTAACCCTTCGTGTGCGAGTCCGATTACCGGGTAATCATCGAGATTACTCTGTGTATGATTAATTCGGAGGTTACTCGGCAATCAGCATGATATTTGCAAACTGATTCAAAAATGCCGTGAAATAACTCCTGTAATGTTAATTGTATTATTTCTGAGAACGACTTTTACAAAATCTAAACGGTAATATTTACAGTTTGAATAAATATTAAAAATCAGTGATTTTCGTCGAGAACGCGTTTTAAAGGAAAACTACCTAAAATATATATTGTTCTCTCATGAAACTTAGGGGTTGTTTATCTTTAAATTTTGAAATAATTAGCGACCAAATGTATCCCTCAAAAATATTAATTAAATATGCGACCGTGAAAAAATTTTGCTAACACTTTTTTGTGGATGTTGAATTACCCAAAATCATTGGCATTTCTAAAAAGTTTAGTTAATAAACTATTTTTAAAATATCATTGAAGTAACGTCTTCATTTTTAAAAGGTTTTCATAAAAAAATTGTTTCAAATTATCACGGATGGATAAAAATATAAATCCATGCTTTTCGTAACGATACAAAATTAATGACTTAAGAAAGTTTAAACTTTTAAATTAATCATGAATGGAAAAGTATACAAGAGATACAAAATATAACGACGAAACATTTCGACAAATTTATTTTCACTCGTCATAAACATATCACACTCTGGTGCTACCACTATCAAGTGATAGGGCAGTTGAATACCGTAGGAAACTGAAGAGTTCCCATATAGTTCAAGTCTAGAGGATGGTATAGCAAAAAGGGAATGATTGCGTGAACACAAGAAATTGTTAGGTACAAAGAATGAAAATATACTCAATAATACAGGGCATAGGACTTTTCCTTTTAACGGCTGGAAGATAAATTTCATGAGCGCAACGTCTCTTCTGAGTTGCAAATAATGAAAACCTAGCATAGCCAATAGGAAATAGGTAGAAAATAGAACGGAAGTAACCATATTGTCTCATATACTGCTATCGAATTAACTTCTTTTGCACCAGTTCAATCTTCAGGTTATACTTGACTTCGTGTGAGCTCTAAATAATGGAACCAGATTCTACTCAGCTTTGCACTAACGAAGTATACGATAGGTGAAATCATGGAAAGGATTGAAAACCCTTTGAATTATACAACACGAATTTGGGATTTCGAAACACGAAATTGGAAAATTTCAAACATTAACTATAGGAAAAGCAATTATTTACTTAAGTTTTTTTTTAAATTGTTCACCCAGAGGTACTCTCTTATTGATTGTGAATACTTATACCAACGGTTCTGCCAATTTTGGGAATAATTCTGGGAGTTCTTCTTCTTTACAAGAAGTCCTTTTTAATTGAAGTAAATTCTTTTCAGTACCATTTTCGGCATTGAAAATAACCAAAAATCACAAGGAATAATATGAAAGAAGAGTACCCTGGGGTGGACAAGTGTTAAAAGGCTTCAGTAAATAGCATTTTCTGCAGCTAATGTTATAAATATTTCAACTTCCTATTCCGAAATGCCAAATTCGTGTTGCATACTTCAAAGGATAATATCAAAGGGTTGCGTAAGGAAAAAGACGTCATTTTTCCCAATAAAATCTAAAATAGGTGAAAAGAATGAGCGGAAGTGTTCTCATGATGGAGTGGCGACGTCTTCACTTGCCGCAGGTGTAACTTTTTATGGTGCACAGCGTTGCGAAGACTTAAGTGCGTACTCATGACGTGCTGTCCCTCGTAAGCCGAAAAGCAAAGTCAGCGTGACTTTGCTTTTACTCCGTACTTGAATGATGAAACAAATATAAGAAAGTATATTTATTTGATAAAAATAAATCCACTTTCGTATATTTCATTGATCATTGATTCGAAAGGCAATTTATCCAAAATATTTCGAAAAAAAAACCGCCAGGAGTTTAGTGTTAAAAAGTTGTAAGTAGTTAAACGCATTTTCTTTTGAGCGTAAGTAAGTTTCAAAATGTCTCTTACCCTTCTTAATTTAAAATTTACGGATACCTGTCATAGGAAGAAAATTTACCATTTTTTTTGGGAAAACCTTATGAAAGTATTACTCATACAGAAATTTAGTAAATTGTACGCGTTCGTATCGCAACAGCAGGAAGTGACGCAGAATGTGTGACGTTATAACAATTGGCGCTTTATAAGGCTGGCAATAAAATAAAACGATATTTTATTGCAATGTTACAAAATGCATCAAGTAGGCTTGCATTTCTCGGCAAAGTACACACAGTGACAGTGTACATTTAATTTTTTAGGTTTACGAGGATCCGACCCTTATTTTTAAAAATAATGCTTTGAATGAATCCATACCCTTATTCACTATAGTCCATTCATTCTAGATAATTAAATTATCTTAAGCCAACTTGCTTATATTCCAAAGTATTAATATATTGAAAGATTATTCGCCATTCAGTTAGTATGTTTATTTTCACAACCTAATTCCAAAATATTAATAAACAGCACCATTGAAGGATCATTCGCCACTCAGTTAGTCTGTTTATTCTCACAAAGTAACTGAATGGCGAATGATCGTTCAATCATTCTGTTTATTAATAGTTTGGAATATAAGGAAGTTGTCGTAAGATAATTATTCATAACTTTTGAATTACGTGGTTTTGAAATTTGATACTAAAATAAATGTTGCTTACCCACAACTAATTAGTTAAAATAAAAAAAAAATTAATTGAGGCAGCTAATATACTGTATCTAAAAATGATCTCTTATATTCTATAGTTTGTTTGTAAAGTGTTTTTTAAAAAATAAACGTTTCAGTTTTCGTTAAGAGAATATTTTTATGAAACACGCAATGCAAAATACATTTCAAGATATATGATATAACATCGACTAATTTCTAAAACTTTTTTTTTAATTTTCTGATGTAACCATGACTAAACTATTGAATATTGCAAAAAACGAGGAAATTCCAAAATAATGACGTTTTTGTATAATATAATTCCAATATTGGTCAGGCGAACGTACAAAACTACGAACGCTTAGTTGAAATAAGAATACTTAGTCGGAACTTTTGCGGTACAATATCGGTTCCCGACATAAATATATTTTGTAAAATATTGCTTATGCTAAAGATTTTTGGATTCGATGCCAAGTGAAATGAAGCACGCATCTGTGCATGGACGTTTTGAGTTAAATAAGAGACTATAGAGTTTTCTTAACGCCACAATTGAAAGATAATTCAAAAACCAAAATATAATTTTGATGAAAATTATTCTTCCTGAGTTTCCGAAATCTGGAATGAAAATCAAAAAAATAGGTAGAAAAAAGAAATATCCATCCCAGATATCAGTTTCAAAAGAACGTCAATGATATCCCATCTAATCTCCAACTGATCACTGTACTCTGTTGAACTAAACTTGTGTTGGAAGTAAGTTCGTCTCGGTGTATTCTCAAAAGCTTTAAAGTTTAAAAAAAACGAAAACTTATCTCCCACTATTTACATATACATTCTAATTATATAATCTCCTCATAATAATATAAAAACACTTAATATTTATGTATAAATACTAAATTACATGAAAAAATATAAATAAAACTGGTAAACAAATTGTTTCATTAATTTTTTGGAAAACTTTGATCACACAGAATTAAAATGAACGCCGCCTGGACGTAATCAGCACCCAGAATAGTTTTAATCTACAAAATTATACTTGAAAGCTGAGCTGAATATTTTTTTTTAACTTTTAGTCACCGGAAGTGACATCCGATTGGATATCGTTGATATTAATAATTTATTTATTTAAAAACTATATTAAAAAGATTATATTCTTGTCCCACTAACAGGAGTAAGTTAAAATAAATAAAATGAAGTCACCAAAAATAAAAATTTTTTTAAATGTAAACGCTAGTAAAGATGTTACATTCCTTTTTACCCCAAAATTAAAAACAACCAAATTAAAAAGGAAGTTAAATAAAAACAATTCAGTAATTTTAAGAAAATATTATTCATTTTTTTAACCAATTTATGTATTCTAATTATCAGTGCTTGATAACTAAAATAGTATATATAGTGCTTAATCTTAAATAATTGTTTTTTTTATTGTTTCACGCAAGTAGGAGAATAAAACTGTTTTTCATTAAAATAACAATTCAAAAATATTATTTTATAAATATGTTATTTATATTAGATAAAACTTAGAGCATCATTTTCTCGGCCCATTTCCATTCATTTAAACATTTTTGTTTTCGTCATTTGAGAGCCTAAAAAACTATATAACAAATTGAGCTTTATCAATTGAGGAAAAGTTTGATATTTTTTAATATTATTGTTTTAAAAATACATTACTAAAAATATTACAATCCAGACGTTATTTCCAATCTGATTAGGTTTTTATTTTTGTTAATAAAATATTTTATTATTATTATAAAAAATGGTCTGAAATTGTTTCTTTTTATTTGATAGGTATTGACGTTATATTAAAGCTGTACGTCCAACATTATTTCATTTTGTTGTGAAAATCTTTTCACGGTTTGGTAATCTGTAATAATTAGCTATATACATTCTGAAACATTTTTTTTATAATTTTCAGATTGTCTACGACTGAAGATTATAAAAAAAAATGCTGCACTATTTTAATGTGTTATAATAATTTAAAAGTTTAATTCAAGAATCCACCTCATACACTTCTACTTCCTTCACCTAAATCGTTACAAGTCCTTATCTATACGTTCAAAAAATATAATATCCATCTATGTTCATCAACTTACCATAATAGAAAAAAGTTTCATTTCACTCAGATAATACATTTTAATGCTAAGCCCTAAACAACAAACAAAGTAACAAAAGTTCTCTTTATAATCTGCATATATAATAAAACTGTAAACTTTGCGTGTCTGTAGGGGTGATTGAATGTATTAAGATAATTTATGTCTGTTTGTCTCTTTGTCTATATATCTGTAAACGGATCACGTAAAAACTACAGACCCAGTTGGGGTAGACTTTTTTTAACATAGGGATAAACTTAGCAAAAAACATATAGTCAACCTGAAGTTTTTTATTTCATCGCGACCAGTCATTCAGAGGATATACAAATTTAAGTTTTTTTAAAAGAATTTAAATTACTTTACTAAAACAACAATAAAGAGTGCCTAACTATTGGACATATAGCAGTGATAAGTTTGTATATTGACCTTATATACACCCATAGATGGCGCTACGTGTATTTTAAATCGTGCAATGCAATTTTCCCCCCGGACATACATAGACAAAATGTGCGCGGTCCGAGGTGAAGTTCTGCTGTAGTAAATTCTCTACTAAAAGAAAAATATGAATTTTGTATTGTCTGTTCTTCCATTTTATTTTTAGTATGATCTAAGTGCTATGAGTGTAGTTACAAAAACGGCATTGGTACGTTGTTCTGTGGTCTGTATATACGAAGTCGTGAATATATCTAGTATGATATTCAAATAACATATATCTTGTTTAAGATTATTTTTCCCTCAGTTTTCCTCATAATTAAGTTGTGTAATAGAAAAACTATCTAATTCTTACTATTATGGATTTATATTATGGATGGTTATAGCTTATCAGTGAGTTACCATTCCAACCTGTTATGCTATCGCCGACGCAAAATCGAGTAAGTAGAAATGAAGGTTTCCACATAATACTAGATATTGTACCTACGAACGTGTTGAATAGCCCGCCCCCGCATTACTGTACGCCCAGACTTGACTCGTTCTGTGTCAAGTGGATTGCAAGTTGTTAAATTATCAAGTGTTTTGCAACTGTGCAAACTTATTACGCGCAACTAACACTTGTTGCGGTTAACATAAAGCCAGCGCGGTAAAAGTCACAATTCAAATAAAGCAAGAGTTCTGTTAGCATATAAATGTGGTAATTTGTATGTTTGTATCTTGCCCAACAATGTAAAAACTTCTAAATAAAATGACCTAAAATTTTTTATTTGACAAAAAAATCGGTAACTGGATTGGATGACTAATAACTTTGTAGCGAGAAAGGTTTTAAATAAATTCGATTTACTTCTGTTCAGTTTAGTCCATTTATAGATACTTTTAGAATTTAATTAAATATAGTTATAATAATGGTTTAAAGGTTTAACTCAAAAATGCAATCAGTACACTACGATCCTCTTTACTTAAATCATTGATGCTAATTGTCCATGCATTCTAAAAATATATTAAAAAATTTATGTCTATCTATATTTCATTCTATTCCTAAAGAGAATGTTTGTAAACAATGCATAATGACAGTCCGGGTATTGTAAAAAAAACCTTTTCTCGTATTCACTTTAATAACAAAATCCTAATTTATTTGGTTTTCATATTAAAAAATAAAGTTTTTTTATTTGTCTATACATTTACATTGTGTAATGCCAAAATGTGTATAAATTGATATTAATTTTTTTTTAATATTATTTTTTTAATAAATAATCTATATCTCATTCATAAAATTAATCATCGAAAATATACAGCCAAATAAGAGCAAAAGCTTAACTATTATAAAAAACGGGTCACTAAATATCTATTCTAGTTTGCAAAATAATACTAACACTTATTTGACATATAGTACTTATGTTTAAAAAAAGTGTTTTCATTGGTTTATGTATTTACATTGTATTATGCAAAAATGTGTACAAATATTGCGGAAAATTAGCATTAATTTTTTTCCTAATGTTATTTTTTTAATAAATAATCTATATCTCATTCATAAAAATAATAATCGAAAATATACAGCCAAATAAGAGCAAAAGCTTAACTATTATAAATAAACGGTGCAGTAAAAATATATTCTGCTTTGCAAAATAATACTGACACTTAATATAAAGTATTTATGTTTAAAACATAACTTTTTTTATTGGTCTATACATTATATAACGCCAAAATTTGTATAAATATTGCCGAAAATTGACATTAAATTTATTTCTAATGCTATTTTTTAATAAATAATCTATATCTCATTCATAAAAATAATCATCGAAAATATACAGCCAAATAAGAGAAAAAGCTTAACATTTATAAAAAACGGTGCAGTAAAAATCTATTCTACTTTGCAAAATATTCCTAACACTTGATATAAAGTATTTATGTTTAAAACATAAGTTTTTGTTATTGGTCTATACGTTACATTGTATAACGCCAAAATGTGTATAAATATTGCCAAAAATTGACATTAAGTTTATTTCTAATGTTATTTTTTTAATAAATAATCTATATCCCATTCATAAAAATAATCATCGAAAATATACAGCCAAATAAGAGAAAAAGCTTAACATTTATAAAAATGTGCACTAAATATCTATTGTACTTTGCAAAAATAATACTAACACTTATTTGATATAAAGTAAATGATGTGGAATGAATTGAAAATATGGACATAGACTTCGTATCGAAATATCAAATATTTTTCCAAATGTTTTATACCTTTGTGTTTTCTGTGACTGAAATCTAAGGTTATCGATTTTCCTTCTCAAAATCTTACAATTCATATTAATAAAATATCTTTGTAATATTGATGTTTGTTGCGTTATTTGATATGATAATTTATTATTTTAATATAGATAGTAATTATAATACATGGTTAAATAATATAATTAGTGAAATACAATGATCTTTGAGAAAAATTGTCCACTGAATGAATATATATTTATGGTCACCCTACTTTGACTGCCAAATCGGGTTGTTTACAAACATTCTCTTTGGAAATGGAATGGAATAAGGATTCTATTACAAGCTATATTATAGTGACCATTTGACGTTAATCGAATAATATAATTATAGACTGTCAAACTATGAACAACAAACAAACAAAAAAATCACTTTCCAAATTTAATCTGTTCATATAATAAATGTGTAAATTTAAATAAAAAAAATTATGGAGCCAATGGAAGATGGGTGATAGAATGCATGAAGTTGATACTTATATTTTTTTGTTTGTTTAATTGTTTGTGCAGGCATAGTAATTTCTAAACAAAGTGACCTAAAATTCTTTAAGTGAAAATATCACCAACCGGGTTGGATCATTAAAAACTCTGAAACGGGAAAGATTCTATGCAAATGTAATTTATGTTTTTTTTCAATTCGGTCTATTTTTTTATATCTGCCTCTTTAAACAGCTTATTATTAAAAAACAAAAATAAACGATGACGTAATAAAATAAAAGGACAAGAACGATCTTCGTAAGTAATATATCGACATAAATCATAAGCGCGAAATTCCACCTGCAAATTGTTGTTTGAAGATAGTAATGACGGATAAGCTTTAGCCTTTCTTTTTAGATTTTTATGTTTTTTCTTGTTTTGATTTCCGTAGATGAATAGCAAAAATTTAACTATTAATTTTATCCGTCCGTATGTCTCATTTAGTTTATGGCCGATAATTTACAAAAAGTAGTAGTAATTACACAAACAAATATAACTTTTTTTAAAATTTTTTTGATCGAAAATATATTTTAATTCCTTGGCACGGTTTGAAGGCTCCGAAGAGATATGACTAATCCAAACAATATAAATATAATAGTTTCTAGAATTGCCTATTTGTGGAAATAAAAAGTATCATTAGAGAAAATGTGAAGTATATATAATGACTGTACTAATTTTGACCGAAGAGGATACTTAACTTAATCTCTTGTTTATTATAAGCACCATAAAACGTCACGCGGCAGTGTGAAAACTTAAACTGGTGATGAATTGTATTAGCAAAATGTTGATTGACAGTACCGCAAAAAAAAAACGAAGGGGTATAGTTCTGCATTCTTATAAAGTTTGGTAAATAAGAACAAATTACATTTTTTACTATGAATCTTTTTTTCCTTCTTATAATGAAACATAGTATGAAAAATGTCTCATCGATTTTGTTTGTTTTCCAGCCAGTTTTTTTTGCTTCTGCACGAGAAAATATCATACGAAATTATGTGAAAATTAAGTCAAGTTCTCACCAATTATGACTCTGACCAAAGCTTGCAGAACCAGTTGGATGAATGCTTTGTCTGTTTTGGCGGGACCACTGCTTGCCAATGTAGTGGAACGCGCAACTAATTTCGTTTTGGCACGGGTTAACAGTTTTGACGCAGGTCCGTTGTGCTTCAAGTTTTTTGAGGAACCCCTTTTGGTTAGAAAATACATATTTTGGAGATTATCTATGTCCATTGGTAGTCCACGTGGACCTCCCTAGACTGTAGGGGTGAAACCACAAGATTTTTTCCACCAATAAATCTAAACGGTTGAATAAGACTTAGCTAAATAGTAGTTAATACATCTTACTTTGACGGGACACGGTGCCTTCCGCGCGATCTTACATCGTTTTACACTGATAGACAGCCCAGCGTGTTCCTGCGGTTTCACGTTTCGTTCACTGCGGTGATCACGACGTTACGCGTAATTTTATTATACAGCATGTGTCAACAGAAGAATAGGGTAGATTCACACAACTCCTTAGAATGTGGTATCTTTAGTCACCGTGACTTCATTGAGAATGGGCGGATCTTTGAGGCATTTAAAGCGTTCATAAAAGGCGTTCTAAAGAAACGAAGGACCTAAATGGCTCCTTGAGCAGGGACAATCTTTAAGTCTTTTGGGCGGTAGCACTTGAGGGTAGATATGGAATATTATTGGGGACTTTTGAAGGTTTCTGCGCGTTTCTGTGTATGGCGCGAGTCATTATGGATTCCTGTAGGGGCCTTAAGATAATCCGAATTGTGACTTGGGAATAGTTTATGTAAAACATCAGGGAATTGGATGATCACCAAGGTAGTATGGTCAATTTGAGCAGTTTGTTCTTTGTTTTACCAGAGCACTAATTACCCTATTTTCTAGGAAGCTATCACTTTTAAACACTAAGGTAATTTCCGTTAAACACACACTTCAACTATTGTTTTTTGTTTACTTAAAAGATATTAAACTTCATGACGGCTATATTGCTTCTTCTATCGCTTCATGTAACTCGTAATATCCTGAATATCATAAAGATTACGTTCATGAATCGTTTATAATAATCTGTTCCGCTGTTCTGTTTCTACGAGGAAAGAAGTTTATTTACATACATACAAACATACATTTATAATGTCTTAACAAAATGAAGTCCTTTTTACGTAGTCATTTAGTTGTGAATTGTTCATTGTTACGTACCAACGGTTTTTTTAATAGCATCTTCGATTTAGCATCGAGTAATATTTATTTTGGGTGCTATCGAATTTTTCAATATATTTTAGCTCCATATGATAACTATATAGCTCATTATCCCCTGTATGAATATTAGTATATCCCATAATTCTGGGTCTACCGACTATGCTCTCAATTCTAAACTTTGTCAACTAAAACAGTTGAGCAAAAATGCCCCATTTTGCTAGACCCTAGCAAACAACGGAACAGGATACATAATGGACTCGCGAATTTGTCCCTTTGTACATACGTGTATCCTTTTTAAGGCTTTAAATTGTCAACCGACCTTTCTATATTTAAGACTAGCAACTCCGTTAGTTCTTGATGTGGGAAAAGTTCTGCTATGACATATTCTAGATCTTCAAAAGTTCCTCACTCTGTGATGCATAGTGATATAGGAGCAGGGATACAGAAAAGTACAAAAAAAGTATCTAGTACCTTTTTTTCGACACCTGTACTTTTGTACTTTTGTGTTTGACACCTGTACTTTGTAATTTGGGAAAACAACTGCAGTTGAACGTTTCCAGATACTCAGGAAGTTTAACCGATCTAACACAACTATTGTACTTCACTTGTCATATTCAAACCAAAATCCTAAATGCTCGATGGTGACAAAATCGATATTCATTTCTTAATTAGCTTCCCATCCCTACTTTATCTGGGTAAAGAAAGAGAGAAAGTTTTAATATTTTTAGAATAATTATTTATAGTTACTTTATTAACAGTATTATCAAAGCTTTAAGCATTTTATTCGAGTACAGATATTTAAGGTGCGGAAGCGAGATAACAAATTATAATAATTAGCTATATAGACCCATGAACCTTTTATGAATATTTATGTTATCTGAGGTATATTTGTATTTAATTATAATGGAGCTACAATGATTTAAAACACATTAAATACACCCAGCACCCATTCAGCCACTTCGCTCAATATTTACGGCGCAAAACCAAGATAATAAATTATAATAATTAGCTACATAGACCCATGAACCTTTTATGGATATTTATGTTATCTGATGTATATTTGTATTTAATTATAATGGAGCTACAATGATTTAAAACACATTAAATACACCCAGCACCCATTCAGCCACTTCGCTCAAAATTTACGGCGCAAAACCAAGATAATAAATTATAATAATTAGCTACATAGACCCATGAACCTTTTATGAATATTTATGTTATCTGATGTATATTTGTATTTAATTATAATGGAGCTACAATGATTTAAAACACATTAAATACACCCAGCACCCATTCAGCCACTTCGCTCGATATTTACGACGCAAAACCAAGATAATAAATTTTAATAATTAGCTATATAGACCCATGAACCTTTTATGGATATTTATGTTATCTGATGTATATTTGTATTTAATTATAATGGAGCTACAATGATTTAAAACACATTAAATACACCCAGCACCCATTCAGCCACTTCGCTCAAAATTTACGGCGCAAAACCAAGATAATAAATTATAATAATTAGCTACATAGACCCATGAACCTTTTATGAATATTTATGTTATCTGATGTATATTTGTATTTAATTATAATGGAGCTACAATGATTTAAAACACATTAAATACACCCAGCACCCATTCAGCCACTTCGCTCGATATTTACGACGCAAAACCAAGATAATAAATTATAATAATTAGCTATATAGACCCATGAACCTTTTATGGATATTTATGTTATCTGATGTATATTTGTATTTAATTATAATGGAGCTACAATGATTTAAAACACATTAAATATACCCAGCACCCATTCAGCCACTTCGCTCGATATTTACGACGCAAAACCAAGATAATAAATTATAATAATTAGCTATATAGACCCATGAACCTTTTATGGATATTTATGTTATCTGATGTATATTTGTATTTAATTATAATGGAGCTACAATGATTTAAAACACATTAAATACACCCAGCACCCATTCAGCCACTTCGCTCGATATTTACGACGCAAAACCAAGATAATAAATTATAATAATTAGCTATATAGACCCATGAACCTTTTATGGATATTTATGTTATCTGATGTATATTTGTATTTAATTATAATGGAGCTACAATGATTTAAAACACATTAAATATACCCAGCACCCATTCAGCCACTTCGCTCGATATTTACGACGCAAAACCAAGATAATAAATTATAATAATTAGCTATATAGACCCATGAACCTTTTATGGATATTTATGTTATCTGATGTATATTTGTATTTAATTATAATGGAGCTACAATGATTTAAAACACATTAAATACACCCAGCACCCATTCAGCCACTTCGCTCGATATTTACGACGCAAAACCAAGATAATAAATTATAATAATTAGCTATATAGACCCATGAACCTTTTATGGATATTTATGTTATCTGATGTATATTTGTATTTAATTATAATGGAGCTACAATGATTTAAAACACATTAAATATACCCAGCACCCATTCAGCCACTTCGCTCGATATTTACGACGCAAAACCAAGATAATAAATTTTAATAATTAGCTATATAGACCCATAAACCTTTTATGGATATTTATGTTATCTGATGTATATTTGTATTTAATTATAATGGAGCTACAATGATTTAAAATACATTAAATACACCCAGCACCCATTCAGCCACTTCGCTTATATCGTTATTGGCCATTACCTACTGGTTAGAAGAAAGTATTATATTCCTTCCTTACGTCCATTCTCACACCACAAGACACTTGGGTTACTAAAAACAATAAAGCATAAAGTAACGATAACTGAGTACAACAAGACTCCAATATTTACTCATTCGTTACAAGTAATTACCACACTCTAAGTGAATATTTAAAAAATAAAAAATTAAACAGATATTAACTTGAAAGCCTAAAACACTAGACTCAAAAAAGACTAAAACAATTGACCTTCTACAACAAAGTACGAGATTGAAATGAAAATGGTTTGATCAGGGAGCGAGAATATCAGATCAACAATGGAACATTAATTCCAGAACATGGACTGGACCAACTGGAACAAAGAGTGTGGGAAGATCGAGAGTATCTTGGGCAGATGACATGATCAAGACGATAGGCAAAAATGGATGTCGCTAATGAGAAAATAAAATAGACAAAACTGAAGGCAACCTATAACTAATGGAAGTTGTTTATATAATCATTACAGTACAACAATATCGACCCATAATTATAGTATACACTATAATCTATAACCAAAGTACGTAGTAATAGTGCTAGTAAAACACATTTAAGTAATTTTGTTAACGAGTAAAGAAGTTTATTATTAATATCTCGGAATCGGCTTATTCAAATCTGGGATAGTAAGGTAGAGATAACAACTCGTATTGAACTTGACCGTAATATCTTTGGAAAAATGAAAAAGATGCGTTGTTTCCCAAAGTAAAGAAGATAAATTGAATATTTTCTCAAGTTAGAAAATGAAGAAAATGTTAGAAATGTAACGAAAAATGAGTCTAAAAACATTTGTTGTTACAGATAAAATGATAATGGAACAAAAATATTTCTCGAATATAATTCTGATAAAAAACAAAGATTTTAACGTAAAAATGTACGTGACAGCCATGCGTGTAAGACGTAAACCTTCTTGTCGTTTTTCACTTTCATTTCTATTTCATAGTCGATCTATCCAGCTCTCTCACACACACACACACACACACACGCATACACATAAGCTATTATGTCCTTTTTATATACAGTTCTATCTCAGTAGAAGCATAATTTCCATTAATATCATTTTTATAAATAAACAGTTATATATTTTCTTATATTCTGTTTTTATTGTCTTATATTTTATATTTATTTTTGGGAAATAATAGGTTTTTTTTTTAAATTTTCACTAACCTGACTATATTAAGAATATAAAAAACAAGAATAAAGAATATAATGAATATGAGAATAGCATTGCTAAGGAGTGACAGGAACTGACGAATATTGTGTTATCCTCTGATATCTATTATTTTATATACACCCAGAAAATGATCAATAGAATGTTTTTATCATGATAAATATAGAACCTAACAAAGTAATTGGAAGTCATACTATTCAAACATTTAAATTTTATAATACTTTAATAAAAGTAACAAACCCCTAAATATTCTGAGATGTTTATACACTATGAACAACCACTAATCTAGCAAACGAAAACCAGAGTAAAAGATAAAGATCTCCGTTGCGATCAAGAACTTGTTGACGTGAAATCAGCAGAGCGTGAAGGCGAGTCATGTTAGAGAATAGACTGGAAAAACTGTGTCAAGTCTTTGTTAAGACAGAACGGTGCTAATGATAAATTGCCCATTGTCTCTTAAAGATAAAATCGATGCTTTGAAAACTGTGTTTATTATTTATGACAAGTAAACCTGGAGATAAATCTCCCAGGAAGGGACAGAAAGTTCTCTAATTATTTCAATTAATTTAATTTTTGCTAATATTTGCCATATATTTTCGTCATCATACCCAAGTAAAAATTTTCCCAGTAAAAACTTCCGGGAAAAGGAGTGGGATAAGTTTCCGAAAAGTATATTCCCGGGAGGAAACTTATTTATTGAAAGTGTTAAATAATTTTACACTTCCAAGTTTTTAATTTTATATACGTTATAATTAGGTCATAATTTCAACTTTTCCAATTAAAATTCAAAGTGATGAACTGACACGCGACTATAGCTACTTTAGTAACATCATTTTGTTTTTGACAAAAAACTTAAAAGTTCAGTTTCGACTTTTCTAGAATAGCTTTCAGGAATCTCTTTCTGAAATATTAAGAAAGACTTGTTATTCTGATACATGTTTTCCAAGCTTTTTTACTAAAGTAGAAAGTGTCTGAAACTAAAAAGCTCGCAAAAAAGTGGGACATTCGTAATTTCATAACATATATATATATATATATATATATATATATATATATATATATATATATATATATATATATATATATATATATGTATATATATATATGTATATATATATATATATATATATATATATACACGAAGGTATAAAGTATCTAAAAACCAAAAAGCTCACAAAAAGTCTGACATGTGTTATACAATACTTCTTGACAGTCTTTTTATATTTTTTCAATAATATTGACTTTAAAATTTTTTATTACGATTGGATATGGAACCTCAACCAATATTTTTAGAATTCAATTACAAAACAATGGAAATAATATAATTTCGTATAATCTCTGAAACTAACCAATACCAAAACCTACCCACAACCAGAAACAATGTCTCTGTGTTGTATTAAGATCCATTCATATAATAAAATGATGGTATAGCTGTGTTTTCAAGAATTTTTTTCAGAAGAATTGATTGCTATATGCTATTTCTAGAGAATAAACAATACAAGATTTTCTATAGATTCTGTAGTTCTTTGTCTGTTTACATCGGCATCACACAAAAAAATTCAAAATTTTAAATATAAAATTTACATAAAATAACTAAACGGCCTTTAATGCGGTTTTATAAACAGCTTCACCTGGCTAATGTAAGCAGTATAAAATATTATTTTGTGATGTGAAAAATCAATCTAGTGATGAATTGTGCCAGCAAAAAGATATCACAAAATGAATAAAAAAATAACATAGTGGCAACAGTCCATGCAGAACTCTACCGCCATTGCAACCCTGTTTTGTAAATACTAATCTTTTTCTCCTTTCTCTCTTTCTTTTTTCCTTCTTTTATATTTTTTTCCTTTTTATAATAGAACAATATCAGATAGATGGAATTATATCATACAAAATAGTTTTATATTAAGTTTTATTATATTGATGTACATAGGTACACAATTTGTACTGAAATAGTACACTCGTTGTAATAACAGAGGAGTTATACTATATTAGTTAAAACTGTAAAAAAATTATTCAGTAGTTGAAGGATACATGATACGATTGTCTGTTTGTTTTTGAAAGTTCATATTTTTTGCGCACACGTCATCTAAAAATTATTGACCCAATTTAAATAAAGTTTAAAAAAAAACATAAGGGTTAACTTGAAGCAAGATTTAGTTTTCCTTTTATCGTAATCGTTTCATATAATCGGAAAAATGCGAATTTGATATTACCAAAATTCATTTAATATTATTACGTCAAAGAGAACATGAACTCAACGCATGGTAATTACACAAACATATAGTGTACTTATTTAAATCAATATAATGAAGGTAATTTTATATATTCCAGTGTACCTATGTGCATCAATATAAATTGATAATTTTATATACTCTGATGTACATAAGTACCAATGTAATAATTGCTAGTGCGTTCAATAAAGATAGAAAGTATTTAATTCTTCTTCCATTATTAGTTACTTGAATATAAGTGCTCAAATTTTAACGAATTATTGTACATCTTATTAAAGAAAACGTAATTTCAAAACAAAATTTGTGTATCTTCAATGCTGTTTTAGAAGAGGTAATCTTTTTAACTGATCTTGCCCCATCTCAAATTCTACTTCTTAAAAAGTAGTTTGAATATAAAATCAAAATCTAAAATCGATTAGGTTTTATCAACAGCTAGACAGCACTTTTTGCAGCTCACAATTGGAGCAAACTGCAAATAGAATAAAACAATATCTACTGAGTGAAAGTTACTGTTAAAGGCTACCGTCCTGATCAATATCGTCGACAAAAATGTTCGACAAAGCAAATGATATATGTAACAGTTGTTATTGAACAACTTGCTGGTAACTGCATGTCTTTTGGAGGTCACATAGTTCTTGTTAGACTAAATAGAAAGGCCCACAACTGGGGTTCGCTACTGTTCTTCATGACTGGTAATCAAATCATATTGGGGTATTTATTAATCCATAAAGAAATATCAAAATAACTGTCCCAGTCTTAGAGAGTGTTGCGTAACTGTTGATTTTTCAAAGCGTTCTGCAGGAAAGTTTTATAATAACAAATTTATTTCAACGCCTGGACCGAAATAGTACTTGTTAATAGAACTAAATAGAAACGCCAACAACTGGGGTTCACTACTGTCCTTCATGACTTGTAATCAAATTATGTTCAGGAATTTATTAACCCATAAATAAATATTAAAATAATTGCCTCAGTATTAGGCAGTGTTGCTCAATTGTTGATTTTTCAAAGCGTTCTGCATGAAAGTTTTATAATAATAAATATATTTTAACGCCTGCACCGAAATAAAACTAAATCGAAAGGCCAACAACTGGGGTTCGCTACTGTCCTTCATGACTCGTAATCAAATCATGTGCGGGAATTTATTAACCCATAAACAAATATTAAAATAATTGCCTCATTCTTAGACAGCGTTGCTGAACTGTTGATTTTTCAAAGCGTTCTGCAGGAAAGTTTTATAATAACATATCTCTTTCAATGCCTGCACATACCGAAATAGTACTTGTTAATAGAACTAAATAGAAACGCCAACAACTGGGATTCGCTACTGTTCTTCATAACTGGTAATCAGATCATGTTCGGGAATTTATTAACCCATAAACAAATATTAAAATAATTGCCTCATTCTTAGACAGCGTTGCTGAACTATTGATTTTTCAAAGCGTTCTGCAGGAAAGTTTTATAATAACATATCTCTTTCAATGCCTGGACATACCGAAATAGTACTTGTTAACAGAACTAAATAGAAACGCCAACAACTGGGATTCGCTACTGTTCTTCATGACTGGTAATCAAATCATGTTCGGGAATTTATTAATCCATAAAGAAATATTAAAATAATTGCCTCAGTCTTAGACAGTGTTGCTTAACTGTTGATTTTTCAAAGCGTTCTGCAGGAAAGTTTTATAATAACAAATCTATTTCAACGCCTGTACCGAATGACGACTAGGAAACTGATATCTAAGCAATTTTAACTTCCGAGTGGTATTGCGACGTTAATTTCATTATTATGCAATTTAGAAACTTGCATTTCAGTTAACAAATTATTAAAATTAATGCAATCGACAGTGTTAAGTAAAGTTAAAATAACTTTTCTAGCATAGATATGGGGAAAAGAGACAATATTAGTATATGTATTATTAATTAAAATGGTTGTATTATGGAAAGTCTTTCCTCTAATTAATTACCTAATAATTCTATATTTCACTCTCTTTATATATTTGATAGCTCCTTATACAAGTAGTCCATTACAAGGGTACTTTACGAAAGTTAGTCCATTGAAGCCTTGTGATGCTATATTGTTTTTAAAGTAAATGTTATAATTTCCTATTCTTTTTTTTACAAATCAAATCTGGTTACAAAATAAGATTATATACCACACTATCTATAGTTGTTAGCTCGTTATCTCAATACAAGTAGTCCATTATAGGGGCACTATGCGAACGTTTGTCCATTGAAGCCTTGTACTGTGATATTGTTTTTAAAGTCAATGTTATATTTTCCTATTCTCTTTTTATAAATCAAATCTGATTACATAATAAAATTATATACCACGCTCTATCTATATTTAATAGCTTGTTATCTCAATACAAGTAGACCATTATAGAGGCACTTTGCGAACGTTAGTCCATTGAAGCCTTGTACTGTTATATTGTTTTTAAAGTCAATGTTATTATTCTTTTTTTTTATAAATAAAATCTGATTACATAATACGATTATATACCACACTCTATCTATAGTCGATAGTTCCTTATTTCAATACAAGTAGTCCATTATAGGGTACTATGCGAGCGTTAGTCCATTGAAGCCTTGTATTGTTTATTATATTATTTTTAAAGTCAATGTTATATGTTATTTTTTGCCTTCCATTATTGCTGAAAATTATTAAAATTGTTTAACCGACTTCAAGAAAAAGTTTACCTGTTTGACCCGTACTCGTACATATGTATACATGTGGCTAAGTTCCTGATTTTCTTAACCACTACTAAACTGACTTTAATGATCTTTTTACCTGTAAAATATCTGTAGTGAAGGGAAGATTTAACTTAAGAAAAACTTTAAATAATTTATATTATAATTATGGTTTAAAAACTGATGAAGTGTACGTTAATTAAATTTTCAAGAATCTTCATATTCGATGACTACTTAAAGTCATTTTGTTTTGTTTCCTTGAAAAGTTTTATGTATGTTTAGTAAAGAAAAATTTAAAATAATTAGTTTTTAGACAAATTGATTTGCTATTATTAAACCTATTATAAAAATAAAGTAATTATTTTATTATATTGCTATAGACAGAGAATAACTGAATGTAATAGAATGCTACTAACTTACGTAATACGACTTAGCATATTATTTTCTATCAATTAATTAAGTCGCAAAAAAAATAATTCGGTAGTTAAAGGATAAATTATAGAAAACTTTAAGACGGTTTTTGGAATATTTGTATGTTTATACACGCATCACGTAAAAACTATTGACTTCGTTTAGATGAAGTTTTAAAAAGAAACATAGAAATTAACTGAAAGTAAGATTTAGTTTTCATTTTATCGCAATCGTTTTGCACAATCAGAAGATATGCGAATTTGGAGTTTTAAAAAATTCAATTACATAACATTAGCACAACAAAGAAATACCTAGCGCGGCGTATAGTAATTATACAAATATAATAGTATAGTAAGTAATTATATAACATAGTGTACCTATGTACATCAATAGATGGCGCCACGTGTAGTTTAAATCACACAATGAAGTTTTCGCCCGGACAAATTTTGGCGAAATGGGCGTGGCTGGAAGTGAAGCGTGGAATGGTGTGGATGTCGTAGATGACTGAGTAAGCAACATAAATACGGGCAGACGCACGAGGAGAGACGTCGTTGTCGATCGTCTTTAATATGTAACTTTTTTCGTTGTTTCTTGTATTGTTTATGAACTTACTTTTTGGCCTGAATTTGTTTAAAATATTAATCTATGGTTAATATTTGTAATTTAATTACTTTGGTAGGATTAACATTAAGCTGAATCAGTTTCCTTGTTACAATAATTGTCTTCCTACAAAAATTGCCTTCCTGCCTTGATACAAAAATAAGAGTACACAAAAATATTATCTTTGGAAATTTTTATCGATTTGTCTGTAAGTCTCTTTATTTCTTCACGAGTCACGCAAGAAGATCTTGAGAAATTTTGATGATGTTTTCACTAATGGATTCTATTCGATCGGAGCTAACATGTAAGTTATGTTGTGTAGGAATTAACCAACCAGAAAAATCAAAGTATGAGTACACGAAAATATTGCCCTTGGAAATGTTTATTGATCTGTCTGTAAGTCTCTATATTTGTTCAAGCATCACACAAGGATAGCTAAAGAAATTTTGATGATGTTTTCACTGTTAGACTATATTCGATCTAAGGTAACATATTCATAGTAATCAATCTACTAAAAAATTCAAAGTAAGAGTAGACAAGAATATTGCCCTTGGATATTCTCATTGGTTTGTTTGTAATTTTCTTTATTTGTTCACGCATCATGCAAGAACAGATAAAAAAGTTTTGATTATGTTTTCACTGGTGTATTCTATTTTATCTAAGGTAAAATATAAGTTATGTTTCATAGTAATCAACCGACTAAAAAAGTCAAAGTAAGAGTAGACGAGAATATTACCCTTGGAAATGTTTATTGATTTGTTTGTAAGTCTCTATATTTGTTCACGTAAGGATAGCTAAAGAAATTTTGATGATGTTTTCACTGATGGACTCTTCGATCTGAGGTAACCTATAAATTATATTTCATAATAACCAAACAACTAGAAAAGTCAAAGTATGAGTAGACAAAAATATTGCCCTTGGAAATTTTTATTGGTTTGTTTGTAAGTATCTTTATTTGTTCACACATCATGCAAGAACAGCTAAAAAATTTTTGGTTATGTGTTCACTGGTGGATTCTATATTATCTATGGTAACATAAAAGTTATGTCTCATAGTAATCAACCAACTAGACAAATTAAATTATGAGTACACAAAAATATTGCCTTTGGAAATTTTTATTGCTTTGTCTCTAAGTCTCTTTATTTATTGACACATCACGCCAGGATAGCTAAGGATTGAAATTTCACTGGTGGATTGTGTTGGATCTGAGATAATATATAAGTTATGTTTCATAACAGCCAATCAACTAAAAATAAAATACGGAAAAATAAACAATTTGACCTTATTATACAAATAAACATTTATTTAATAACATTATATTTATTAAAAAAGGCAGTGTTGCGTATACCTGTATTAACTTTACAGATAACTTCATATCTTATAAAGGTCCACGCCAAAAAAGTCATGGGTACAGCTAGTAAATAAATGAAGGTATGTTTCTATAAAAACATATCTAATGTGATAAAATGTGACAGGAATGTGTCAAAATACAATAGAGACATATCAGTCAATAGGTGAAACGATGATTATATTTACTTTTAAAATCTATATACAAAAAAACCGGAAAATCTGAAAATATAAAATAGTTCTAGATTACATAAGGCACATTGCGGAAAAGACTGCCAGTGAATGTGCGAAAACTTTGATTTTATTTCTTGGGATAACTTAAAAACTAATGGGATTTTGATAAATTAATGATTCTTCAACAAATACGTTAACTCTAAATTTAGAAATCCAAGAAAAAGGCGTATTTCAAAGGGTGCTGTAACTCTACGAAGGTTCATGTAAATATGTTGTTAAAGCCGTATATGTCTGTCACCATTTTCTTAG
Source organism: Druceiella hillmani (assembly GCA_039881145.1). Taxonomy (NCBI): domain Eukaryota; kingdom Metazoa; phylum Arthropoda; class Insecta; order Lepidoptera; family Hepialidae; genus Druceiella; species Druceiella hillmani. The sequence continues at coordinate 8,748,469 of JAYKKI010000064.1, read as the reverse complement.
ATATAGTTTATATACGTCTCTGAACAATCCCGACTTCTTTGTCTTATTTAAGTTAAATAGATCGTTGTCTTTGTTATAGATATTACTTTTTGAAAACTTGTCCCTTTAACACTTTTTGAAGAAAGTGACGCAAGGTGAAAGCCTTAATAAAGATTATTTCAACGGAAATTAAATTTGACTTTTGCATCCGTTTTCAGGAGTACGTGGATTCGACAGAAGTTGCTGAGTCAGCAGGCCCTAAGCTTACTGGAATACCGCAGATAGACTACGTCCACGACCCGAACCTGCCCCGGGAACTGAACGGGTACAACCTCACCGAATATCCCTTCTACGAATCCGTACCACCACCTGAGGAATTTGATTTCAAATGTGACGGATTGCACGACGGTTTCTACGCCAGTATTCCACATAAGTGTCAGGTAAATCCTTTTGTCTTTCTTCTTTTCTTCTGTGTCTTTTGTCTTTTTTCTTGACCTTTTTTTACTCCCTCAATCTATCTCTCTTACATATTTTTACTCTCTCTCTCTCTCTTTTACTCTCTCTTTTCTTTATCTCCTTTGACTCCTTCTTTCTGTTTCCTGTCTTTTTCTTTTTTTATTTTCTCGTTGACTTATTTTATTAACCAATTTTTATTAACCAACGTTGACTAATAATGTTATTAAATCTCATATATTCTAAATATGTGTAAACAGCATATTTTCCTATTTTCACATTTTTTTTCTTTCTATCAAATAATCTTTTCTTCAACAAATACCTTGGTATGATTCTTTTGTTATAGATTTATTCCTATATATTATTATTGGTATGTTAAAATATGTGCAAACATAGCATATATTTTATTTTTATTCTATCAAATAATCTTTTCATCAACAAATATCTTGGTACAATTCTTTTGTTATAGATTTATTCCTATATGTAATTATTGTTATGTTGAAATATATGCAAACATAGCATATGTTTTATTTTTATTCTATCAAATAATCTTTTCGTCAACAAATATCTCGATACAATTCTTTTGTTGTAGATTTATTCCTATATGTAATTATTGGTATGTTAAAATATGTGCGAACATAGCAAATGTTTTATTTTTATTCTATCAAATAATCTCTTCGTCAACAAATATCTCGATACAATTCTTTTGTTATAGATTTATTCCTATATGTAATTATTGGTATGTTAAAATATGTGCAAACATGGCATATGTTTTATTTTTATTCTATCAAATAATCTTTTCGTCAACAAATATCTCGGTACAATTATTTTGTTATAGATTTATTCCTATATGTAATTATTGGTATGTTAAAATATGTGCAAACATAGCATATGTTTTATTTTTATTCTATCAAATAATCTTTTCGTCAACAAATATCTCGATACAATTCTTTTGTTGTAGATTTATTCCTATATGTAATTATTGGTATGTTAAAATATGTGCGAACATAGCATATGTTTTATTTTTATTCTATCAAATAATCTTTTCGTCAACAAATATCTCGATACAATTCTTTTGTTGTAGATTTATTCCTATATGTAATTATTGGTATGTTAAAATATGTGCGAACATAGCAAATGTTTTATTTTTATTCTATCAAATAATCTCTTCGTCAACAAACATCTCGGTACAATTCTTTTGTTGTAGATTTATTCCTATATGTAATTATTGGTACGAATATGCCATTACGCATTTTTTACTGCTTCATTTTGCAGACGAACTGTTAAACGTTCGTTTTATATATTAGTTCTATAATACATTTTTCTGTACATTGAATTATTCGAATTAACCTACTGCTTATTTTCCACGCCCTGGCTCTGAAATTATTGAATACGTATAGCAAAAACTTAAAAAATGTTTATGTGCGTTTAGTGTTTTCGAAAAAATATTGAAATTAAAAAAAATATATTTATAAAGCGTCGGTTCTAGAAAAAATTATTCTCGATTTTAAAACTGTATTATTTTTATTAAATCAGGAATATTTTCTTAGAATAACTTCCTATTAAATATTTTACCGAAAAGCAGAGAATCGGACTCTCACAAAAATGGTTTCGAACCTCTATTACTATTGTTGATCTTGAAATTAATTATCAGACTATATACCATTGTTTGTACCCAAAAAAACGCGTATTTAACTTACATAATGTAAAACTTACATATTCAAAACGGGTTTAAAATATAATAAAACAATAATGAAGAAAAATTGAATAACACACAGTGAATGAAATTAACATAACCCTAACTAAGAATTAATTGTAAACTACCAAGCAATTTAATTTTTATTTGTTTTTTAATCGACTATTTATTCACATGATAATAGTAAATGTATTTTGTTATTAAATATTGAGACGAAGTAAAATATTTATATAATTTATGGAAACTTGTAGAAGAAATGTTCGAACTATAGTAGATATTCTTACAATCAATGATATAGAATAAAAAAAATTTCTCCTATTTGCTATATTAAAATTAATCTTATGTGTTTTTTTATTTCTTTATTTTAATATGGTCTACTTACATGGATTTATTTAGATTTGTTTCCAAAATATTTCAGGAAACAGAATAGAGAAATTTTCGCACATTTTCAGCTACTCCGAACATAATTTAAACAAAAAAAAACAAGCGGAAAATAATTTTTAAAATAATAAAGAAGGGGCTTTATAAAATAATAACATAGTCTAAAAATGCAAATGTTATATCGTCAGCCAGAATTAGAGATTTATATACTACCTTTTTTAATATTGAACTTATCATGCTACCAATAATGATCACCAAATATTTGTTTGTATTGCTAAACAAGTCAGCTATTACACATTATAAACAATTTATCAAATACCCTTTCTATGAATGTTACCATTACTCCCCTTAACTTTATTTTAATACTTCCCTATCTGTTTCCAGGTCTACCACCACTGCCTCTACGGCACCAGGTATGACTTCCTCTGCGCCAACTATACAGCCTTCGATCAGAAAACTTTCATCTGCCAATTTGTCTCGGAAGTAGACTGCGAAAGTTCACCAAAATATTTCTTCAGGTAAATTAGATTCCAATCATTTATGATGAATTTCAGACGACACACTTATACACGGTGTCCGGGAATAAGTATCGGACAAAAGAAGACGTTATTCCTTGACTGAAAAATAGTGAAAATTGTCGTTAAAATAAAATTTAAAAGATGACTTTTTTTCAGAAAATTGAAAAAATATTCATGTCATCTTTTTCATACACATGATACTTGCACACATTATTCAGCCCGATCAGGGGAATAACCCATAAAAAACAATGAAGACATCTAGCTGCACGGATAAGCACCGCGTTCCAAGCAAGTATTGGATGTGTTAAAAAGAGTAACGAGTAATATTTTTTTTGAACTCAATTAGAAAAAGGGAGTGTTTTATGTTTTATTCCAATGACAATTTATTACTTTATAGCCAACTAATAGCGTCCCTCTTTGTTCGACACTTATTCCCGGACACCGTGTATAATAAATGAACAGAAAACATGAATGGTAATGAATAGTAAATGAACAGACAATAAAATGGTTGTTACAATATACTACAATTTTACACCATATAAGTTTGGCCTGTAAAAGAAATGATCAAGATCACCAGTCAACTCCAGATTATCAGTCATAATTTAATCTGCAACAGAAATGATCATCGGTCATCTCTAAAGCATCAGTCGTCATTGAATCTGTAACAGAAATGAAAAATATAGTCAGTCATTGAACCGATAAGAGAAATGATCAAGATCATCATTCAAATATGGAGCATCATTTATCATTGAATCAATAGCAGGAATTATTTCCATCATCTGTCAACTTTCGATTACCAGTCGTCATTGAATCGATAACTCAAATTATCTATATCATCAATCAACTCAATCTCATATATATCATCAATCAACCATCAACTCAAACTCATATATATCATCAATCAACTATCCGTAGTCATTGAATCTGTAAAAAGATCGTCGGTCATTGAATCTTTAATAGAAATGATCAAGATAATGATTCAAATATGGATTGAATCAATAACAGGAATGATCTCGATCATCAGTCAACTCAAGATCTTCAGTCATTATTTAATCTATAAAAAAATGATCAAAATCATCAATCATATCTACTACTGCTTGATTAATCTGTAAATTACTGATTAACGAATTAATTAATATCTGCTTCTTTTAAGAGAAACTATCATCTTTGTGTAATTTCATAATTCTCCGCTTGAGTGTATTTAATAACGCCTTTATATTTACGTATCAGTAACTACACTTCTGCCACTATCTAGCAGCTTCTGTACTATTCTCTTCTTTGTACCCCAGATGGACAAAGTTTTAAGAGTTAAAAATGTGAAATACAGTATAATTTTACTCATACAAAGAGTAGATAAAATTGCTGATAGGCAATACACTGGACAATGGACTTTTTGTCGACACTCATCACCTTATGTGGGTATCAGCTGCTTTGAGAATTTATGTGTTTATTTCTAAGTGCCTATAACTATAACCAGAATTGCGTGGGCAGTGATTACGAAATGTCACTACTCCAACCGTTATACAAATGTAAAACACCGGTCATTACAGCTAACTGAAGTGGGACTAAATTCTCCATTATGGTTATGATGTCATTGTGGCCTGTTGCAGAATCAAATAATAATGTATTTACATGAGCGTAGGCTTGAACCTGTTTAAGATCTTATATTAAGTGTTACCTTATATAAGCGACATGAAATTATTCATAGTCTTTAAATTATCCTTCTTTCGGTAAAATTGGAAGATCGAATTAGTTGTTACGAATCACTTCATATTTGTGGGTGATATTTGTTTTTATTCATAATTTTTTTAAAGGACAAAATATTCAATAAAATTTTTTATATTTATTTCTCTAAAATATCAAATTAAAAGTCTAAATCCATTTATTACAAAAAATATTCATATCTCATCAGTTGTTATTCCTGTTCAATCATCAGTTCTTGTCTTACAATCATCTACTTCACAATTAAATAAAACTACGTGATGTAGTATTATTTCTACTTTCTTTAAGTTCTTTACCGCGACCTAGGTTTTGTTGTATTACAACATCTTCATTATTAACAAAAATTCCTTTTACCATCTACTTGAAAAAAAAGTTATTTTCTGAATTAAGTTTTCAGGAATTTTCTGAAAAAAGTCTACCTGTCTAATTTCCCTAATTTTCTTTCACAACTTATTTCTCTTCTTTTTTAAATTATATGTACTACTTTTAAGCAACTGTTTTGCAGACATTAATATTTTATTCCATGAAACAAAATTTTTTTGCTGGAGCCAAAATTTCACTGTACATTGAGTTCAGGAACGCAAATTGTTCACCTTATGTTTATCTTTAGCCAATCATTTCAAGATACTTCACTTTGTGTGTGATTGTAACGAATTCTTTATTACATGTTGTGTTTTTTGTTAAATGGTTTCCTTCTTCAGTACCATATCCGTCATGTTCAGATTAATCAATTAATAACGTCACCATATCCTTTTCCAGGAATGAGGCTCTCTATAAGGCTACTACGACAACCACAGTTGCACCTCCCAGCACCACTACCACGACAACCACCACTGCTGCCCCTCCACCGCGCCGCACGGGAGGACGCCGTCGCCCTGGCCGTGGAAGGAGGCCAGCCTACGACTACTATGATGATGAACTTGAAGATGATGATTACTACTACGCGAGAGATGGTGGAGACTATTACGATGATGAACCAAGGTGAGGCGATTAAAGTTAGTCTGCTGAAGTGAGACAATTTTAATGGTATGTAAAGTCAAAATAACGAAATTAACAAAAATGGATGAATTAATGAAAAAACAGAAAAGATAGATGAAACTAAGGAGCTAAATAGTGGAATAAAAAAAATACTAGGAAAAGAAGGATAATCTAAGTTATTTATACTATAAGCACTATGGTCGTTACTGCTAGGTATATCTTTATGGATAAATTTTATGTTGTGGCTGCCTAATATACTAAAAATATATAACTCCAATTATATAGAAAGTGAAAACTACATTCAGGTTAAAATCGAGTTGACAAATGGAAGCAACAAAATGACAGATGGCATTAATTATATGGATGCCGCAATAAATGAAAATATTGATAAAAGAAGGATAAATTAAGTAAGTAATGCTACGACGTTAGTGAACACTTATGCTAGATGTAAATATTATAAATGGGACTTAATGGAAAAAGATACATATTGTTCTAAAATTAATAAAGCAGACAGGTGCGAATCGGGCTTTGTAAATGAATGTTAACATTAAAACGTTGTTATCATTTGTACTAACTCTAAATATGAGTCATTAAACAATCCATTCGTCTGTCTGTCTGTCACAGACTATTCGTTTATAAGATTTTAGGCCAGGCAAAAGAATGAATTCCATTGTTGAAGGTTGAAGATCTTTAGTAAAAGGTCACGAAACCCCCACCATGCACCGCTCTTACCCCTTTTAATTTTTTGCCTATGAGTTCTAAAATTCTAGCTATTGGCTTTTCATTGAAACTTTCAATTATTCGGTTAATTAGCACCAATAATTTCAATATATTTAGAAAACAACGGAATCCTTTCGGCCTTATGCTGGATTTTGAGTATTCTAATATGAGAATGCCGTCCATTCCAGTAAAATTTTTTGCCAATTACTTCCACAAACGATACGTCAATTTTGGAAATTTTGAATCTTGGTCTTAAGTTACTCAATCTGGTGTAAGCCAAGTAGTAATTTAGATCCATTTCTGTTTATCGTTATTATAAAGGATTTGTCCTGAGTTATCAACATTGTTTATTACCTTTTATTTGCCGATGATTTAAAACTCTTCTTAAGTATCAATAACCAATCTGATAGTAGCTGTTCCCAGTAATATAGACTCAAAATTTCAATCTCACATGAGCAATAAAGTACTTTTTAATATAAACAAATGTGCAATGATCACGTATGAGTCATTAAACAATCCATCCATCTAATAAATAGGAAGATATGTTCCATTTTAGTGAACTTTATGAACAATTAAATATCAATTCCCCCCCCCCCCCTTTGTGGAGCTAAGTAGTGTCCGACTGTCTTAAAAGGAAAAGATGTGTTACACATATTAATCTGGCACTAAAAAGTATGTGCATACTTCTGACTATAAAAAACAATTTACAAAAGAGTTCAATTTTATATGTTATAATAAAGGTTGAGTCCGTACGTTTATTATATTTTGGAAACAATTATTGATAGATGTTGGTCCTTTTTCACACTCATGTGTACCTCTTGTGCATAGATATAAGCTGGACGGAAGTATCCTCAAAAAGTTTTGATTTGTTTGGGACATATAAACAACTATTTACAAACATAAATTTTTCACAACATAAATACATCGCTTACTATTTATTTCACAGGCGTAAAAACGTGATGCATATTTAAAAAATTAGTAGTTTCGGAAATAAGTGTGGTATTAAAAAAAAATATTTTGCCCTTTCAAATGTTACTTTAAAAGATTAAATTTTGTATGTATATTTTAAAAACAGAGCAAGTGGAAAATATGTAGCCTTCTTAAATTTTGTATGAATATTTTAAAAAGAGAGCTAGTAGAAAATATGTAGCCTTCTTAAATTTTGTATGAATATTTTAAAAAGAGAGTTAGTGGAAAATATGTAGCCTTCTTAAATTTTGTATGAATATTTTAAAAAGAGAGCTAATAGAAAATATGCAGCCTTCTTAAATTTTGTATGAATATTTTAAAAAGAGAGCTAGTAGAAAATATGTAGCCTTCTTAAATTTTGTATGAATATTTTAAAAAGAGAGCTAGTAGAAAATATGCAGCCTTCTTAAATTTTGTATGAATATTTTAAAAAGAGAGCTAGTAGAAAATATGCAGCCTTCTTAAATTTTGTATGAATATTTTAAAAAGAGAGCTAGTAGAAAATATGTAGCCTTCTTAAATTTTGTATGAATATTTTAATAAGAGAGCTAGTGGAAAATATGTAGCCTTCTTAAATTTTGTATGAATATTTTAAAAAGAGAGCTAGTAGAAAATTTTTGGGTTAATAACATGTATTAATTTTCAAAATTTCAAATTTCCGTATCATACTATTTCTGAGAAAGTCGACTATCAGTACAAAAAAATGTAAATATATTGTTTGCTATATCTTTCACAGGCGCATATTTAGAAAAATCTATAATTCCACATGGAATTAGAAATCATTGATATTTATATTTTTCCCTTCTTGCGCTATAATACTTCCTATTATGCCGACCTATTCAAAAGAAACAACACCATGAAAAGAAAGTAGACAGATATAGTGGCCTGCCATAATCAAAAAAAGTTACTTTTACTGTTCGTTGTGGTAAATTCAGTTAACAAGGCTAAAAGTTTAAAATATGTTTGAAAAAATTATTAAAAAACTTTTTTCATTTCTAGATCTTATTTTATCTCTTGGCCTTATTTCATCTCTAGACATTATCTCATCTGTTAATCTCACATCATCTTTACCTCTTATATCATCTCTATAAGAACGCCCTTTTCTATCATCATAACTCTGTTATCATCATCGTACGCTGATCTAGTTGCAGAGTTTTCGATGCTCCATCCTTCTGTCATCATCGCAGGTTTCCAAAAACATACAAATAATATACATAAATTTGAGTCTTTCTGGCACACCAACACACTGCAAACTAGTCAAAGACTGAAAAATTTTATAAACATATTTTGTAAAATAAATTTTATAAATATATAAAATAAAACAAAATCCCAAAAAAAATACTATAACACATGCACATATTTGTTCTTCAATCTTTTGTGAATCTTTTTGTGTTATTCATCACAACTTTTTAATAAAACTCAAACGTAAATTGATTATTCTATGAAAATTACAGGCAAGGCAGTAGAAACAACAGAAGAAGACCACGCCCCAGACCTGCTGCCAGAAGGCCCTATGATGATTACGATGATGACAGGTATAATCGCTTATTTATTTAATTAAGAGCAAATTAATTATTATGTTATAAAAACACTTTCTGCCTCAAATAGAATAGGCTCAAAATACAATTTTATAACGATCTTCAGTTGTTCATGCTATTACCCTTTCAATTGGCAAAAACCTGCTTTTGAAATAGTCCTTTGGAAAAGGATATCTCTTCCAAAACTAAATAGTGAAAATCAGAGCTCAAACCAGAAATTCTTCGCCAATCTTGATGTTCTTCCATCCATTACATATGTTCAAAACTTCTGTCATAAATTTCCTTGACAGTTTCTGGTCTAATGCGAGTTTATAGTTATTTATTCGTTTTATATTGAAGTGAAACTTCTTTTATATTTATACATGAAAAATAATAATTTCATGGTGTTTCACTGATCTGTGATGGTATTCTAGCGCCATCTATTGATAAATTCACATAAATATTAAAAAAAATATTTAAACATGGTACGCGCTTACTTTTACATGAAAAAACTAACGCTTCACTGGTCTGTGATGGTATCTTATCGCCATCTATTGATAAATTAACATAAATATTAAAAATAAAATTTAAAAAAGGTGCGCGCTTAAAAATGTTTTGACATTATCATTTCGTGTGTAAACTTAAACAATGAGGATGATTATCCGCTTGGTATTTCATTGCGAATATAAAAATTATTCGATTAATAACAGTAATATATAATTAATTATGCACAATTAACAAAATGTTAGCTTGTTGTTACTACTAACGTAATTATATTAAGTAATTATTTAAGTAAATAAATAATTTCTGTGATGCTGTCATAATAGTCATTATTCTATAGCAATTACGCGCACACGTAATGATTATCGCTTAAGGTGAAACTTATTATATCTAATATTTTCAATTTCATTTAATGAAATAACTTTTAAAAACTTTATTTATAACTCATAATGCCTGAAACACACTTATTTTTACAAATATTAATTATAAAATTATTTTATTATAACTAAATGGCAGAAAATTTCTTGTTTTAAAAAGTCCCCTTATTGTATTCTTTCCTTTTCTTGTTTTTTTCCTCCACGTATATATATATATATATATATATATATATAAATATATACATATATATATATATATATATACCTGTGTTTATAAATAGAGCCAGAAAGCTTCTATTTATTGCTAATTTTTTCCCCATAAGAATCACATTTCATGTTCCAAAACTTTCTCATGTTCGCTTATAACTTGATTAAAAAAAAATGTAGTCCATTTTTACTATGTTACTTAAATTTAAAAAATAATGTTTTTGATAAAGTGTGCATAATCTTTTGATAATATATATTTAAACACATAATATTTAACGAAGTTCCTTTCATAATATATTTCAGCATGATAAAACATTGTTAATTGTAAGATATGAAAAACAATAACGGCGATGAAGCAACCTGAGCAATATCTTTTAATTAAACAAAACTTGCGTAATACGTGAACAGTATCGCGTGACTTAATTTCGGTATCAGTTCATATATGTGTAATCTTTTGTCGATGCAAATAAACAATGATATCAAAATTGAAATTTAAAATTATTTTATTTATATTAATATTAAAATGAAATGTAATTATGTTAAAAATTTAAATGAAAAGTGAGCATTCAATAAACACGTATAAAAACGGTCAGGCAGATGCTTGGCTTATAATAGAAAACCAGCAGAAAAATAAGATGGTGGACCACTCATCTGTAAAATTGTTATTATTATATTATTGTTATTTAATTATTTTTATTTTTTTAAAGTTAATTATTTTTAAAACTTTTATTTTCTACTAAAGTAATTACATTAAACGTAGGATTAATTTTTAAATCATATTTAATTATTTTAAAAATATTAATGACATGATGAATTGTTAAATTTACTAAAACAATCTAAATAAAATTTATTTATTAGTGAAAATAAATTAATATACTTACAATTTATTGTAATTTATTAATTTTAAGATTTAATAAATGATAAAGTAATCATTCATAATTTATATTGCAAATACATACCGTAGGAACCCGGGTTCGATTCCCGGCCGCTGTCGAGCAGGGCTGGACTGGTCTCGTAGCAATAAGTCAGACATATGTATCAATTAGATACATTAAAGTAGATAAATAAATAAATGTAGAAACGCTTACACTCTAGAAAAGTATCGGTCGAAATCTTACAGTTTTATACTATAGCAAAAGTAACAATCGGAGTCTTACATTTTTTTGGGCTAGCTCTCATTCGCCAAGGGTATATTGTGTAATTTATTATATATGAGTGCAAAAAATTTGTTTATTAAAAAAAAATAAACCACAATCAAATACATTAATGGATGTGTGATTGGTTAGTGTAATCATAATTTAACAAATTAAATTTAATATAATAATATTTCATCCTATACAAATCGCAATATATTTAATACATTCCCACAGACTTTCTTTCAAATCTCATAAAGTTTATAGCAGGAAATCTTGACTATCATTTATATGCTAATCATATATAATACCATACAAAACCTGTTAAATGTCTTAGCCTTTCTCGGATGCTGTATAAATTATAGTAAATATTTATTATTAAGAGTAACAAAAATAATTCTAAATAAATATTATTGCTTATTATATTTTACAGATATGAGCGCCGACCAGTCAGTAGACCGAGACTAGAACCAACAGCTCCAGAGGATCAAGATGACAGAAGAAGCTACGACCGTCCAAGATCTGGTTCCCGACGTGGCGAGAGTAGGGAGAGATACTACCCAGAAGATCGGAGGCCAGCCTATGACGATGACAGAAGAATGGGACATAGAAAGCCCTACGACCGTAGACCAGTGTACGATGATGATGACAGAGTACAAGATGATAGAAAAAGACGCCCTTACAGGGACGAAATAAGAGGTAAAGACGATGTGAGATCAAGAGATGAGGTAAGATCTAGAGATGAAATAAGGCCTAGAGATGAAATAAGACCTAGGGATGAAATAAGACCTAGAGATGAAATAAGACCTAGAGATGAAATAAGACCTAGAGATGAAATACGACCTAGAGATGAAACGAGACCTAGAGATGAAATAAGACCAAGGGATCAAATAAGGTCCAGAGATGAAGTAAGACCGCGAGATGATTTAAGATCAAGAGATGAAATAAGACCTAGAGACGAAACAAGATCTAGAGAAGAAATAAGACCGCGTGAGGAGGCAAGACCATATCGAGATGAGGTACGTCCACGAGATGAAAAGAGATCATACAGAGACGATTCCAGATCTGCATACAAAAACTCCCAAAGGGAACGTCCATATACTGATGACAGCAGAACTTTTAATGAAGAAAAGCGTTCTAACTTACCTCCTACAGGTCCATCGGAAAACATACCTCTAGTCAAACCAAACGCTGCCACTTCTCTTTTCAGTCAACCACGAGCTGTCCCCAAAATTAAACGGCCCGTACCAGTAAACGAACGAGAGAAGTACGAGTACGTAACAGTAACCACAACAAAATCACCCCCACGATTAGTCGAAGAAGAAGATGATTATTATGATGATTATGACGAAGAAGACATCAAACAACCATCATCATCTGGCAAAAGTAGTTCAATAACAAGCAAACCAAAAGTAGAAGCAGTAGAGAGGGAAAAATTTAAGCCAGCCAAAGTAGAAAATAAAAGGCCGGTTTTTACTAGTGTGGCTGCCAGCAATTTCAAGTCTAGGCGGCCATCAAGTACGACTGCTAAGTCTGTGGAATATGTGGACGAAGAGGTTTTACCTGAACAACCACCCAGCAGAGGAAAGTTTCTATCCAGATACGATTCGAAGAACAAGGAAACTGCAAAGGTAAATGCAAAACCTGATGATGATTATGAGGAGTATGATGAAGAAATAAATAGTAGTAATGGTAGAGATAAAAAATATTCCATCAGGAAACCCAAAGATGATATATATGATGATTATGATTACGAGGAAAAGGTTAAAGAAGATAAATCAAAGATAAGAGATGTAACGACAACAACTCAGAAGTCAAAAGACAGACCACAATCTGTTCGTGTAGTAAAACGACCTTTTCTTCCTTCCAGGGGTGGAAGTCCATACTTACCGCGAGGGTTGCAACCATTAGGAGGTAAAAAGTTTGAGGCACCAAGGACGACGACAACAACGAGGGCAACAACGACAGAAATCAAAACGACGACCGAAACTCAGCTCGAGGAAAATTCAAACGTCGATACAAGCAGCGAAAGAGGCCCGGAAACCTTCAAATTTGACGCCCGGGATGCTGTAAGGCCCATCGATATCAAACCCAAAGGTGCTGGCGAACGTGCTAAGACTAAGTATGAAATAAATGATAATTATAACAGAAACAGAGGCAGCGTCAAAATTATTGAAGAATCGTATGAACAACCACTTTTACCCGTAACGCCAATTCAAAGCAACCCAAAAACAGTAATATCTTTGCCCAATCAACAAAAACCACCCAAATATATAATCCAAAAAATTGATCCCAAACCAGAAATTTCACCAGCTTATGCACCAACTGGAAAACCCCTGAAGGCTGTGCAAGATACATTAAACTCAGTAGAAAACGATTATGATGTCACATTGAATGACGCACTGAGTCCTACTCTACCAAACATACCCCAAATCAGGAATTACCCAAGCGGTTTTATAATTCCAGCGGACAGAGACTATACCTATTCTAGATTTAGACAAAACTACAATTTAGAACCGAGCTTCGCTTCATCTGAAGTTTCAAACGTGCAGTTAAGGCCTAGAACTTTATCCAACCAGGGTAAGAGGTTAGAGAACTTGTCATCTGGTGCCGAATCTTTTGGCAATGCTCACGGTATTAACGTACGAACGCCCCAATCGTTTTACATTCAGCAGCCTAGATTTTCAGCAGTTTTTAGTGCTGAAGATAACGTGGGAAGAAGGCCCAGAACTATTGTCTTAAGGCAAGTCTCTCCAGGTGGGTTTGTGTAATATAGTAGTCTTATGAATATGTTCAATTCATGGCGTATAATTCTGAAGAAATATATGACTTATTCCGTATTTCATCATTCTCACTACCCATTTAATAAATCTAGCAAATAGATTAGTTTTATAACTAATTAAAGGTGCTCTATAATTAATTGTGCAGATACAGTTTTTGAGCTTGGGAAATCCATTAATATTAACTAAAAAGATAAAAATTTAGGAAAACTTTAGAAAACACAAATGAATCATAAACAACGGTCAAATTTGAGATGTCCAAAGTTTCAACTGATAAATTCCATAGACCATAAGTCGTGTCACATAGACCATAAATTCCTTGGACCACAGACAATAAGTTTCTCTTCGGCTTGAAAAATATATGCAATACACATCTTTCATGTTGAAGATAAATGTAGGTTAAATTTATTGTATATAGGTTACGGACCTGGAAACGTAGTTCATCAAACAAAACAGTTACTTTTTATTTACACGCCAAATACAAAAAATACTTCATACAATACTGTGAAACATTACTGATAAATTTAAAGTTGTTGGTAAAAGTTGAACTAATATGTGAAAAATTATAACTTTTTGACATATCTTTCAATATTAGAGTTGAAGGTTCTCATTGAAGGTTGCCATAGAAAAGACTGTATTGCAGCATTTGTAAATGAAAATCTTAACATTTTTAAAAATAATTATCCAGAAAAAAGCTTTGGAATTATTCACAATTAAATGAAACTATGTGATGTAATATTATTTCTACTTTCTTTAAGTTCTTTACTTTTTAGGTTTCGTTGTATTAAATCTTCAGGTATTAACTAAGAAATATTTTGCTAATAGACCACCTGAAGATGTTGCAATACAACGAAAATCAGGTTGTGGTAAAGAACTTAAAGAAAGTAGAAATAATACTACATCACGTAGTTCCATTTAATTGTGAATAACAAATTTCTACAAAATTAACGCCAAATATATTCAATATTTGGAATTATTACTAACTGCCGATTTTTCTTCTTTTAACACTTTATAAGGCTTCGAATGTCACGCAGTCCCTTGTTAAATCCAATTCGCTTAAAAAATACGCATTCAGAAAATGGCCGTGCATGAAAATTGGAAAAACAATGAACATTTTATAATTTTTTTTTATTTTTAATGTTATAAAAAATTATATATTTCTTTGGAATTCCGCAATATTGAATTTAGTAGCTTATTTAGAAAACCTAGATAATACTTTAATTTTGTAATATTTGAAACTTGAAATTTTAACTTAATTTTTACAGAAATAATAAAATTATTGTCTGCTAAAAAGTAGTCCAACAATGATGTAAATATATACATATATGTATATATGCATATATATAAATATATATATATATATATATATATATATATATATACATACACACATTTTTGGGTCAAGTTAGAATGAGAAATGAAATGAAGTTTTATATTATTGGTCTCCCACCCTAGATTTTAAAATTTGGCTCAAAACAATCATATTTATAAATTATTGAATAAACATTTTTCCATGTTTTCACTAGAATATGGTATTTAACCCTTTTTTCGATATTAGACTAAAAATGTCATTATAAAATATAAAATTTTGTGTCTGTGTAATTTTCAAATTAAATTTCAAATTTACTCCTAACGTATAATGAAATAATTTAATTTTGTTGTAATAAAAAATTACTGAATTAAATATATAGTCATTTCTATATATAATGTGAAGATTGATTTAAAACGTTTAAAGATGTCATCTAGTTAATAATGTAATTTTTAATAATTTGTGTTTTATTTGTATGTATTGTAATATAAATAATTATTATCCTTTATTATTTAAGAAATTGTCGGTAATAAAAAATGTATTTTAATAAACAAATTTAATTATTGTATAATAATTATTATTATTTGAATACTCGAAATAAATTTTGTAAACACTTCTGTATTTTTTTTTAATTGCGAACTTCATATCATTCATTACTTTCGGTACTTTCATATTCAAAAACCTTAATATCGAAAATGGACAACGCCTCAAAATTAAATTAATTTATAATTTTGACCAAAACTCGTCACAGCCCTTCTGAGTCTATAAGAATATTGTATTATGCTTTCAAAAAAAAATATTTTAATTGAATAGTTTGAAAGACGATTTCAAGAAGTGTTTTTACTTTCCAGTGAAAATAACCATCCAAAAAATTTAATTTGGGATTTTAATATAAATTGATTCTAATACACTTATAAAGTACATAGTACCTAAATAAAATTATATGTGTGGGAGAGTGTCTAAACCATTAAGTCTATGATTTAAACCGCTGTACTGAACCCATTCTAATTTAATTTTCTATGTGGAATTTTTTTTTGAAGTTATACTTCTTTAGGCGCGTTATGAAAAAATGATAAGAGTGAAATTTTAAGATTCGTCACACAAAAGTTACAGTATGAAGTTGCAGCGGTTGCAGTCTCGAAACAAAAGCTATTGGCACCATCGTCGCCTCTGTTCACTGTTTTCATATTCATAGTATTTATTCTCATGTTTCTAGTGTCTACATTCACACACGTGTTTTAGTTTCATATAAGTGCGATTTATATATGTGCTGATAAATTATATTCAGTAGTGATTTAAATTCAATATTTTGATTAATATATTTACTATTCGTAAATATTAGTGAAAAAATTGTGTTTATAGACTTTTTCAAGTGCTCCAATATAATTGAGGTTATCTATCCGTATGTATTATTTAATGATGCCAAAGAAGTATAACTTCTCACGCGCGTACATAAGTACACGCACCGTTTTTTTTCTTTACAACTAAAGACATTTTCTTATTTAATTTACATAGAATGTGCCATACCAAAAAAAAAAGATTTTTTTCTCAATAATGGAATGATCGATTCTCTTCAAACTTTTCGTATTGTTAATAATATATAAGACAAACAGTATAATGTCATAATTCGTTTTGGCAAATAAAAAACTGATTAGTGTATCATACAAAACAAATGAAATTTTATGTGTTATCTCTCATACAAAATTGAATGAAATTTTGTGTGTTCGTACAGAAAAAGCGAGACCTATTACAGACGTGGTGGAGATTCCACAATACTTCAACGCAAATTGAACAGTGCGATTTGCTTCAGCTTTATGAAATAAAACAAAAAAAACTATTTTAATGTCATAAAAAACCTCCATTACAAATTACATTTCAGAAGAAATGTGCAATTTATTTTAAAAATCTTTGGTCAATGAAAATTTCAAATTTTTTTCTTTTAAAAACTGGATGGAATTAAAAAAACATTGATAAAACCAAATGCTTATAAAACACTTTTTTTTTCTTTTACTAATATTATTTTAACATTGAACATCTTTTCTCATATATTTTATAAATTATTATATTTCTAAGTAATGGGAAAACTTTATATCAATTAATTATAACTAATTATAATCAGGAAAAAATCAATATAAAAACATAAACAATGGCTTAAGAAATAAAAACATATAAAAAAAATTTAAAAGTTAAAAAGAGCAAGTTTAAGGAGAACAAAAAAAGATAGTTTTTGAACATAATTGTTTATAAAAATTAAACTATTTCACAAATCATAGTGAATGTCAGCAGGCTTCTAGTTTTTTCTTATTTTTAACCAACTTCAAATAAGAAGGAGGTTCACAATTCATCGGAATCTTGTTTTTTATGTTTATTCAGCGATAATTCTTTATCTAGTGGAGTGATTTTAATTATTCTTTTTTTATTTGAAAGAGGGTGCCATATGATGAGCTGATGACGCCGTCTAGAAATAAACAATGGAACTCCTTAACAAATGCTAGCGAATCATCTATGATTCAAGATATTTGCTACAGATAGTTGTTACTTTACAAAATAACTACATTACTTACTAGATCAGGGTTTGAGGATGACTTCTGGAGATGAACAATGGGACTCCATAATGGATATTAGTAAATCACCCGTGATTAAATATATTTGCTACTGGTAGTTGTTACTTTGCAAAATAACTACACCGTCGACCAGGTCAGACTCTGATGATGAGTTGTGAAGATGAGCAATGGAACTTCTTAATGGATGATAGTAAATTAAAAGTAATTCGTAGACCGTAATTCAAGATATCTGCTACTGGTAGTTTTCACTTTATGACACCTGATATTGGACTTAGGATATGGAGGACTGAACTCCTTAACGGTTAACAGCTAACCATTGGCGGCTGCTATTGTGTGTTGTTGGTAACCAACTTTACACAAAGAGGAAATTATCTATATACTAGCTTTTGCTCATGACTTTCAATATTTACGCAACATTTTAAGAAAGAAAATAATTGAATATTAGTTATAGTGTGATGGTTAATATTATTAAACAAAAAAATTCTAAAATAAAATATCTTTTAATGAACATATTTGAGAAAAATCCAGAAATGGTGGAAACGAATCGAGTTCATATTCATAATCATCAGCCAGAAATACCATATAAATCTTCATAAATTCCAAGAAAGAAAAATAAATTCAGTTTGGAGACTTGTTTTATTTTTGCAACACCTTTTATATTGGTCAACCTCTCTAAAATCTAGACATTGTTATCACCAGTGATCATAACTTCTTATCAAGTATTATGCATACATCACTCCTAATTTTCAGCAAAGCATGTAATTTTGATAACCCACATTTTCACAGTTACTGTCATGATATCTGAATACCAGATCTTTGACTATCAATTCGGAGTAACCGCCCAATACAAAATCATCTCTAACGATATGTTTTGACTTCAAACCATTGTCGTGTGAAATTAAGTAAGATTTTTAAAATTCGTTTTCCAACATTATTGTCTTTTAGCAGCATCAGTACTCTACTTAGGAGAGCATCTTGTCTCTCTCTCTCTATATAAAAAATCATATTGCCCCTGTTGCTTCACTCTCCTCAGTAATTGGACCAAATTGTCATTCAGTAGTATAATAAATCGAATCATGATCAAGAGAACATGAGTTGAAACTTCAATCAGTACTCTACTTGGGACAGCATCTTGTCTCTCTCTATATAAAAAATCATATTTCCCCCCTGTTGCTTCACTTTCCGCAGTAATTGGACCAAATTGTGATTCGGTAGTGTAATATATCGAATCATGATCAAGAGAACATGAGTTGAAACTGCAATCAGTACTCTACTTGGGACAGCATCTTGTCTCTCCCAATATAAAAAATCATATTTCCCCCCTATGGCTCCACTCTCCTCATTAATTGGACCAAATTGTGATTCAGTAGTGTAATAAATCGAATCATGATCAAAAGAACATGGGTTTAAACTGCAATCAGTACTCTACTTGGGACAGCATCTTGTCTCTCTCTATATAAAAAATCATATTTCCCCCCTGTTGGTTCACTCTCCTCAGTAATTGGACCAAATTGTGATTCGGTAGTGTAATATATCGAATCATGATCAAGAGAACATGAGTTGAAACTGCAATCAGTACTCTACTTGGGACAGCATCTTGTCTCTCCCAATATAAAAAATCATATTTCCCCCCTATGGCTCCACTCTCCTCATTAATTGGACCAAATTGTGATTCAGTAGTGTAATAAATCGAATCATGATCAAAAGAACATGGGTTTAAACTGCAATCAGTACTCTACTTGGGACAGCATCTTGTCTCTCTCTATATAAATAATCATTTTTCCCCCCTGTTGCTCCACTCTCCTCAGTAATTAGACCAAATTGTGATTCAGTAGTGTAATAAATCGAATCATGATCAAAAGAACATGGGTTTAAACTGCAATCAGTACTCTACTTGGGACAGCATCTTGTCTCTAAATAAAAAATCATATTTCCCCCCTATGGCTCCACTCTCCTCATTAATTGGACCAAATTGTGATTCAGTAGTGTAATAAATCGAATCATGATCAAAAGAACATGGGTTTAAACTTCAATCAGTACTCTACTTGGGACAGCATCTTGTCTCTCTCTATATAAAAAATCATATTTCCCCCCTGTTGCTTCACTCTCCGCAGTAATTGGACCAAATTGTGATTCGGTAGTGTAATATATCGAATCATGATCAAGAGAACATGGGTTGAAAATGCAATCAGTACTCTACTTGGGACAGCATCTTGTCTCTCTCTATATAAAAAATCATAATTCCCCCCCTATGGCTCCACTCTCCTCATTAATTGGACCAAATTGTGATTCAGTAGTGTAATAAATCGAATCATGATCAAGAGAATATGGGTTTAAACTGCAATCAGTACTCTACTTGGGACAGCATCTTGTCTCTCTCTATATAAAAAATCATATTTCCCCCCTGTTGCTTCCCTCTCCTCAGTAATTGGACCAAATTATGATTCAGTAGTGTAATAAATCGAATCATGATCAAGAGAACATGGGTTGAAACTGCAATCAGTACTCTACTTGGGACAGCATCTTGTCTCTCTCTATATAAAAAATCATATTTCCCCCCTATTGCTTCACTCTCCTCAGTAATTGGACCAAATAGTGATTCAGTAGTGTAATAAATCGAATCATGAACAAGAGAACATGGGTTGAAACTGCAATCAGTACTCTACTTGGGACAGCATCTTGTCTCTCTCTATATACAAAATCATTTTCCCCCCTATGGCTCCACTCTCCTCATTAATTGGACCAAATTGTGATTCAGTGGTGTAATAAATCGAATCATGATCAAGAGAATAGGGTTGAAACTGCAATCAGTACTCTACTTGGGACAGCATCTTGTCTCTCTCTATATACAAAATCATTTTTCCCCCCTATGGCTCCACTCTCCTCATTAATTGGACCAAATTGTGATTCAGTAGTGTAATAAATTGAATCATAATCAAGAGAATATGGGTTGAAATTGCAATCAGTACTCTACTTAGGACAGCATCTTGTCTCTCTCTATATAAAAAATCAGTTTCCCCCCCTGTTGCTCCACTCTCCTCAGTAATTAGACCAAATTGTGATTCAGTAGTGTAATAAATCGAATAATGAGCAAGAGAACATGTAGGAACTTATTTTAATGTAGCATCCAAAATAAACCATACACACTATGGCATATCGCTGAGCTTATAAAGGACTAACCATGGAATTTTCTACATAAACTACCCTAATTTTAATACTTTGAAAAAAAAATAAAAAATGTCTTGGAATACACACAGTGTCCGGGAATAAATGTTGGATAAAAAAGACGCTATTGGTTGGCTATAAAGGAATAAATGTTCGTTGAAATAAAACGTAAAACACGTGGTTCTTCTAATTTAGTGCAAAAAAAAGTGATATATAACTCTTTTTAACCCACCTAATACCGCTAACGCACGCACACAAGCTCACGCTAGCTGTATGTAACCACTACATTACCAAATAATATTAACTATTATTAAGAGACACTCATCTCCCCTCGCCAGTTTAACGTCACCCGCAGATAAGGGGTACGATCAAGAGTACGCGTTCCTAGGTTGCCGCTCGTTACGTGCGCGTGTTATTTGTTTGATTTTGCGATGTTTGGTTGAAATTAACTTGTGTAATTCAGTCTTAGTAACTATTTATAATAATTCAATATAACGGTCCGTCATTGCGCTCTGTACGAGTGTTTATATAGCAATCAAATCAATAAGGATAGGAGATCGTTTTGTCTCCTTTTTCTTGTATGTTGTAAATAAATTTGTTTTGTACCTTCAACTTATTTGATTAGTAAGTATAACTTTATATCTACAAACATGTCACTGAGCAGTTTTAAAATACAAACTGTTCTTAAAGTCACTGTTTTGTTTGAATGCGATGTGGTTGGAAAACTTATCATTGTAGTGTCTACCATAGGCTTTTTATATGTTATATTAAGAATCTAAAGTAAAACCGACGAAGACCTTATTCCAGTGTATCACAATTAAAAATGACCAGAATTATTTTTATTTAAAATTTGATATCATTTTTAGGATCCACACTAAGTACCTTTTTTAAAATTCTATCTTTATATTATTATTATTAACTTGCTTTCACTCAATTAAATGTATAGTATAAAATATTGATTTACATGACTGAATTACACAAGTAATTCGGTAATAATAAAGACGTGCGCGCCAGTATAAAGTTACTGCGCCAGCGTGCTATCGAGACAGTCATTCGACCGACTGTATTGGTTAAAAAGAGAAACAGCTATTTTGCTGACATATAGCGTCAACTCGCTCAATCGGCACGATTGCCCGCAACGATCGAGTCCGATATGTAGTAACAGTGAACATTCTTTACCTGCACGCAGTTGACAGCCCTACGATAATTTACGCACACACACAAACGGATACGGATAGGCGAGTACGTATGTAATAGTATAGGCAATTAAATCTGTTCGCTTGGATGGAGTGTCGGAGGTGTGACATTAACCCGAGCAGTGCTGATTCACGTGCGCAAGTATTGTGTGTATAAAAAAATTGCCAATTATGAATATTATTTTGAATTTTCTGAAAAAAGTCAAGTTTCAATCAACGAATACTGTCTTTCTTTATCCGACATTTATTCCCGGACACCGTGTATATATTTATAATAAAAATTTACCCCAGATCGTTCCATCGATTTAAAGATTAAAGATCATTACACACCCACTCGAGCGTATTTGTGTGTGTGGGTGGGTGTGTAATGATTTTATTAAAGATCATTACACACCCACCCACACACACAAATACGCTCGAGCTTACACGCTACACGTACATAATTACTACACATAAACACGCGCATGGATACTCAAAATTTACGCAAACGCGGACTCTCATACACATGCATTTACATATATAATCGCTACATGCACATACTCAAATACACACACGCACGCACATAAACAAAACGCTCTTAATCATGCACACTCTCAAATACACGCACATAAACAAAACGCTCTCAAGCATGCACGCACAAACACGCGCACTCTGTTGAAATACATGCATTACGCATAAAGCAAACATGGAAACATACGAAAGCATAAACACATACGTTTCAAAATAAACATGTAAACTCGTACACACGAACACATACGCACGTACACTTCTTAATTTCGTGTTTCTTTCTATTCCCTATTTCCCAGAATTATTTTAAAAGAAAATAAAAAATGGTTGGATTAAGTTAGATATTACAAAAAAATGGATATACACAGAAATTACATTTTTTATTACAATACGTTGTACTTGTATAATCAAATTGATATTTTGGTTACATTATGTTTTTCTGTTATAGGTTTTTTTTAATTACTAACAAATTAATTGTTTCCAATGCAATTACAAACAAGACAACAATGCTAATATCGATCAAAATAGAAAATATATATTTATTTTTATTTTTTATCAACTATAGTTATTCTGTTAATTCATCTCAAAGTAGTGGAAGTCATTTTTAAACAAGAAACATTAAATCGGGCCAAATTAATTTTTCCTGAAAAGATCTTTTCTCTGCTTTAAACTGAAGCATTCTTCGGGGGTGGTGCACACCCCATCAGACCTCCGAAGGGTTCCAAAGTTACATTGACAAGATGGAACATCGGGATCACAAGGGCCCGCTAAATCTTCTATTTCCGGATTGTCACAGGATTGTTCTGAGAGTCGAGGACAATTGGATACCTCATGTTCTCCATGGGGGCATTCTCCAGCTGAAGCAAGAAGGGGAAAAATGTCAATTAAAATTACATACGTTAAGTTATTGATTTTACCTATATTTAAATAGTTGATGAGCTATTGGATTAATTTTCTTATGTGAAACTTTTTATCAAGCGGTAGATTGTGAACATCGTCACAGAAATGTGTAACGAGAGTAAAGAATATTAATAATTAGGTATTATTAACCATTTATTCCGCCAGGAAGTCGATAGTACTGATGTCTTATTACAAATGAAGCTTTCTTTATCCTCTGGCATTTTTTTACATATACCACAACCTGTGTTTTTTTATTTCTATGTCCTGTTTTTAAAAAGATCAATTGAAGCAAGTTAACAGTAAGATTGAAGGTAAAATGCACTTAACACTTTCCCTGACGAATGTACACTAAACATTTCCTTTTTAAATAAATACTCTTTGTACCGAAATTAACACTAATTCTTTTACTAATGGCTTGATTGGAATAAAAAAAATTTATATATGTTACCACTAAATCCCATTAAAGTCCTTTCGGTGATATATAAACAAATAAATAGATAAATAGAAAAAAACAACTTTGTTGTGTAATGTTATCTCTATTGTGTTCCCCAAAATATGTTTTAAAAAATTAAATTTAAATATATATAATATAGAGCATGCGTACACAAATATCAGAAGATAATAAACAGAAACAGTTAGCAAAAATTATCACTTAGCGACCAAATGTTAACCTATTTAAACACCAATGACCATGAAAACTTATACTGTTCATGAAAAGTAAACTTGTCTCACATTACAAGGTCTTCGGTTAAATTAAATTTTATTTTATTAATAACATTGTAACTACGTCCAATGGGAAAACATCAGCTAAGTGCAAAATCATATCAAATAGTTTTATACCATAGACAATCATCATCATATATATTAATACGCTAAGGTTAAGATGTTACACTCCCTTTTTAGAAAAAACCTCACAACTAATCCACATAAATTATATATCATTTTATAGATAATTGCTTGCTCTACCGGCATCCACAACTAAAAAAATTATTATTGCTATTGTTTTTGCAAATTAATTAATTATTAAAATTATATACACAAAACGGCAATGCTGCCATCTAACGGCTCAACGTCAATATGATTGACGGTCGGTAAAATTTTTGTTTAATTTCAAATCCACTCACGTATAAATAAAGTGGCGCTTTAGCTCAATGCTTTTGATACTTGCGCCTCTATATGTCAATTTTAGTAAAATATTTGTTTGATCTGTCATCTGAGTTTCATAATGGAATAAATAATGCGAAGACTTCGCACGGGTCACGCTAGTTTCATTTAATGATTCTAATTAACCAAAATAGTCTGAAAAATGTTCTTAAACTGTGGGAACTTTAAAAAGACGCTTCACACGGAGATTTGAATCAATGTGTATTTATTGATAATATTAAAAGAAACATTAAACAATTTTCTTTCCAATCGTGTAAAGGGGAAAAGAAATTTTTTCCCGTGCATCCCATCGAGTCCAGTATCATTGAAGAGGTTTTACTAAAACA
This sequence comes from Druceiella hillmani, assembly GCA_039881145.1. NCBI lineage: Eukaryota > Metazoa > Arthropoda > Insecta > Lepidoptera > Hepialidae > Druceiella > Druceiella hillmani. Next base: position 8,723,407 of record JAYKKI010000064.1, on the reverse strand, counting down.
AAATTTTAAAATCGGGTTCCATCCAAAATATTGATCTACAGAATGACATGAAAAATAAACAAAACACGATCACTCCGCCTTCCCATCCTTGAAATTTTAGGAAGTACCTTATAATCAAAGTTATTTAATATGAAATCTTAATGTTCTAACTTAATATTCTAAGTTACATAATACGAAAACAGGGAAAAAAGACGCGATAAATGCGTTTTTTTTTCACTAATGTCATAAGTGTGCCAGAGAGAGAGAGAGAGAAATGTCATAACAAGAGCCAATTTTGTTCTTCACAACTTTCAAAGCGACCCGATAAATGCATTTTTTTTCATTAATTTCATATGAGTGCCAGAGAGCATAACAAGAGGCATTTTTGTTCTTCACAAATTCCAATGGAACGTGATAAATACATCTTTTTCACTAATTTCATAAGAGTGCCAGAGAGAGAGAGAGAGAGAGAAATGTCATAACAAGAGCCATTTTTGTTCTTCATAACTTTCGAAAGAAAAGGATAAATGCATCTTTTTTCACTAATTTCATAACAGTGCCAGAAAGCATAACAAGAGCCATTTTTGTTCTTTGTAATTTTCAAAGGAACGCGATAAATGCATCTTTTTTCACTAATTTCATAAGAGTGCCAGAGAGAGAGAGAGAGAAATGTCATAACAAGAGCCAATTTTGTTCTTCACAACTTTCAAAGCGACCCGATAAATGCATCTTTTTCACTAATTTCATAAGAGTGCCAGAGAGCATAACAAGAGGCATTTTTGTTCTTCACAAATTCCAAAGGAAGGCTATAAATGCATCTTTTTCACTAATTTTATAAGAGTGCCAGAGAGAGAGAGCGAGAAATTTCATAACAAGAGCCATTTTTGTTCTTCATAATTATCAAAGGAACGCTATAAATACATCATTTTTCACTAATTTCATATGAGTACCAGAGAGAGAGAGAGAGAGAGAGAGAGAGATTTCATAACAAGAGCCATTTTTGTTCTTCATAATTATCAAAGGAACGCTATAAATACATCATTTTTCACTAATTTCATATGAGTATCAGAGAGAGAGAGACAGATTTCATAACAAGAGCCATTTTTGTTCTTCATAATTATCAAAGGAACGCTATAAATACATCATTTTTCACTAATTTCATATGAGTACCAGAGAGAGAGAGAGATCTCATAACAAGAGCCATTTTTGTTCTTCATAATTATCAAAGGACCGCTATAAATACATCATTTTTCACTAATTTCATATGAGTACCAGAGAGAGAGAAAGAGAGAGAGAGAGAGATAGAGAGATTTCATAACAAGAGCCATTTTTGTTTTTCATAATTATCAAAGGAACGCTATAAATACATCATTTTTCACTAATTTCATATGAGTACCAGAGAGAGAGAAAGAGAGAGAGAGAGATTTCATAACAAGAGCCATTTTTGTTCTTCATAATTATCAAAGGAACGCTACAAATACATCATTTTTCACTAATTTCATATGAGTACCAGAGAGAGAGAGAGAGAGAGAGATTTCATAACAAGAGCCATTTTTGTTCTTCATAACTTTCAAAGGAACGCGATAAATGTATCTTTTTTCGATGATTTCATGAAAGCGCTAGTGTTTTTTTTTCTTCCCTACTTTCATAACAGCACCAGAGAATGCCCATCCTCTTTTAAATCTTAAGAATATTCTAAGTACCAGCGTTTGATGAGAACGTATGCGGTTCAAAAAATTACACAATTTGGTCTAATACTTCGTTTGTGATATCTTAAAATCAAATATATGCCTAATGATTAGATGCTAATACTAATTAGTACTAATGACAGTTATGATAAAATTCTCTAGCTTTATTAGCTTATTTGTGTTTTACTTGCTTTCATAAGATCATTATAAGAGTGTCTTTTATTGCTTTCATAAAAGCCGTTTCTATTCTTCATTCCTTTCATAGGAATGCCAGAGAATGCCATAAGAGCGCTTTTTATTCTTCCCTACTCTTATAAGAGCGGCTTCTGTTCTTCATTATTTTCATAAAAATGCCAGAGAATGCTATAAGAGCACTTTCCATTCTTCCCTACTTTCATAAGAGCAGTTTTTGCTCTTCATTACTTTCGTATGAATGCCAGAGAATGCCATAAGAGCACATTTTGTTCTTTACTACTTTCAAAAGAACGCAATAAATGTGTCTTTTTTTACTGATTTCATAAGAGTGCCAGAGAGTGCAATAAGAGCGCCTTACGCTCTTTCTATTTTTATTTGAGCACCAGAGTGAGCCATAAAAGAGGCTGTCGTTTTTCATTATTTTTATAAAGGCGCCTTTTGTTATTATCTACTTTACTAAAAGCGCCAGAAATTACCTTAAGAGTATATTCTGTTCTTCACTAACTCACTTTTCATAAGATCGCCAGACAGTGACATACGAGAACTTTTTGTTTTTTACTACTGGATAAAAGCACCAGAAAGCGACGTAAAAGATGTACTCTTGCGTCACTACTCTCATTAGAGCCTCAAAGAGCGCCACGAGAACGCCTTTGTTCTTGACTATTATCATAAGAGTGCCAGGAAGTATTACAAAAGGCCTTTTGTTTTTGATTATTTTTATGAGAGTATGAGAGAGGGCCATAAAATGCTTTTTTGATCTTCAATTATATGAGCACCAGTTATGTACTAGCCTTTTACAACGTTTTTCGTCTACGTCCGTTGATCATACATTTAAAATGGTTTCATAATATCGTACATAAAACGATTAAAGGAGTTTTGATTCCTTGGTTTTTTTTTGTCTTTTTGTAAAAAAAATACAAAAATAATCCCAAAAATTCACGAATACAAGTTGTATAATGTGCGAGTTGTATAATGTGATCTTTGTACATGTATAATGTATGTACAAAGTAGTGATTTATCAGATTATAATTAGCTAATAGTTTCAATTATACCCTAATACAATCTAGCAATGTCGAATTGTTATTTCGGCAAAGTTATTTTTTCAACAATGTTTTTGTAAGAATATGGCGTAGTTTTCATTATAGTACTTCCCTATCTCAGCACTCTAAATCTATTAAATTTTTGGTAACTATTTTCACAGTATGTTTTACCCCAAAATAACATTAAAAGTTACTAATATAGCTCTGAACCAACCAACTCTATCGTGATTTTAACGCAACTAAACTCACTCTGAATAAAATACGAGTTTTTAAACATAAAGATGACCGCGGCTAGTCTTAATCAGCCAAGTCTTTCACTCAGATACATCAGTTCGCCCAAACAATTCCCATATTACATCGTCTGCTGAACCCAAAAAGGTTGTATTTTTAAAAAAAAATTCCCAAATTGCGTGACATAAATCAGCTTTAAAAACACCATTTTCATTTCGCAAAAAAGGTCTTAGCCTTAAAGAACATTCAAACTATTACAAAATTGGTGATAGAACGGTGGAGTTAATTTTCAATAAAGACATTTTTGAAAAAAATGTTTGCATCAACGATTCAATGGTGATTGAATCCAAAAATATGCTTACATAGTATTTTTATTTATTTCTCTGTTCGTCCCGGCTCCCACAAAAAAAACTACTAAATGTTTTCATCGTTTCAAAATTTAGAATCAAAAATAAAAACTGAAATAGGTATTGCAATCCACAAAAGCTTGGCAGGATATTAGAATGGAATATTTTATGTACTCAATCAATATATAGAAATAAAAAAATCATTCTCAGTTTAAACCTAGGGTATAATTAAGTATTGATGATTGAAGTTATCTCATCAAATAATAACTATAGTAACTAGAATGCTTTCAAACGTTTAAAAAGTCATAGAACTCTTGTACATTTATTTAGTTCGAGGTAAGCCGTTATTAAGATTATTGAGGAATACTGAGAAGAGAAATAAAATAAATACCTGAAATATGTACCATAATCCTAGTTTATTTATAAGTTCAATAAATAATACTAAATATTATTAAAAACACTATAAGAAATACCGACGTTATAGTTTTGGAGGTTTGTCTTCGATGACAATCTTCGTTGTGTCTATTCTTTATATTATATTGTTAAGTAAATCATATCTACCTCGTTCAATGAAGACTACTTTTTAATAATGATACTAAAAAAGTATATTTAAAATACAATTCCAAAGAAACGAAACGATATTCATAACGCGTGCTGTCAAAATGTATGTTTTCTTGACATTACAGCCATCTCGTCCCGCGCTAAAATTAACCACGTGACTTTATTTGTCCACTTGGCGGCATTTTTCCGATTATAAAATTATCAAAGTAAATCATATTGGATTCATTCATTAACAATTACAGTTTTTAATAATGATAATAATAAAAATATATTGAACAAATTAAAATATAATTCTAAAGAAACACAATGATATTCATAACGCGAACTGTCAAAACTTGTATTTCTGGCACCCGGCAGCCATTTTGTGCTGAGCTGACTTATTTATCGCGTGACTTTCTTTATATGTTTGGCTGCTTCATTTTCAGTTATAACATTCGCGCACGGCTTTTAATATAAATAACGTGGGGCAAGTTACAATAATATATCTTATTTCATTAAAAGTACCTAGTCACGAAAGAACTAGGTAATTTTAATGAAATAAGATATATTTAATGATACTTTTACTAGATGATCCTAGAGAGGATTTCAAATAATTTAAAACAATTTCTTATAGAATACAGTCGACATGCAGTCATCTGGTCTATACCTGAAACTACTTATATTATTATGTTGGAAAAAGTATTTAAAACGTTGAATAGATTTATAAATTTAAAAAAATGTAAAAGTTCTATTCTTGCTTTTAATCGTGTATTTTTTTTAATTATTAAATAATTATGTTGATAATCCTTCGTCTTTGATTTGAGGACGTTTTATTCTCCTGACTGTTACGTGAGACTACAGCGTCATATTTTATTTCATCTACCTAGAGCGCGCACGAATATAGAGCAGCGTTTACAAATCTGTCACGCAAGTATATTAATTACAAGGTATTGCGAGAGGCGACCAATCTTAATATTTTTTCTGCTCCGTTGACCGCTTTAGGAACGCGATTTTGGAGTTGCTTGGTAGTTCACGTTTGATGATTAATTAGTTTCATATTTAATTTGAATTAATGTGTATTTTTTATTTTATTAAATATTATTTTTGTTATTATGAGTAAATATAAATTTAATTTAAGTATGCACCATTATCATCTACTACTTATCGTCATCTATGTGGCAGTGAAAATATACTTGACTTGTAAAATTTCGGTGACTTTGATTCAATAATCTGTGCGATATCGTTTTGAAGATCTTCCTTAGCGTCGATTTTTTTCACGTAAATGGTTACTTAGAGCCCTAAATAAATGGTAATCAGAGGGCGCTATGTCCGGCGAATATGGTGGATGAGTGAATAGAACCCAGCCGAGATCCTCTAATTTATTACTAGTACGTTTTGCAATGTGTGGTCTAGCACTATCATGTAGAAAATAAAGTCGATCCTGTTGACTACTCAATTTGTTAGCTAATCGGTTCAATTCTTCCCAGTAAATATCTGTACTAATTGTAGATCCTTCTGAAAGCAACTCCTAATGAATAATACCGTTAATATTCCACCACCTTTTTGGCACTTATTTCAGGTTTGGATACTGAAACTCAGCCATTGACGTTTGCGTGTATGATTAACGTGTTTAACCCACTTCTCATCGCCAGTTACTAACTAATTTAGCCAATCGAAGTTACATTTCAATATCAATAATTGTTGACAAGTATCAACTATGCACTGAAAGTGATATGATGACAACTCATGGGTCATCAAAAAACCGTGTTTTAAAACTTTTCCCAATTCGTATAAGCGTGTTTCTATGGTGTCATGACTACAGTGTAGCTCATCTGCCCATTAACAATCAGGCAGATCAGAAAGTCAATCTTGGATCCTCCTCAATCAAGCGTCGTAATCGTTAAACGTTCAATTCAACAGAGCGTCCGGCACTGGGTTTGTCCTCAAGATCATAGTCCTCATTCCTGAACTTTCTGGACCAAATTCTTGCCGTCGCATAAGACACCGTGTTATTTGTGGCAGTCTTTGCACCATGACCCAGACGAAATTCGTAAAGTAGTAGAGTCCGTATTTCATATCGATTTAAATCCATTATCTTTTATGTAATTCACTTAAAGCTTCGGCGCTGACCTTTGTCAATTGAAAAGTCCTGAATTGTGGCTAAAAACTTACTAGCCAAACTAATAAATATGCTTCTTCATACAATAGCAGTCTGCTCACCAAAACAAAACTTACAACCTTATATACGTAGGACCTATTATCACAAATTGCATATATACAGACCGTAGAAAAACGGACAAGGACTAATCCTGGCGGACCTACTCAATAGTAAGTAAGTTAACGAGTTTTAGAATAATAATAGCTATTATTGTTCTTCACTAGCTCTACCAAACGAAGTAAGCTCTTGAACAATATTCCAACAAATTAAAACTATACATAAATTCTGTCTAATCGTCTTTGGCAATAACACATTTTGGATCTTTGTCTTCGTCAACCGAACATAATTTGCACAGTTGTCACATTTGCAATACACAGTTGTTTGCCTTTCATGATAATATTGCTATAAATATTAATGAGCTAAAGCTATCATTGCTCTGAACTGAAATTCAAAACAAATTCTTCTTCATGACTAGTCGCTAGGCTGGATACATGTAAACACTTGTACAAATTTGCAGTCTCCATGCCCACTTGACAATATTGCTTCGCGGCGTAACATTGCGATGTTCTTGATATAAACAATATTTTTTTTTAATTTCTCCATCTGTTTTCTTAGTTGTGCAGTTTACTTTTGACTCGTGTAATATTTTAACAAGTGTCCGTTTCGAATGGGGCGATATCAAAAGCCAGCATTATGTATTTTGGACTGGTTACTTAATTCGGCATCTATTTTCGCAATATTGGTATTTGATCTTGAATGTGATATAAACTAAAATTTAATGTCGTAAGTTTTTAACCAGATCTAAATGTTTTCGTTTTGGTTAAAACGAAAACATTTAGAATTGTTTATGGTTTGAAACGGTCTTTAGTGTTATAAAAACCCGGAGGAAAACTGTTTACTAACGCAACGACACATCACATATCCACATATTTCTTTTTATTATATCATTTAAACTATTTTCACCTATATTTTTTTATGACATGTGTACATAAAACGATAAAACCCAAATACATGTTTTCCTGTTTGACATTCTAATTTTCGTATGTTATGTTTATCGATATTAAGGATTAAGCGGAAATATGTAAAATTTATATAAAACCTATCTCAAATCACAGACGAAAAGTCTATATGGGCATTTTATGCAGGTACCAATTACCCATTTTATTGATAGCGCATTTACTAAGCTTTTGTATTTATATTAAGCATTTTCTAACATAATTGGCATTGGGACAAAAATGTTACCAGCATTCCCTCTATTAATTTCATTTGAAATTTGCTTCATAATCCTGATATATATATATATATATATATATATGGTACAAATTTATATTTCACATGTTTTACACTGAAAAATATTTCAATATTGAGTTTACTTTATTTTTTTTCAATATATGCATTATAAATCATATCCATATAAAATATATTTACGCCTGGTAATTTACTTTTCTCTTGTAATTTGAAATAGTGATTAATTTGTTCGTACACGTGTGTATAAAAGACATTTACTGTAATTTTACTTTTGTCTTATAATTTGAAATTGGGATTAATTTTTTCAATATATGTACTATTATAAATCACGTACGTATAAAAGACATTTTCGCCTGGTAATTTTACTTTTGTCTTATTATACGGAATAGTGATTAATTTTGCAATATATGTACTATTATATTCGTAAATCACGTATGTATAAAATACATTTACGCGTGGTAATTTTACTTTTGTCTTATAATTTGAAATAGAGATTAATTTTTTTAATGTATGTACTATTATAAAACAAGTGTGTATAAAAAATTTTTTAGGCGTGGTAATTTTACTTTTGTCTTATAATACGAAATAGTAATGAATTTTTCAAAATATGTACTATTGTAAATCACATATGTATTAAAGATATTTACGCCTGGTAATTTTACTTTTGTCTTGTAATTCGAAATAATGAGTATCGGTTTTTTTTATTAATATCTCAAGTATCAAACAATACGTTAACATGAATACAACAGTCAAGTGATGGTGTATTTTTATTTATTAAAATAGGGTGGGGTGAATATACATTTTCTGACAAAACTATTTCGTGAACATTACTATGTTATAGATAAAACATAGTAAGTGAGCTACAAAGAAAGATTAGCTATTGCTTAGTTCAGTGTATTAGTTAGTTCAGTGTATTAGTTAGTTCAGTGTATTAGTTAGTTCAGTGTACCCGACCAATTACGTATTGGAACACGCCAAAGTCGAACTTTGTATGTAATTGTCTATATTTCTTGAAATTCTCGATGAAAGTTTTCTATTGAAATTTCTAATCAAATGCTACTTATTTAGCTTTTGTCCAGATTCGTTAAAGCTAAATCTATCCAAGGATATCCCCTTCAACAAGATACGCAAAACAATGTCTCTCTACAATACACCCTTCAGAGGAGTTCATAAAAAATATTATTTTTTTAAATTTATTACGGCATATTAATTGAAATCTTTACATAAAGCACCCACTTGCAAAATTAATTATTCGCTAATAATACGTTAATTGTTAATTGCTTTCTTATGAATAATTTAGTCCTAATTATGTGCTAATATGATTAATAACATATTTTTAATATTAATAGCTTTGTTAACTATTTAAATGTTATCTAAAAACCTTAGACTAAAACTATTCATTAATTAAGCATTTAAGAACACTTAGATTATAATACTGAATCCAGCAGCATGGCTGTAATTTTATCTCGTTCTATTTTCTTTTTTATTATAAAATGTTAAAATTAATTCATTATTAATTAGTTAAAATTAAACTATCAAGTTTTTAAAAATTGAATTTGCTCTTTCGTCTGTAACAAAATATCATTAACCTTTCGTAGAAAACAATATTTTTTCAATGTTTTAGGGACAGAGGAATCTAATGCTAAACAAACTGTTTTTTAGTGTCGCTCTTAACATATTATTCTTTGCAATACGAGAAAAAATGTTGCTTATACCCGAGCAATATTGAAGTATTTCATACACATAAGTCTAAAACCACAAAAACTGTGAGGATGTGACGGACAGATGGAAATGATAAATTTATAAGATTTCTTTTTTCGCTGTGCGACCCAAAAATCCTGTAATTTTCTAAACGTTCTTTGGAAAGGGTCTGAAAACAGTTTTAAGGTCTGAGATATCAAATGACGATACAAATTTGGTGAATAAATGACAAACAGATCACTAACTGCAGAAAGGATGCTGAACTTTACTTGCATATCTATACACATAATAAAACTATAACAAATCAAATTCTGTACATGGAAAGTGTTTTAGAACTATTGACTGATTTAGCGTTTAGAATAATAACAGAAGCCAAAAATCCTGGTTAATTTGTTCTTCAATCACGCGAAATCTACTGGATGGATTTTAATAAAATTTGATAAGTTAGTTGTTTATGCTCTCGAGCAACATATAGGCTATTACAGATTAAGAAACACACAAATTTGGTGAATATTACGATATTGTAATGCTAACGCCATCTATTATCGTTTTTAGCAAGCTTTATGCTCAAAGAGTTCTGAGAGAAACAACAATTAAAAAATAAAACAAAAAATTCCTAAAAACTTTGTTATAACAAATTTCACACGAATTCGCCGGAAATTCGCAATAAGATGCTTAGAGCATTAGGATTCTTAGAGCCAAATACTACTTATTAACTCATAACACAATATCCAGACCTATAAAGCCTACAAAGTGATACATATATTACTCTTGGCTTCAAATTACTCGAGAAAAAGAATTTTTCCAAGTTCTACAGTGTGAAAATTGGGGAGCAAAATTTTGAAAGAGTCGTAATAACTAACTATAAGTTGAAAACGTGAAAGTTTTTATTTTGACTCTCAGACAGAAATAAAGAAAAACTTATTTTAACGATTTTTGGAAAATTATTAACCATGTAGTAATTATACATTAGAAAACAAAATGCAGTGTGTGTGTCTTTTTGCCCGAGTAAAGCCGGAATAGGCATCTAGTTGAAGATAAAAAACCTGTCAAGCACGAGTGTGCATGTTAAATAATATAAACTTTCACAGGTCTAGAAAGAAAGCAATTATAAAAATGTTATATATATATATATATATATATATATATATATATATATGTATGTATATATATATATATATATATATATGTATATATATGTATGTGATATATATAATTTGATGGGAAAGATATGTATCACTTATTTATATCTCTAGCTCAGTAGCTCAGTATCTCAGTACTCCGAGTTATTAACGAAATTTTTTATTACGCATACGTTGAACAATGGTCATACAATGTGATGATAAAAAGTAATGACTGAACATTACGCAATATTGTTTGAAAATAAAAATAAATTCTACGAGAGTATCCACTTGATTTTGTTTAATACATGGAGGTCTAGGATTTAGGACTGTCAACCTAGATTCAAATTATACATCAAAATAAATTTAATGATTGGCGTATTTATATAATTTTAAATTAGAATTTTAAAACGAAACAAAAAAAGTGTTTGTTCATGCAAATATTTTGAGCGAACTAAAGTATATTTTATCTCTAACGAACTAAAGTATACCTTATAACAGCATTCACATTCGATCGCGAGTAGCCACGTCGTCTACATAGATCCAGTTGCATATTTGACTAAACAGGTCGAGCGTTTTCTTTCTCTTTCATTTAACGTCAAGATATATATATATATATATATATATATATATATATATATATATATATACATATATATACTTTTATATCTATCTTCACGAGGCGACGAGTGAGTAAAATGATTGATTTGGTGAAATGAAAAAGACGTCGGTCACTCCCGAGCTAGTGATATACTGATACATTTTGATTTCAAGTAAGCGAGTAATAGTATAACATATGAGCTATATCTTTTATATCCCTCACTCATGAGTTACACATCTCTAGTTTACGCTTTACTTCATTCACTCATATTGTAAGAAACTGCCTAGGGGTACTATGTATTCCTAAGTAATCCCATGATCATATAAACTATATCTTTTATATCCCTCACTCATGAGTTACACATCTCTAGTTTACGCTTTACTGCATTCACTCATATTGTAAGAAACTGCCTAGGGGTACTATGTATTCCTAAGTAATGCCATGATCATATAAACTATATCTTTTATATCCCTCACTCATGAGTTACACGTCTCTAGTTTACGCTTTACTTCATTCACTCATATTGTAAGAAACTGCCTAGGGGTACTATGTATTCCTAAGTAATGCCATGATCATATAAACTATATCTTTTATATCCCTCACTCATGAGTTACACATCTCTAGTTTACGCTTTACTTCATTCACTCATATTGTAAGAAACTGCCTAGGGGTACTATGTATTCCTAAGTAATGCCATGATCATATAAACTATATCTTTTATATCCCTCACTCATGAGTTACACATCTCTAGTTTACGCTTTACTTCATTCACTCATATTGTAAGAAACTGCCTAGGGGTACTATGTATTCCTAAGTAATGCCATGATCATATAAACTATATCTTTTATATCCCTCACTCATGAGTTACACATCTCTAGTTTACGCTTTACTTCATTCACTCATATTGTAAGAAACTGCCTAGGGGTACTATGTATTCCTAAGTAATCCCATGATCATAAAATATAAGCTATATCTTTTATATCCCTCACTCATGAGTTACACATCTCTAGTTTACGGTTCACTTCATTCACTCATATTGTAAGAAACTGCCTAGGGGTACTATGTATTCCTAAGTAATGCCATGATCATATAAACTATATCTTTTATATCCCTCACTCATGAGTTACACATCTCTAGTTTACGCTTTACTTCATTCACTCATATTGTAAGAAACTGCCTAGGGGTACTATGTATTCCTAAGTAATCCCATGATCATAAAATTTAAGCTATATCTTTTATATCCCTCACTCATGAGTTACACATCTCTAGTTTACGGTTCACTTCATTCACTCATATTGTAAGAAACTGCCTAAGGGTACTATACATTTCTAAGTAATGCCATGATCATATAAACTATATCTTTTATATCCCTCACTCATGAGTTACACATCTCTAGTTTACGCTTTACTTCATTCACTCATATTGTAAGAAACTGCCTAGGGGTACTATGTATTCCTAAGTAATCCCATGATCATAAAATATAAGCTATATCTTTTATATCCCTCACTCATGAGTTACACATCTCTAGTTTACGGTTCACTTCATTCACTCATATTGTAAGAAACTGCCTAGGGGTACTATGTATTCCTAAGTAATGCCATGATCATATAAACTATATCTTTTATATCCCTCACTCATGAGTTACACATCTCTAGTTTACGCTTTACTTCATTCACTCATATTGTAAGAAACTGCCTAGGGGTACTATGTATTCCTAAGTAATCCCATGATCATAAAATATAAGCTATATCTTTTATATCCCTCACTCATGAGTTACACATCTCTAGTTTACGGTTCACTTCATTCACTCATATTGTAAGAAACTGCCTAAGGGTACTATACATTTCTAAGTAATGCCATGATCGTTACATATGAGCTATATCTTTTATATCTCTCACTCATGAGTTACACATCTCTATTGTGTTCATCCGTGTCCAAGAACATCAATAGTAACTAGAGCATTACAATACACCGATAGTCAGTGTCGTCTTCTGTGTTTTTTATTAAGTTAAATATTGCAAAATATATTTTAATAATTCATATTTAACTACACTCGAGTTAATCCCCTCTACGTTATTTTTGCGTGGTTAAGAAATCTTTTTTAATAGCCTGAAAGTAACTTTTCGGATAGTTCAAAATAATTTCCTTCGAAAGTACTCATCGAAATTTATTTTCGTGGTTTTTTCCAAATTTTTATATAATCTTGTTTGGAAATGGATGGGAAACTTATTTGAAACAAATTTAATACTTAGTAAACTAGGAAAATTAAAAATTAAAAATATTAAATGGAACCTACACTTCATTGGATAGACCTTTCTAACGATACCCCACACGCTGTGGTATCCTATACAAATTTGTTCATGCCCATTTTTTGATATTCCCCACTCATAATCTCGTCATCTTCTGCCATTCTAAAGCTGCCTTGGAAGCGCTACAAAATTGAATCACAAAGTCGTGCAGGATATCCATCATCGCTTAGTGGAAATTTTTCACCAAAGAAAAAACTACACTTTCCAATGGATATAGAAGGAAATAGGGATGCAGATAAGTTAGCGAATGAGGCCAGAAACTTAAATTCTGAAGGTCCAAACGTCATAACTTTAGGAAACTCTAATGCCATTGCTAGATATAGACTGAGAGAAAACTACATCAAAAAGGAACATGAAGTATGCGTCATCAATGCAGATAGAAATATTTCTAAGACCATTTTCAGACTCAGAACCAAATACTTAAGTGGAATGACTATAAATACAGATAGTACTAGATCCTACAAAATCATGTCGAAATTGCTGGAAGATCAACTCACCCCGCAGCAAATTCGAAACTGCCCAACCATCATTAAAAGCTTACAGGCTGTTGACGAATTTCCATTTCAGGGAAATCTCTACAACAACAAATTTGTGGAGATTGCCCAAGCTGTGATCTTGGCACACGGATCAATCTGAGACTAATTTGACTTCAAATAGACACAACACCAACCAACCATAAATTGAGATATTTATATAAAGCACATACTTGCAAAATGTCAAGCTACGAAGATGTGATAGACGGACACACACACGCGGATATGTCGAGTTTATGACTGTTTCCTGTTTGACTATGAAACCTTGAAAAATACAATGATAAATGATATAATTTTCTTGTATGTAGTGTAAAGAAAAATGTATAAAAATAATAAACGACATCGATACAAAATAATAAACGATAATAGTTCAATAACTATACCGAAACTCTCCAGTTTCCTGGAGTTTTCAACTGTTCAACCACCTGATCGCGGTCGCACAAGTCTGTGATTTGTTTATGATGAGTGAAAGTAAATTTGTCGAAATGTGTCGTCATTATATTTTGTAACTCTTTTGTGCTTTTGTTAATCTAATGTTTAATCTAAATGTTTAAACTTTGTTAAACCATTAATTTGTTATCGTTACGAATATGTTACCTGTAATGTATCGATAAATATGTGTGTGTAAATAAATAAAGAAACAAAATCAGTATATATCAACTGCTCAGCCACCTGATCGCGGTCGCACCAGAATGTGATTTGTTTACGATGAGTGAAAGTAAATTTGTCGAAATGTGTCGTCATTATATTTTGTAACTCTTTTGTGCTTTTGTTAATCTAATGTTTAATCTAAATGTTTAAACCTTGGTTAAACCATTAATTTCGTATCGTTACGAATAGGTTACTTGTAATATATCTGTAAATGTGTGCCTGTAAATAAATAAAGAAATAATTCAGTATATATTAACTGCTCAGCCATCTTATAGTGGTCGCACAAGAATGTGATTTGTTTACGATGAATGAAAGTAAATTTGTCGAAATGTGTCGTCATTATATTTTGTAACTCTTTTGTGCTTTTGTGAGTCTAATGTTTAATCTAAAAGTTTAAACTTTGTTAAACTGTTAATTTCTTATCGTTACGAATAGATTACTTTTAATGTATCGGTAAATATGTGTGTGTAAATAAATAAAGAAAATCAGTATAGATCAACTGCTCAGCCGCCTGATCGCGGTCGCACCAGAATGTGATTTGTTTACGATGAGTGAAAGGAAATTTGTCGAAATGTGTCGTCATTATATGTTGTAACTCTTTTGTGCTTTTGTTAATCTAATGTTTAATCTAAAAGTTTAAACTTTGTTAAACTGTTAATTTCTTATCGTTACGAATAGATTACTTTTAATGTATCGCTAAATGTGTGTCTGTAAATAAATAAAGAAATAAACCAATACATAATAAGATAGCAGTATATCCTTATTACATTATAATTGTTATGTTATAAACTCGACAATATGGCTGTGAAGATTCATGTAACTGAAAGAAACTTCAATATATATATATATATATATATATATATATATATATATATACATATATATATATATATATATATGTATATATATATATATATACATATATATATATATATATATATATATGTATATATATATCTATAAAACATAACTTTGAATTAATAAATTATTGTATTTAATGTTTTAATTGCATTCAAAGACGTAGAATAAAATTATATTGGAAGTTTTACTTTTGTCATAAGTGCTAAAATATCTGTTAATTTTTTAGACATATCGTCGCCGTGATAAAGAAATTAATTTTAACATCTACAAGACTAAAAAAGATTGAAATTTATATGACTATATATAACTAGTTTAATTTAATTTTGGGACTTGAAAGTAAAATAAGTAATTATCATATTTTTTCGGTAAATTACTGTTAAGTATTTAATCACTGTTAAGTATTTAATTACTGTTAAGTATTTAATCACTGTTAAGTATTTAATTACTGTTAAGTATTTAATTACTGTTAAGTATTTAATCACTGTTAAGTATTTAATTACTGGTAAGTATTTAATCACTGTTAAGTATTTAATCACTGTTAAGTATTTAATTACTGTTAAGTATTTAATCACTGTTAAGTATTTAATCACTGTTAAGTATTTAATTACTGTTAAGTATACTAAAATGAATCATATTATTATAATTTCTAACAACATATTTGGCAGAATGTTTGGGTTTAGGGTAAAATTGCTATTTCGTTTGTAAGTTTATTTTAAAAGTGGTTAAAAATGAGTTAATTAAAAATGTGTTACGACTTTTTTAAATACACCCTTCGTTCGTCGCTTTGGAATAAAATGGATCCTGATACGGTCTAGGTATTAAAATCATAGTTCCCTCGCTCACATTTCCATTCCATTGATACAGATTTAGGTCGTGTGCAGAAAAAAGATGTTAAAAGTTAAAACTCTTTAAAGAAGGTAGACGTCGCCACAGCGTACAACATTTTCGGTTGGACACTCATGGAAGCATTAATTAATCGTTTAAAAAAATAAAAAATACGCTTCTAAAAAATACTACACTAAAAGGCAAAAAAATCGTGGTAACCCAACACGGGTTGATCACATGGCATACGGCCTTTGACGATGCGGCGCACCACAGGGACCCAGGTTGGCTGTAAGAGATTGGTCTCGTAGAAATAAGTCCGCCATATGTATCAATTGGATACATTAAATTAGATAAATAAATAAATAAATACTAACGATTTATCTTAACACTTAATTTTTATTCACAACTAAATGAAACTAGGTGATTTGGTATTATTTCTAGTTTATTTAAATTCTTAACCACGACCTAGGTTTCGTTGCATGATAAAATCTTTAGGTGGGCAATTTGTAAAGATTGATCTTTACTACGTCACGTAGTTTCATTTAATTGTGAATAAAAATTAAGTGATAATGAATTTCTACAAAATTAACGCTAAAAATATTCAAGATTTAATTTAATCGCTTCGATATCCCAATAAGCTGCTCAGAAACGGAAACTCGATAATCTATTCCATAGACAAGTAATAATAAACCTCGATGACAAAAGGAAACCCCGGAATTTCAAATATATTTACTACACCCATTACCAACTAACAGATTAACAAAAACCATCGACAATGTTAGTGTAGAAGAAAATGCTGTAAGAAAATAAACCATAGGCAATGCTGATAAAATGCCATAAGAAATTAAAAACATAATTACAATACAACTGAACATGATACAAAAGTGAACAACTCAGGCGTTTACTCGACAACGATACGTTTGAAGCAATCAAACGTTAAAAGGTAACAAAAGACATCATTGTTAGACACAGCTCACAATAACATTTTAAATAGTGCTGTCGCGAAGAAAACATGCACGATCCGTACAAAATTTGCATATTGTTTGTTTAACAACATATGGTCTTACCACCACCCCCCCCCCTGCATAAATTAACTTTAAAAGAGGTATTATTCTAATTACTAGAACCACAAACGATCAGTTGCTATCACCTTAAGTTCAGTATTATTAATGTTTATCTCCAAGTGAACATGCAATTGAACCATTCCTGTCTCCAGGCCGAGCTTCCAAAACTACCAACAGAATCAATTATACTCAGTACCTTCACTTCATCATTTTCGTAACGGACCACATGTTAAAAATCTGCCAAATAAGAGCAGAACCTGTCCTACGTGGGTTCCGTACAAACTTAGGTACATACGAAACATTTAAGAGTACAAAGAATCTTTTTAGTATTATTTTTGCCTAGTACATAGTTACAGACATAAAAATATTGTGAATTTCTCAAAAAACTATAGTACCAAAAAACTATAGAGAGTTCCTCTAGTTTTTTCTCTATTTATCACACCGTATTCTACCAAACTAGTTTTTTTATGATTTTTGGTCCAGTAGTTTCGGAAATAAATTCTACACGATACACCCCAACTTACTTTGCAGCATCCATAAATACCATATAGATATTTTAAGATATAAGTTGCAAAGTATTCGGTTTATCTCTGCTAAATCTGAGTTGCTCTGATCTGAGCTAAATTAAAATTTTCCACGTCAAACTGTTACGGAGAAAATCGACTGTGACTTACAAATTGACACGTGAATGATTCCGTTCCATCTTTTCGAAATACCGATTCCGTTTTTCCTTTTGTGGTACGGTACCCTAGAATGTGGCTGCGCTTCGCTTCGGAAGTTAGACTTTTTTATATTATTATTATTCTAAAAAACGATATTGTTATAAAATAAAAACAAGAAAATTTTAATGGAAGAAAAAATACGTTAGTGAAAGAAAAAACACCTTCCCAAGTATCTCTTGTTCGAAAAGAGGATAAAGGATTTTAATTGTTTTTTTTTTAATAATTACTTACATTAAATTTATTAACGTCATTCTCAACAGTTTATTTATTTATTGCGTACTTTAATCGTATACACGAGCAGACGACCCAGTCTTGTAAAATAAAACAAACTCAAAATAAATAAACTATGATAATTGACTATAGGTATAGTAGAACATTTAGTAGATTTTGTTTTCCTACAGAATTTCCTCAAACGATGTATTTGATGTTTGCTGAACACAAAAATTCTCTATTTGCCACAGAAAACTAATCATAACAGGCGATCTGTAATGATTATCAATAATTAAAAATAAGTCATGCGTGAACTTTATTGGCTATCGGGTTGTTTTCAAAAGCACTTCGAATCTCTTTCTTCAAATCATTATTATGTTCATTACCGATAGGTTGTGAATATACTTTTTATACTCTATTGCGACCTGGATACAGTTTATGGTATCCAGATACGATTTGAAAAGGACAAATAGACAAATAAACAAAATTGCTTTATTTAGGAAATTAATATTTTTATTCTAATATATCTATGCATGTGACATTAACGAAAATGTTTACGCTAATTGTCACAACATTAGTAATACTTACAGATGATTATATGATTTATCACTGCTGAGAGCATAACGAAAACTGAAACAAGCTAAGCTTATTTTACTAGTGATCTGTGTTTCGCTTTTCGTTACGGCGTCCTTTCTCTACACGTGATATTTCCCAACATCGTACTACCGTGGCAAAAGAAGTTCCACTTCAAAACTTACGTGAATTTTAAATTGAGAACAAATTTATACACGATCAAAACACTAATTTAAAAACAGAATACCATTCGAATATATTACGTGTTCGAATTTTAAACGCAACAATGGCCCAAAGACGACACATTTTAAAGTTGCCAACATAAAATAAAGAAACTTCAGATGTAGAATCCTATTAAAAATATTTTTAACAAATATAAAGTTAACAATAAATTAATTCCTGGTCGACCATAGAAAAAAACATTTGTGTAATTATTTTAATTTATAACATCTAAAGATGGCTCATTAATTTTTCCAAACAGTGATAAACATATTAAAAGGAAAAATATTATTAAGCATAAACAAGAAATACACGTGGAATTACATAATAAGAAAATTACTGTAAAATTTTGGTGAGGCAAAACAAGGCAACACGATAACATATGTTATGTGGCTAACAAAATATTTAAACATATTGAGAATGACTTCATAATTAAGCATTGTTAACATTATGGTTCATAAATATGCATATCAATTATGATATTGGACATGAAACAAGATGGCCGCCGGCATTTTGTTGACAGAACGTTTTCATTGAATAATTCAGTAAGCGATTAAAATAATGTTACCATTATTACGACTGTCTTTTATTATATTTTTTCACGTAACTTTCTAGATATAGGAGAATAAATGTTATATAAATATTTAATATCTGAATCTTCGTCGTTCTAAGTTTAGCAATAATTTAAAATTGATAGATATTAATTAGACCTTAAGTTACAATAGGGTAACCACACGTGTTTAATTTTAAATAAAAATACTCCATAATAACTGATTTTTTCCATTTTTATACAAAATTCGCTTTTTTATACAAGTCCTTAATTACAAATAAATATTTACATTCTAAATGATTGAACCTGATAATGATCAAAGAAAAATTATTGTCTTCTACCAACATTTAAGTTTTTTAAAAAATAATCACAAGACAAAGATGGAAGCTCAGGTAAAAACATTGACCGTAGACCTGAACATTGACCGTAACAGTCCCTTGAAGCCTTAAAATTATCAAGTTTCTAGGTCAACGCAACAAAAAAGACTCTAAAAGTACTGCCTTTTATGCCGCATATTTGGACATTCGTAAATAAATCAAAACCTATAGGGTACTTCCCGTTGACCTATAATAATGTAATTTGGAAAGAAAAAAGTTTCACAGCACAAGTAAAGAAAAAAACCCGAAAATCATTTATTTGTAGTTGTATTATATAAAAAACCTTTTTTTTTTAAATGCGTCTGTGAAAGATACAGTAGACAATATATTTTTTTCTAAAAATAAAATTTTTATAAATAGTTTAATAGGAATATTTTTTACCATTAAATATTTAAATGCCTGAATGTGTACGGAATCCTTGCTGTGCGAGTTCCACTCATGTTTGACAATTTTTTTTATACAAAGTGGGAGGTTAAGGTCACGGTCAGCGACTATAATATGCGGACATAGATAAAGGTAATGTGAGAATATTCAGTTATCCGCTTATGGATAATTGCTCCCAAGAGATTAACGAATGATAAATTCAAACAATGTTATATCAATATGTGTACGTAAAATGTTACCTTCCTTTTGACCGCGCTCTAGTCGTATAATGTGGATAACAGAGAAATTGTTAGGTATAAAATAAATCTAAAGGTTATATTATTTACCCAAATTAGGTGAAATATTTAGGCTGTGATTGGTAACCTTTATACTTATATGTGTACGTAAAACGTTACCTTCCTTTTGACCGCGCTCTAGTCGTATAATGTGGATAACAGAGAAATTGTTAGGTATAAAATAAATTTAAAGGTTATATTATTTACCCAAATTAGGTGAAATATTTAGGCTGTGATTGGTAACCTTTATACTTATATGTGTACGTAAAACGTTACCTTCCTTTTGACCGCGCTCTAGTCGTATAATGTGGATAACAGAGAAATTGTTAGGTATAAAATAAATTTAAAGGTTATATTATTTACCCAAATTAGGTGAAATATTTAGGCTGTGATTGGTAACCTTTATACTTATATGTGTACGTAAAACGTTACCTTCCTTTTGACCGCGCTCTAGTCGTATAATGTGGATAACAGAGAAATTGTTAGGTATAAAATAAATCTAAAGGTTATATTATTTACCCAAATTAGTTGAAATATTTAGGCTGTGATTGGTAACCTTATACTTATATGTGTACGTAAAACGCTACCTTCCTTTTGACCGCGCTCTATTTGTGTAATGGGGTTGTCAAAGAAATCGTTAGGCATTAAATAAATCTAAAGGTTATATTATCTACCTAAATCAATTGAAATATTTAGGATGTAATAGATAATATATATTTATATTGGTACATATAACGCCATCTTCGTTTTAATCACTCTGTAGACGCATAATATCGTGTAAAAAATATTTAAATATGTTTTCATGTTTTCAAGAATATAAATTTTGAAACAGTCTCAAATTATGAAATTTACATATTTATCTACCTAAAACCTGGGTTTATATGAGAGACAACTGCGTAAGTAGATAAGTATTTCCTGAACATTGTTAATAATTATATGAACATTCCCTCTCTGTTGAATAAACGAAACAATGAAAGTTTTATCTAGTTTCGTTTACCGGTTTTTAAACGATACCAGTCAAAAAAATATTGTACTAACAGACAAAATAACATAGGGAAAAGCCGAAAACATTCAAAATCTGGTTTTACTGCCGAGAACCCGGATGAAACAAGAATTTTTTTTCGATTATCATGACATAATAGTTGAGAAAGCCACCTTATAAACATATTTAAAAAAATATTTTTGGTCCAAGTTCATATTTGGTGTTATATACCACTAACAACTAAAGTGTGAGAGATATATATATATATATATATATATATATATATATATATATATATATATATATATATATATATATATGAGTATATGTACGTGTACGTGTACATGTATATGTATGTGTACATGTACATGTATATGTATATGTATATCTATATGTATATGCATATGTATATGTATATGTATTTGTATATGGATATTTATACGTATATATATACATATATATATATATATATATATATATATATATATATATTTCAGACATTACAACTAACATACAAAAAGTAATCGTGTCAAGAATAATTGGAAAAGAAATTTAGAGAATTATTTAAAACAGATTAAACACCTAGACTATATTTTATTATACTTATTCCTCCACAAAGGAAGCTTCATAATTGTACATATATACATTACTATATATCTATAGAAACATTGAGATAAAAATAGACATATGTATTATTATGTATCTATAGAAACATAGAGATAAAGATAGATATTTACGTTATTATATATCTATAGAAACATAGAGATAAAGATAGATATATACATTATTATATATCTATAGAAACATAGAGTTAAAGATAGACATATATATTATTATGTATCTATAGAAACATAGAGACAAAGATAGACACATACATTATTATATATCTATAAAAACATAGAGTTAAAGATAGATATTTACGTTATTATATACATTATTACATATCCATAGAAACATAAAGATAAAGATAGACATAAACATTATTATATATCTTTAGTTACATGGAAATAATAACTATTAAATACTTTCTTTACAAGAAAAGATCATGCCTATTGTACATTAGATACAATTGTAACCTTATAGAGTTCCGTAGCCAAACTAGGAACCTTCGTAGTTTCGCCACGTCCATCTGTCTGTCCGTCTGTATGTCACAGTCGTTTTACCCACAGTCTATGAGAGCTGTAAAGCTGAAATTTTACATAGTTATACATATTTAAAATACCTATAAAACTATGAACATAAAACTTTTTAATTGTTTTTTATTTACCTCCATGCTCATGAAAACATTTGGGTGAATTTTTTTTATTCGCGTACCCCATTATGTAAGGTATAACTGAATGAGTCTTTCAAAAAGTTTGGGGGTACATCATGAACCTTTTTCGATAAAGGGACCTGTTTTCACAATATCAAGCCTTAAAGTGGTAATTTTCTTAAACTTATATGTCCCCAGTGTCGGACTGGCCATATAATCAAGGCGGCGTTTGTCAGCCGGGTCCTAGCCTGCGCAGGCCCTCGACCCTACCTACCCCCTGGCTGATGACTTACAGGTTAAATGGTCATTTCTTAAACTTTCCGCTATTTTCGAGTTCAAAGCGCTCAAAAATATTTTCCGTAGTAATTATTGAGCTCTTCGACCTCAAGGACATAACTTTTTTGTTCATTTTTGAGCTCCTTGAGCGTGAAAAATAATATGGCGCTTTTATTATGGTTTTAAAAAACTATATTTATCGAACGATTAACTGAATTGGGACATTCAATGTTTTGTTTATACAAGAAATAATGTTTATTAAAAAATATTACTCCATCAAGATATTTGAAATTTACTTTCAAAGGAAATTCAAAGGTTTTTGAGAACTTTTTATGGCAATATCCTCTGAATGAATTAACTGAATTTGAGAGCATCTCAACGCGGTTTTAAGGTACTTTTTAAAAACTATATTTGTGTAATAATATATACCATTGAAAATTAATAATATTTATATTTCTTTACTATCTGACAGTATCCCATCTACCCTTATCTCAGGCTCGTAGAGGGCCACCCGGATCTTTCCGGTCGAGTCCGACCCAGTTTTCGCACCCTCTACCAGCTAATTTTGAACATCTGAAACTATCCAAAATAGTAGCACAATCGAGTAATTGAAAACTATCCAAAATAGTAGTACAGTTGAATATCTGAAAACTATCCGAAATAGTAGTACAATTGAATATCTGAAAACTATCCAAAATAGTGGCACAATTAAAGAATTTAAAACTATCCAAAATAGTGGTACAATTGAATAACTGAAAACTCTTCAAAATAGTAGTACAATTGAATAACTGGAAACTATCCAAAATAGTAATACAATTGAATAACTGAAAACTATCCGAAATAGTAGTACAATTGAAAACTATTCAAAATTGTGGTACAATTAAATAACTGAAAACTATCCAAAATAGTAGTACAATTGAATAACTGAAAACTATCCAAAATAATAGTACAATTAAATAACTGAAAACTATCCGAAACAGTAGTACAATTAAATAACTGAAAACTATCCGAAATAGTAATACAAATAACGAAATTAAAAGGAAAATTATCACAGCTAACTAGGCTCTACCAGTTTAAGACAAATAGTTTATCAAGTTATAACATGTAGATGAGTCTTTATACATTTCACACAAACTCCACTCTATTTTTCACAATATTTTAAATTTAATATTTTAAAATGTATATTTATTATGTAATGAAAGATATATTAAGCAATATATTTATAAATGATGAGAAATAATATTAATATTTATAAATAGCGTAATAGAAATATGTGTAGGTACAATGCGTACGCTTAAATGTTTAAATATGTCTAAGTGTTTACGAGACCCTCGTAATGCGAGTTACACTGGTAATTAAAAAGTTTATAATTTGACATACAAAAACAAAAAACGTAAATATAGGCTAAGCCAAAAAATATATATGCATATATCGTTTCGTTAATAATAATATTCACATACAAAAGTCATACTAATTACATGTATTAATTCTGAAGACGATATGCTGACGTCACATAGTTATTTTTATGAAACGCGCGTCAAAAATTTACTTATCCAAATACATTTCCCTAGAAATTTATGATAATGAACTTTCTTACGAGAATATTATAATCATCTTTTGTTTAATAAAAAAATAACTCACCGGTCAGAGTCGACTCCAAAACGACGAGAAAAACGAAACAAAGTACAGTGTAAAACTTCATATTGGAAAATTGTTTAGACAACTGTAAACAAATGATAAACGTTCTATTCAAAGCACAACGTACTCGCTCGGAGCGTGTTTATGCAATGAATTATAACCAACTGGCCACCGACTTTATATGTAACGCTTTACAAAGAACTACTGCAAACGTCAGTCGAATATACGGCGTGTCCCCATTTCTACAATAATTAACTATTCTAAGTATGTCGCAGATTCTAGGAAAATAGTTTGTAAATAATTCTCTGAGTTGTTTGAAAGCAATACTTATTTAAGATCATTTGTAAAAAAATTGCTAAATGTAACATCGATTTTAAGTGGGTTAAAACAGTGAAAATCTCTTGGTCAGCTTAGTTTTAAACATAAAACATCTTTAAAAGGTGAACATATAAATAAATTAAAAAACTTCGTGAAAATATCCACACTTTTATCTTAAAAAGACATGTTGTTAGCGCACTAAAGAGCGGCCATAAAGACAAGTAATGTCTTGTCTTCAAAATAAATGGTTTATTTATACAAATACGTGTTTTCTTTGGCTCTTTATTTATGTCTAAAGTCCGCGCGTGAGCGCTATTTGGAGCCACTTTTTTGTTTGTTCTACAGAAGCATAACGTGTTTGTTTAAATTGACTGAAAAGTGGTTTAAAGTTTTACATACGATATTTATAAAAAAATTTTTGAAATAATTTTTTTCAAAATGTTTTATTATTATTACTATTCAAATTGTTGTTTCTTGTAAGGTTTTATTCAGTTGGAAAAACAAAAAGAAGCACCCGTTACGGGACGCCTGGCAGATATGAACATGAACATTTTTGATGTGAAATATTTTTAAATAAAAAAAAATTATTTTTACAAAGTGGAAACGAAAAAATCAAATTTAACTCTGCAAAAGTAAAAAAAACTACTAAGTTATACTAAGTAGTATTTTCTTTTGCAGAGTTAAATTTACAATAATAATTAGCAAGTAAATAATAATTGTTAAAGAAAATATATTCAAGTTTAATTAATATTATTATAATTATTATTATTGTATCAAATTAGCCGACAAAGTAGGAAGTTGGCCGAATGGCAAGACGCATCTCGCCATCAGAACATTTTATCTCCCATCCTAACGCGTCATTAGATGTTTCACATAAAAATTGAAAGAAATCGCTTTGTGTAAAATGGAAATAATGTTTATTTAGTTAATATTAAATTTAAAAGGAAAGGAGTTTCGCTTCTATTCTCACTTTTTTTTAATTCAACAGACAAGCACATATGTTCCGAAATCTTCACTTAGTCACCGGCCCATCTAGTCAGACACAAGCCTACTTTTTTTGGTAAATAGTAGAAATATTAGTAGAAATATTTTAAATTTGAGTGTTCGATAAGTATTGAAATTTAGTTGGTACACTATAAAGATTTTACAATGAAAATTCTTTACAGCACATTAGACGAAAACAATTTTTAAAAAATACAAAAATACAAGTAAAGAAAAACTGTTGACATGATTCGGGATGTGAAAGACAGGAAAGGACAAGGGCCCAAAGGAAAAGATTTCAGGAGAGGCAGGACTTTTTCACTCGATCTTTGAAAATATTTAGGGACGGGATTTTTCTGGTATCAGGATCCAGGTGATTCCAAATGTTTGCTACTTGGACAGTGAAGGATTTTTCGTCATTGGTAGAGGTATGTTTAGAAATAAGTAGGGTGAATGAACTTTAAGATCGTAGCCCAAGGCCATGAGCAGACAAATCTTTAAATTTGCCACCAAGATAATTTGGGCTACGAGGTCAGTCTTATGTCAAATTGTTCACAGGGAGAAAACTAAAAATTTCATTTTGAGTTTTTTTTCAACTGAAATATAGCTATGGATATATTTAAATATTGTGTTTCAATATTAAAATAAAAAACTGTTTATGTTATGAAAAATATTTATTTCGTTTAAATAGGATTAGACCCGTGACCAGTCAGCGATAATTCAAATATTTATGCCATTAGACCAAAGGGGCAAAAATGTCTATATCGATGATACATTTCAAATGATGCAGAACAATTTGACAACATAAATAGTCTAGGATGTAATGAACACAAAATAAATCCTCCAAATTTTCTTCGATGTAACTCTCATATTTCCAATTTGGATTCAGTGCCTGTCAACTCAAAACCAGAACTACATTCAGGGGAAGAACCTTTCTAATCCCTTAGCACAGAACTACATACTTTTTAGAATTATTTATCATATTCGCTACAAAGTTATAGTATCGACTAAATATAAATCCCTCATCGTCTTCATTCTAAAGTGTTCTAAAATCGTATTACCTCTGATAATCTATGGATTGAAATCCCGGACAAAATATGTGTGTATATACGGGCTGTGTTATAATTCTACAGGAGATACTCTACCTTAGTGAAAAAATTGAGGAACTGTATGGAAATTTTTAATCTTGTCGAAAATATGAATATTCAATTAAAGTGTTTCATTTACAACACGCACCTGAAAGGGTTCATAATGCGCACCGACACTGAGGCGCTTATTATTATTTAGTTTACACAGACACATAGGCGGATTCAAGGGGGGCACGGGGCAAGTGCCCCCCCCCCCTCCCAGAAGTTCAAGAATGATCTATTTATTTTGTTTAGCTCTCACAAGTCACAAAACAATTTACGTAAAAATTCCATACAAATATTTTTTTAACTATGAAAAGTGCGTTTGCGTGAACGAAATTATAGAATAAATAATACCGGTACTGATACCCATAGCTACTACGTATGTAGTCTACAGTTTTGAGTTGCACGTGTTTCTGCGAGCGAGCGATCGGCACGAGTTTTTTCCCGCTAATTTACTTCAACTGACACTCGTTGCCAACTCGGTTGTGCCCCCCCCCAGAAAAAAATTCTGTATTCACCTTGCACAGACACGTTTACTTTAGCGTCATAATTTATGGAAAATAAACATGCAGACAAATTAACTGCTGTAAAGAAGGTACACAAATACTAAAAGAAAGAATGTTAGACAATTACATCAGCTCAGATGAAAACAAGATCAATATTTTGCTTGGCGTAATTTAGGATAGATATGTGTAACTCATGAGCGAGAGATATAAAAGATATCTCTAACTCATGAGTTACACATCTCTATCCTAAATCCTGATCCAATGTGAACGCTGTGACAAAGTATACTTTAGTTTGCTCAAAATATTTACGTAAACAAGCACTTTTTTGTTTCATTTCAAAATTCTAATGTATAATTGTACAAATACGCCAATTTATTCCAATTTATTTAATCATCATTAAAGTTATTTTATATATATAATTTGTCTAAATCTAGGTTAACAGTCCTAAATCCTAAATATGCAAAATGTTAAGCAAAGTGGATACTCTTGTAGAATTTATTTTTAATTTCAAACAATAGTGCAAAGTGTTCAGTCATTCTATATTGTATGACCAATGTTCAACGTGTACGTAATAAATAATTTCGTTAACAATTCCAAGTACTGATATACTGAGCTAGAGATATAAATGAGTGATATATATCTTTCCAACCAAATGATATATATCAATCTTTTCTTATCACTGATACATTTTGCGCACCTCTAATTTAGAAATTCTTCATGTAACTGAACGGGTATATGTGCAATACCCAGGGTTGCCATATATAAAATTACTTTTTCCGGGACATTTCTACTACTGTATCTATAACTACCAGTGATTTAAGAAAGAAAAAAATTAGTTTGACCAAACAAAAGTTTTTTTGAATCCAAAAAAACGTTCAGATTAATAAAAATAAATAAAAAAGTTGTTTTCTTTTGCCAAAATACAAAGTGAAATTCTTAATAAACTTTATTGACTTATTAAATAATATAAGTGATTTAATATAAAAAACAGTCGTACATACATGTAGTAAAGACATGTAGACACCGCTATTTAAGTTAGTTTGTTGTTTGTTGTTGTTGTTATTGTGCACCTTTGTGTAAACATTGTTTTCTATCGTTTTTATTATTTGTTGATATTACAAGACTGCTTATGCTTAAAAATTTGTTAATAGTTTGACAATTAAACG
The DNA here is from genome assembly GCA_039881145.1 of Druceiella hillmani. Taxonomy (NCBI): domain Eukaryota; kingdom Metazoa; phylum Arthropoda; class Insecta; order Lepidoptera; family Hepialidae; genus Druceiella; species Druceiella hillmani. The sequence continues at coordinate 8,694,756 of JAYKKI010000064.1, read as the reverse complement.
TTTTTTTGTAAAAGTGAATGAGAAAATTAGACAGTCTTTTTTAAATTTTTTCTTTGTCTTACCTAAATCTGAAGAATTTAGATAAATGTGCAATAATTATTTCTTGCAATAAATTCGTAATTTTAATTTTAAAACAATTTTTTTTGTTATCAAAATACATAATTTGAATTTAATTATATTATAGGTTAATTCGTAAAAATTTACGAAAAAAGCTCTTCCAGAGCAAAAATTGAAAACAATATCATTTTATGCAGTTTTCACAATTATTGCATGTGAAGTAGTAAGGTAGTTGACTCATCCCAAATTTTGATGTTTTTCTTACAATATAGTGAAATATTAGTTAATTAAAAACCAGTCTTAAAAAAGAATTCAAAAATTGATTGAAAAATAATCTAGTTACAGGCTTCGAAATTTGAAAACATTGATAGATTTTGATATATCGCAGTCTCTTTCCCTCTTGTAGAATACAATGTGCAATATCAAAAATGACCTCACAACATAGTATTGCTGCCCTTGTCTAAAGGTAAATTTAAACTTTTATAACTTAGTCAATTTTTAAGATTAGTAAAAAATTTTTTAGCTCTTCATTAGTTTGTACCTTGAAATTATGATTAACGAAATAAAAAAAATAGTAAAATACCTAATAGCATATATATATATATATATATATATATATATATATATATATATATATATATATATATATATATGTGTGTGTGTGTGTGTGTGTTTTTGTTTATCTCTTTTTCTGTTATTCATAATAGTTCTAGAATGTACCCCAAATTAGTATATAGAACAGTGTCATCCCAGAAAATCAAACTGTTCCCCAAAGAATGTCAAAAAATCTTTCTAAGATTTCTAGATGCTACATGAATATTTATTTAAAAATGCACAATACCCTCAACAAATATAAAATTCTATTTAACTAATGAAGGCAGATATAGCGCGCAATATTTTTTATTTATGATGGTTCAGTTTCAAGAACAAAAATAATGTTTACAAATATTTAAAAATGTAGATATACAATAAAAGCAAACAGTATTGCTTTTTAGGTCATATATATATAAGACTCCCAGAAGAGTAACTCCAATTGCAATTAACCATTTTGTCATGTGAAACATCTATAGGCGCAGATATAAACCGGATCGTTGGCGTGGCGACGCTAGCCGTGGCGACGGGTCGCCACACTATACTAAGGTATATATATAGTCTATATGCAGTAGAGTGTACGGTATGGCGACGTGTCGCCATGCGCAACCGACTACGCGACCCTCTCCTCACTCAGTTCGACGCTGTTGTTTATTACGGTACACATAACCTATGCTTTATTATTTTTGTATTAATTGTAAATAAATGTTTATTAAATAAAGTCACCATTTTCTGTAAGAAATTCGTAATACTTTATTTTTTCATTATGCTATATTTAGTTCCTGTAATAATCTTGTCTTTTATGAAATCTTGTCTTTTATGCATATTTAGTTCCTGTAATAATCTTGTCTTTTATGCTATGTTTAGTTCCTGTAATAATCTTGTCTTTTATGAAATCTTGTCTTTTATGCATATTTAGTTCCTGTAATAATCTTGTCTTTTATGCTATATTTAGTTCCTGTAATAATCTTGTCTTTTATGAAATCTTGTCTTTTATGCATATTTAGTTCCTGTAATAATCTTGTCTTTTATGAAATCTTGTCTTTTATGCATATTTAGTTCCTGTAATAATCTTGTCTTTTATGCTATATTTAGTTCCTGTAATAATCTTGTCTTTTATGAAATCTTGTCTTTTATGCATATTTAGTTCCTGTAATAATCTTGTCTTTTATGCTATATTTAGTTCCTGTAACAATATTGTCGTTTATGAAATCTTGTCTTTTATGCATATTACTTGTACGAACACGATATTTCACATCTACCAGGCGTCCCGTGACGGCTCACTGTTTTTTTAATATTATTAAAAAATTATTTTGTGATTAAAATTTTTCCTCTAAACCATTAGTTCCCTTCTCCCCTGATGACCAGTGAAGAAAAACTCTTACTGTATATTACAGATAATAATATTGTATGAAAATGATGTTTCCACCATCAAAGACAATAAAAGAACCAAAAGCAAACATCTCAGTAATTCCTCTAGAGTATATAATTTAATATGCACACCTGATCAAACAGACAATTAATTTGCTTATAACAATGATGTTCTTGCACATCGTGATACTTGTTATGAACGACTTAGTTCATGTTTTTTTACACAACAGTGATGAGACCTGGCAAATATAAAGTTTAAAAACCAGAAAAATAATTTTTGGCCATGGGCACAAATAAAAATAAACATGTGACAAAACAAATCTATATGTCCTTTTACATAAAGATTAAATAAAGAGGGAGACAATAAAGAATTTAAAAAAGAAACAATAATTGCAAAGATAAAAAACTAATTTTTATTTTTGAAGATAACGCTGAAAGAAAATCTTTTTATTTTTTATTCTTTTCACAATTAAATGAAAACACGTGATATAGTATTATTTCTACTGTCTTTAAGTTCTTTAACACGACCTAGGTTTCGTTGTATTACAACATCTTCAGGTGGGCTATTAGCAAAGATTAACCCTTAGGAACTTCCAACAACATTTATATTTGATGCATTTTATGTGGCGATATGATGAGAATATTGTTATTTATTATTGAGATATAATTTTTTCCTACTTCAGTCATTAAAAATGTGAGTAAATAAAAAAAAACGATGTAAAGTCCACCGACGAGCGTTTTCATACTGGTACATTAAAAATGGCTAAGTTTATTTTTTTATATTTTTTATTAATTTAACATAAAATTTGAAAATTTAGTAACGAGTATGGCCTCCTCTAGCTAAAATCAATGCGCTTAATCTGCTAGGCATCCTTTTGATGACTTTTTTATCATTTCCTGAGGAATACGTTCCCTTTCAGTGAGTGACCTGAATGTTTTCTGGAGCTGGTTTTACGGCTCTGACGCGTCGTTAGAGATTATGCCATATGTGTTCTATCTGATTGAGGTCGGGACTTCTTGCTTAATAAAATCCGTACTCATCTGATAGCTTGATGCAAAGTAATGACAAACGTAAATAACTTAGAATAACAAATAAATAAACAGAAACAATGATAAAAAAGAAATACACTAAATATCAAACAATTAAAAATGGTACCAGCACTGGAGCACTTAACACTCCACGACCTTGATTCTAAAGAAACAAATTGAAAAGCGAACATGTCGAGATAACGCAGATTGTGCCTTCAATACCGAATTTAGCAAATTTCCACAAATTATTGTTAGCATGTGCATTATGAACATTAAATTGTGAATGTCTTCACATTGGCATAATAGTCCAGCCCAAAAGCTGGCTATGCTCATTCACATGCAGAGTTGTATCGGACCATACCCAAATTGAAAGTCGAGGGGTAGATTACTGTCTATGTATGATACATAGAAGATGAACATGTGATTATGTACAGGGAGCGTAGCCACATGTTCATTAAACTTAGTGACATCTTTCAGTCTACTAATGCAAAACAATTCTAATAATTATCAGCATGGGACATTACCAAAATGTGGCTTCAAAAAAAAAGGGTGCGTGTACTTATGTACGAGCGTGAGAAGTTATACTTCTTTGGCGTCATTAAATAATACATACGGATAGATAACCTCAATTATATTGGAGCACTTGAAAAAGACTATGAACACAATTTTTTCACTAATATTTACGAATAGTAAATATATTAATCAAAATATTGAATTTAAATCACTACTGAATATAATTTATCAGCACATATATAAATTGCACTTATATGAAACTAAAACACGTGTGTGAATGTAGACACTAGAAACATGTGGATAAATACTACGAATATGAAAACAGTGAACAGAGGCGACGATGGTGCCAATAGCTTTTGTTTCGAGACTGCAACCGCTGCAACTTCATACTGTAACTTTTGTGTGACGAATCTTAAAATTTCACTCTCATCATTTTTTCATAACGTGCCTAAAGAAGAATAACTTCAATATAACTTCAAAAATATGTTAATGCAAGAAAATAATAATTTTTTTCAATAACAATTTTTTTTAATAAATAAAACTTTAATTAAACATATAATAATTAAAAGGATTAAAGGTAGTGAGCCCAGGGTGAGATTAGATGACCAACAGATTATGAATTGAATTAAGACGTGATTTTATGATAAAATTGAAAGACGTAAAAATTGTTTTTAAATGACAAATGTTTTAAATAAATAAAAGTTTAACTCAACATTTGATAAAGATTATTAAAAAGATCAAAGGTAAAGATGTCAGGGTGAGATTGACCAACTAGCTGATCAACTAGCTATGCCCGTGACTTCATTCGCGTGGAAATCGGAGATAGAAAAGTTGCTAAGATTTGTTTTTCTTTTTTCACTTAGAACTCTATAAGCATAAAGTCTAAAATGCTAATAGATGGCGTTGGCAGCCAACTCGGTCCCGCCGGTTCTGATATTAGTGTGCATAACGAACGTAAACTAAAAATTGGCGTATCCTTCTATTATATGAAATGAAACAGAGCCTAAATGTGACCCTAAAATGATTTAAATACATCACTTAAAATCGCATCCAAACGGTTTACCCCACTTATATTACACAAACACTTGTATCACTATTTTAAGCAAGGTAATTCTGAATATTCCGGAGAGAAGTTTATTTAATTTTGTTTACTAAACATTATGTCAAAATGAAAATTGATCGGTCCCTAAGAAATTAAAATATACTTAAAGAAAGTATATCGTTGGGAAAGAAAATAAAAAATTACTGTACTTGTTTTTAATTTCAGCCCACTTTTTTTTTAAATACTCTTTTCAGATCTTAATATTGGATGCCTGAAATTCAATTTTTAATATTTCAGATTCATCAAACTCTGCTTTATAAATGAAGCGCCACATTCAACCAGATCACAGCCATAGAAATGAAAGAGAGCTTTCATGTATGGGTACTTTAAAATTTGTAATGAAACTATTAATGTTAAATATTATTGATACAGACGTCAACTAAAATTAGTTCTGCAAAGTTGTTAATTAGTTAACTAATTAACAACTTTATAAAAATTATGATTTAATCAAATTCATTTTCAATTTAAAGGTAATTTTTAATAAACTTACAATGATATAGTCCTTGTGTGATGAAATTGACAGTACAATGAAACATGACCTGTACCTATTGTTCTTGAAACTATTGAATGTTACTAATTATCAATTGATGTAGAGTTTTTATTTTGTATGCAATGGCGTAGCCATGGTGGAATGATGTTGGGATTAGAATAAAATATATCTAAAGTCATTTAAGTGGAATTTCATCATCATCAAAAGCACAAGCCCTCTGCAGGCCAAGGTTGACTCGCTGGTCCTCCTCCACCTGACCCTCTCTGTCGTGATGTCCCTCCACCGGTTGACTCCCATTAGTTGGAGGTCCTTTTCAATGTCATCTGGCCAACGTGTTGGTGGTCGCTCTTTTCGCCTAGTCCCCTCAATCTTCGAAAAAGGCACTTTTTTGGCAAGAAAAATATCAGCATATCTGTAAAGATGGCCAAGCTTACAAAATATTTCTATAATTACATCTATATTTTTTTCTTTGTTTTCCGATGTGGGAATTGCCCACATTAGTGATGCCAGAGAGCAATTACCACCTAGTAATGCCAGAGAGCTACTTGCAGAACCCTGATGCTATTCACAACCGCATTTTCGAATTAATTTAAATTTCCTTGTATTGTATTTTTATAATAATGACATATTAATAACTTCAATTATATAGTAATGTTATTTTAACTTTTGTCTTTTGTTTAAAATATTTTTGTTATAATGGTTTTAATAAATAAATAAATTTACATAACTATTTTCTTTGATAACGCCATCTATGAGCAATAGAGAGAAAGAGATTACGACATCTATGGGCATTAACAATAAATACACAAGACACTTTGGTCAGTCGAGGAGAGAGGGGAGTCACTTTAAAAGGTTGGTATGGGTAGTATCTATTCTGTACTTTTCTGCTCTATGCTCTAGATATAAATGAAAATGTTTAGACCATCAACAAGCGGCTATGGTTACCATAGAAAATTTCGACAACAGTGTCAGATAGTAAACACTAAAGACTATAGTTAAAACAGACAATTTATAGATCACAAGCTACCAAATTAAATCACCCTGAACAAGATCGGATGTCCTATCTGTTTTTTTTTGGCCAAATAGAATTAAAACTCTTCCTAAATAAACTGTGAAATATTGACTAAACTTCTGCTAATAAAATGTCAGTGTCCAAATTTAAGTATGCTACTAAAGTCACGGAATATAAGAACAGTGAGTCAAGCTTTGTTCATCAATGTACATACATTGTGTGTATATATATATATATATATATATATATATATATATATATATATATATATATATATGTATATATATATTTATTTATTTATTTATCTACTTTAATGTATCTAATTGATACATATGGCGGACTTATTGCTACAAGAGCAATCTCTTACAGCCAACCACAACACCAGTCCAGCCCCGTTGGACGAACGGCCGGGAATCGAACCCGGGTCGCCGCGGTGCATCGCATCGTCCAGGCCGTATGCCTTGTGATCAGCCCAACACACCACGGCGACGACATTATATATATATATATATATATATATACACATATATATATATATATATATATATATATATACACATATATATATATATATATATATATATATATATATATATATATATATATATATGTATATATTCATCACTAGATATATATTGTCTGTCAGCGACATGAAAACTTAAATTTTTGATATGAATGCCCTTTATATTAAATACAGTTGGACATAAACAGATTAAATTAGTCAATTTCCAGACCACCCTGTTCCCAAGTAAGCAAAGGATTTGAAGCCCAGAATTCTCTACAAACCCACAGTTTACAGTTAGATGAAGAGGTGTACCTTCATTCTCAACAAATCTGGGTGTAATAATACACATCTAGGTACATATGTCATTGCCGTGATGTATTGAATTAATCACAAATAGCATTTGAGAGCGTGGAGGACCCGATTTCGTTTCCCAGTTGATTATCGAGCATGGCTGGACTGATGTTCTAATTGACAGTAAGAGATTGCTCTCATAACAATAAATTTACTACATGTACTAATTGTATACATTATAGTAAATAAATAAATATGAACAATAATTCTAGAATAAACCTGATCAAGTGTATATTAATGAACCATTGCCCTGAGATAAGCCACATGATCTGCCTATCATCTGTGTAGCTCCTGATGTATGTAATATTTTAAATCTTTATGGTTTCCAATAATCATATGTAAATTTGCTTTTAAATAACGACATGCATCGTCGGTCTAGATATAATACTTATTTATTTATTTATTTCCGCAAGCTTAGAAAACTAAGTATACAGTGGCAGACTTATTGCTAAAAGAGCAATCTTTTACAGCCAACCATAATGAGTTAGATGAGAACATTACGTGCTGTGGCAGACTGTAAGTGACTTAAACATCATAAGAGAATACATCATCATAAGAACATTCTAATTTCTCTTTGTGACATTGCTACGTCTTGTTTCTTCCTTACTTGCCAAAAATCTATTGCTACCTGAGCAAACAAATCGAAAGTTTCGCTTTTTAAATTGCAAATAATACATGTTCGGGAAGTTTGTTATTCCAGAATCTGTAAAAAGGTTGTTGTGACTGTTTTAGTTGGTAACCTTACATAGCAAACTACCAATTAAAAGCAAGAATAAAATTAATTGAGAGATCCGTGACAATTCAATTATAACACAGTTACACTTATATACATATATATATATATATACATATATATATATATATATATATATATATATATACACATATATAAATAAATATATAATTATGTTAACAAAGTTAGTTTTATATTGTTTTAAGATAAACAGATACCAGTACTTTACGTTTATATCATGGACGAATTAAGGAATGTACTTATTAAAAGTAAAGAAATATTTTACTCGTACATTACGAAATAAACTAATAGATATCTTTAATTAAAGAATATTAGTTTTGATTCTAACGAATTTATATCATATTATACTTTATATTTCATTATTCAGAATATGTGTCAGCAATACATGACAACAAAAGGCGAAGACAATTAAAGTTGTTTATTGAATTTGTTTTTAATTAATTTATTTATTTCTGCAAGCTTAAAAAACTAAGTATACAGTGGCAGACTTATTGCTACAAGAGCAATCTCTTACAGCCAACCCCAATGAATTGGATGAGAACATTAAGTGCTGTGGCAGACTGTAAGTGATTTTTAGACATTAATTAATTCTACTTAAAAAATAAAATATATAATATTATGTGGTAATAAAATAATATTAATTAAAAACTAAAACAAAACGACACTTCAGGAGTAGGGAAGGATAAGGATGGGTTATAATGGAAGGGATTAGGATCTGCCAAATTATGATAGATAATGTATTTTCAGATGACTTTTGGACGCAGACAACGAGGGCGCACTTTGTATATTCGTGATCAGTTCATTCCACAATCGAGTAGAATATGCGGTGAACGATTCTCCATAAAATTATGTTGTATGTTGAGGGATTAGCAGGATATATTTATTTTTGGATCATAGTTCGAGGTCGTGGGCTGACAGGTATTGGAATCTAGATTTACACATCAGTGTGAGGAATGCTTTACATCTGCAAAATCATAACTTTTTAGGAAGAAAAAATAACTGTATTTATATAAAATAACTGTATTTATAATAACTGTGTTACAAATAATTTTGTTTGTAGTTACAAAGCATTGCTACTAATTGAATATTTCGTAAACTACATTCTGCAGTTAAATGCAAATACAGGAAGGTAGTAATTATTTTTTATGCTGTTTTTCATCATAACATAAAAATCCTCAATTTTGAAGATACGAGGAATCACATCGATGCTGACTGTATCTTTTATAATACTTGTTTTCATATGGAGCAATTGATGGAAACTTGAACACGAAGCAATTGATAGCAAGAAAACGTCCTTCAACTTATTAATATGAGATAAGTTTCGTAATATTTATTAATAAAGAGCATTTTTGTATATGTAATACCTTTAAATATTAAACGAATGTGCTTTAGACCACACGACTGAAGTAAAACTTCAAATTCACAAAATATGAACTTTAAAATGAATTTACAATTTTATTCACTTTAAATCTAGAATATTTATATATATATATATATATATATATATATATATATATATATATATATATATATATATATATAATTGTTCAAGGACGAAATGAAATTACAAAATAATCAAAAAATCACCGTTCGCGTAACGCTAGCAAACTTGCATATATATATATATATATATATATATATATATATATATTTCATGCACTGGCTATGAGAGGAAGAGAGAAAGAAAAAAATGTGCGCGCGCACTGCTCTCTCTTGCTCCTACAGTGTGATACAGACAATAGGCTTGCACTGTGTCTTAGATATACGAAACATAACTGGCTATGAGAGAAAGAGAGAAAGAAAATGTGTGCTCGCACCTCTCTCTCTTGTCCTTACAGTAATATACGAAACGTAACTCTCTCTCTCTTTCTGTCTTCACTAACTTATATCTCCGTCTCAACTTCCGTTCGCCTCACCCGATCTCACTTTTCGTAACGCCCTCGTCACGCATCCACCAGCTTACTCCCCAAGTCAAGCGTGCGTAAAGAAGTTTTACTTTAAAACAAGCTATTATTTTATTACATTACAACTGAAATATAAATTTATCTATTTAATAATGGTTTTACATTTATTTATTATAGCGCTGACATTTTATTCTATTGTATGTGTTGATTTTCCATATTCAATTGGGTATTTGACTAAATTTTTTTTATTTCATTAATCATAATTCCAAGGTACAAGCTGATGAAGAATTTTTTTTTAATAATCCTAAAAATTTACCAAGTTATAAAAGTTTAAATGTAAACTTTAGACAAGGAACGCAATACTGTGTTGTGAGGTCATTTTTAATATTGCACATTATATTATACGAGAGGAAAAGAGACAGGGATATACCCGACTCTATTCATATCTTCAAATTTAGAAGCCTACAACTGGCTTATTTTTCAATAAATTTTTGAATTTTTTTCAAGTCTGGTTTTGTAATTAACTTATATTTCACAATATTGTACGAAAAATATCAAAATTTAGAATGACTCAACTACCGTATAGGACGCATACACAGAACTTGTCACTTCTAAACAAATCTCATCTTGTACACAAACAAATTGTTTAAAAGAAAATTGTTGCACTAAACAGGAAAAGACATTTTCATTGATTATTTTGATTGTTTTTTTATATAAAAACAAAGAACGTAATAGAAGAAACATATATTCAAATAAAAACTGTATTTTTCTTAAAACTATTTACAAATATTGATATTATTTTATACAGTGTTTCTCAAAACCTGCGAGATTCTGAAACATAACTATAGTTTATAATGAACTTTAAGTAAACTTCTAGTAGCATTATTTTTGAAGGAGGCTTCTTTGGGCGTGATGAGAGTAAAATTTTCAAGTTTGCAAATTGTTTCTTATTCGTTATTTGAATGTAATGATCCTATCGCAAGAAGGACGGACAATAGGTACCTATTGACTTAACTGAGAGAGATAGATGATTAACTTTAATAAACATATTGACCCGATACTTTTACTTTCATATCGTATAAAATCGCAGATCTTTTATTTATTAACTAAAAAACTTGTAATGTACAGGAGAAAAGAATGTTATTATGAAATTAAACTTGCATCAGAGTAAAAATAGAATTACTAGCATTGTGAAAAGTTAATGTAACTTACAAGTTGAGACAAACTTATAATGTAGTCAATGCATTAATAAGGAACTACCTAATCTTGGTCTGTAAATTATAGAATAAGACTAGAAGTGTATGCGCGAAAACTAAAAAAATAGCACTCACCACTGCTATCAACTGTTTTGTACGTTATATACCAAAAATAAATGGTCAAAATTTCGCACAAAAACAAACAAAAATTGCGCTCACTATTGCTATCAGCTGTTTTATACGTTAAGTGTGTCAAAAGTAAACTGTCAAAATTTTGTCGATTTATTTATCTATTTATAATTGATTTAGTAATAATTTTGCGTGCACTTAATCGGTTACAAAACTAACAACGTATGTACTTAATTTATTTGTAAATCTGCAATGAACCCACATATGTAGTTGTTGTAAATATAATTTATAACAGAAGCAAAACACCCCGACCTCTTTCAGCTGAATTGAATTGTGTTCTGGTCTCTCTCTCTCTTGCTGCCATTTTATCCCTTACTATATACTAAAAAATTGAGGTTTAATTCTTCATTAAATTTAATCGTTTTGTATACCCCTAGTTTCAAAAATGTTTCTTCAAGTCTTTTAAATATTTTCCCCTCTGTCCCTCTCTCTCTCTACCATTTTACCTCTTGCTCTCTCTATCTTGCTCTCTCTCTCTACCATTTTACCTCTTGCTCTATCTCTCTCTATCTTTACCTCTTGCTCTCTCTCTCTCTCTGTCCCTCTCTCTCTCTACCATTTTACCTCTTGCTCTCTCTCTCTATCTTGCTCTCTCTCTCTACCATTTTACCTCTTGCTCTCTCTCTCTCTATCTTGCTCTCTCTCTACCATTTTACCTCTTGCTCTCTCTCTACCATTTTACCTCTTGCTCTCTCTCTCTCTCTATCTTGCTCTCTCTCTCTCTCTATCATTTTTCCTCTTGCTCTCTCTCTCTCTCTTTACCTCTTGCTCTCTCTCTCTGTCCCTCTCTCTCTCTCTACCATTTTACCTCTTGCTCTCTCTCTCTCTCTACCATTTTACCTCTCGCTGCCATTTTATCCCTTACTATATACTAAAAAATTGAGGTTTAATTCTTCATTAAATTTAATCCCTTAGTTAGAAAATATTTAAAAGACTTGAAAATGTTTGTTCAAGTCTTTTAAATATTTTCCCCTCTGTCCCTCTCTCTCTCTACCATTTTACCTCTTAATATATACTTACAAATCGAGGTTTAATTTTATATAGTAAAGGATAAAATGGCAGAGAGAGAGAGTGAGAAAATGAGGAAAATATTTTAAAATACTTGAATATTTTAAAAGATTTTCCTCCCTCATTTTCCCCAATCGTTTTGTATATCCCTGGTTTCAAAAATGTTTGTTCAAGCCTTTTAAAATATTTCTCTCTCTCTTTCTCTCTGCCATTTTACCCCTTACTATATACTTACAAATCGAGGTTTAATTCGCCAAAAAAGTTTCACGCAGTTGCACATGGTCTTTTTTCCAAAATCTTGACTTCAGCAGTTTTGGAGACGGGGTGAAAATTTAGTACATATTTTTGTAAACATTTTCAGCAATAACTCAAGAATTATTTTACGTAAAAATCGGAAAAATAGTTTTTGCTTCCATTTAAGTCCTTACAACTTTCGAAATTTTAAAAAATCCAGGGTCTTTATTTGTGCCCTTCCTACATAATTATATTTTAATGTTACCTGCTGAGTTTTATGTGGATTAATTACTATGGAAAATTTAAAGTTTCTATATGAAAAAAATTCGAGGAAAATGGAAGTAACAGATCAACCAACGAATGAATTCATGAGTGGTGTTATAAGGAATTCCTTTCTTTAAAATATGTAATTTTAAAAAACAGTTGCGTCGAAGAGAAAGAGTGGGAAAGACCAAAAATATTAAAAGCGTGGAAGATCTCTGAAAGATGGTTTCCCTTTGAAAATTTTTGAAAATATTATTATGCTAATTTGTATGTCACGCAGTCAAATCACTTCCGCATTCTTGTTGCGCTAGGGTGAATATTCAACAATAAAATATTATAGAATGTGTTTGGGAGAATGTATTATAGAATAGAACGTATCATAGAATATGTTTGGGACTCACAAGTATTTCATCAGTTTAGTAGTGTAACTGCAGTCTGTAAACAGACAAGATTGATATTATGAGAGAATTTAAAATGTCAACAAATCTCATAAATTTGATCCAATTTTCTGAAACCTGAGAAAATATACCAAATATTGTCAAGCAACGAAATTGTGCAATGTTATAAGCGTTTCAATTTTGAAAAAGTCTTCATTCTCCATAACCAAAAACAGATAATAACATGATTAAGTACAGGTTAAATTTATTTTATGGTATTCTGACTCCATATTCTTTCATACCCACACCATCCAGTATTAACTTAATAACCATTTTGTTACAATTCAAACTGATAACAATGGATAAGCACTAAGTAACAACAATGGATACAGTGATAACAATGGTTAAGTACTAAGTTGCAAAAGGAGATAAAAATGGATAAGTGCTAAGTAGCAACAAGAGATAACAATAGATAAGTGCTAAGTAGCAACAAGAGATAACAATGGATAAGTGCTAAGTAGCAACAGGATATAACAATGGATAAGTGCTAAGTAGCAACAAGAGATAACAATGGATAAAAGCTAAGTAGCAACAAGAGATAACAATGGATAAGTGCTAAGTAGCAACATGAGATAACAATGGATAAGTACTAAGTAGCAACAAGAGATAACAATGGATAAGTGCTAAGTAGCAACAAGAGATAACAATGGATAAGTACTAAGTAGCAACAAGAGATAACAATGGATAAGTGCTAAGTAGCAACAAGAGATAACAATGGATAAGTACTAAGTAGCAACAAGAGATAACAATGGATAAGTACTAAGTGGCAAGAAGAGATAACAATGGATAAGTACTAAGCAGCAACAAGAGATAACAATGGATAAGTACTAAGTGGCAAGAAGAGATAACAATGGATAAGTACTAAGCAGCAACAAGAGATAACAATGGATAACACTACCAGGTTACAATGCTCCTAAGTCATTAAACTCTGTTATAATCTTATCAGTTGTAATTAACAGTTACTTCCAGCATTAGAAAAGTATCATTGTTTGTTCTTTATTTTCATCAACAGTAAAATTATGTGATAAAACATAATACTTGCATGATCTAATACAAGTAGTTAACCATATTAATACATAGCATGATTGATGTTATATTTTATAGATGATGGTACTGTTATTAATTAAGGTAGACCAGCTCGTGAAACATAAAAACTTACCTATACTAAATAGGTAGACTCCAAGAGGCAGCTTTTCTCCAACTTTACAGACCGTAACTGCATTACAGCCTTGTCGCAACTTGCAAGTTACATTAACTTGTTTGTTACATTTAGCGCAATGTTAGTAATTAAATTTTTTACAATGATACAAGATTAATTTCATAATAACATTATTTTCTCTTGTACGTTACAAGCATTTCAGCTAATAAACACAAATTTATAATTTTATATGATATAAAAGCAAAAGTAACCGAATCAATAAGTACATTAAAAATCGATTAGAATTATAAAACGACTTCGTAAAGGTAATTTTAAATAATATTTTTTTAGTTTTGGAAATGAAGCCTTCTAGTCAACATTATAATCCTCACAATATCAGAAATGTACAATCAGCTCTAATGACCTTAATGTACCTTAATAATTTGTGACCTTAATAATTTTTGTGAATCAGTACTCTGTCACGAGCTCTGCAATCAACACTAACTTTCATCTATATACTGAAATAACATTATTTTTAATAATGTATGGATCATAGGAAATGGATTATAGGATCTAATAAAGAAATACAATTATATATTTAAACTTAACAGAGAAATTTTCTCAGAAAACGTTAAATATTAAGTCTGCAATCTGAGATACTATTACCTATACCTATATCCTAAAATACAATTGTAATTAATGTTTTTTTTAAATGTAGTTTCGAGTTGTATATATATATATATATATAAATATATATATATATATATATATATATATATGTATGTATGTATATATATATATATATATATATATATATATATATATATATATATATATATATATATATATATATATATATATACAAGTATGTAATATGTCAAGCATACTCGTTTTGCTCATTACGTTAAACCCCCGTTTTTCTATTGGAATGGTTGAGTGTTATTACTTTGAAGTGTAAATATTGTAAAAAATTAATTTAAATAAGAAACTAACTGTTAATTAGGTTAAATTTTATTAACCTAATTAACAGTTAGTTTCTTATTATTATTATGAATTATGTGCACAAGAAAGTCTACTGTTGTATGAAAGTATTTCACAGACATGGGTGATTATTTTGTTTAAAAATTAAATTATCACAATCTTACAAAATTAAATTATCACTCAAAACAGCAACAACTAATTTAAGGAAACATTTGAATAGAAAATATCCAACCATAACAATAATTTATACGGAAGAAGTTGTTTGTTCTGAACACCTTACTACATTATTTAAAAAAAAAAATTAACGTAAAATAAAGATTGCAAAAATAAAAAAGATAATAAGTTTTTTAATAACATGATTCACTTTTTAAATACTCTATCTAAACGGTTATGCCAAATGAATCATTTCGTTACCAGTCCTAACTCTGGAGCCATAAATATTTATTATAGTATGAAAGAAAAATGAAAGACTGTATTTCATTAAAAATGTCTCATTCAGAAATTATAGAAATTCCCGCCAGTTTTAGCTGTAAAAATAAAGGATATGAGCATTGAATTTCTCATAATAAGTATCAATTAATATTTATTGCACGTCTCCTGCGACCGTAAGTCTATATCGATTTATAATATAGTTCTCTCACTACGTAATTATGCCGCCCATACTCGTTAAGTATTTTGTCACGGATATCTGTCATCGATATGTTATAACACTCGCATTAGTCGTACTCAGTATCTCAAAATACTCGCATCGCCCAAGTGTACCATAGGAAGACAGTTGTTTAAAAATAATTTTTAAATTATAACACGCGTCTGGGCACTAGGAAATTTACTCGTTTCTAATATACAAAAGGTAATACTAAATAATCTCTAAAGGGGTTTTGTTTTTATAAACTATTCTAGAGGTTAAAATAAAAGGTTATATTAACACTTGAGTTTTTAATAAATATTGAATCATCTTTTAAAAGTGAGACCTTTTGTTTCTATTAAATCAATTATTTATAAAATAAAAATTTAATAGTAAAACCTTGCTGTTGGTCATCTTATCAGAAATGTGTGAATAAGTCGGACACTCGACTAAAAATAAATTATCAGTAGTGCAGCCACTTGATTGACTGTTTTTTAACTGTACGGAGCTATTCTTCCTTACACAAATATGAGTCGAGGTGCTATGGCCTGATATTCCCTTGGATTCTTTGTTTTCCTTATAATTACTCTCTTACATATGCCAGCAGTTAAAAAAATAAAAGGCCATGTTTTCAAGCCATAAACCAGAATCATATTGATTTACCATCTTTACGTAAAAATACGAACAGAAAATTTAAATGTACATGGCTACAAAACCTTAATAAAGAATTGGCCATCTTATCCGAGTATTATACCGATCTATATTCAAACGTGACGTTCATTAATTTTGAGGTTATATAAACAATTCCTAAATCTAAATAGTATACAACGTGAATAATATGAATACTAAAAAAAATAGAATCGATCAAACTTTTAAGTTAATAAATATTTACTTTGTATTTTTTTAAAGAAAAACGTTTGCAGCAGCTTGTAGAGATTAGTAGTAGCCTTTTACTGATATTATGTAAAAATGTATAGTAAAAGAACACCAAAATATTTTGAATGGCCGTCTTATCAAATTGGCCCACTGAATTACTCTGTAAAATTTATTTAAATTTTTAATTTAAGTTTTTATTAAACTAAAATTGAGAAATTTTTATATTTTGATAAATGTTGTTAATTTTTCTTACAATTTTATTCCATAATGCCATTATATTAGCATAATTTAAAAAAATGTTTATAAGAATTCGAATAAAATATTTTCGGTTTAAATTTTTTAATTTTTTCTTAGTGAAGCATTTAAAAATTTAATTTAAATAAATCTGCTAATCCAATTATTTACTAGTTCTGTAATAAAGAAAAAGTTTAACTTCTTAGTCGAAATGTATTATTTAAACTGTTATGACATTAATTTTTCATTCCAACGTCAAGAACTTGGTTTCATTTTAATTTTGTTAAAAAGCCACGCAGAAGAAGAAATCTTGACAACAAACGTCAAGAATATTAAATATTTAATTTCGCGCCTCTGTCAACAAAAGAAAATATTTTGCTGCGCTTGGTATTTACATAGATATTAATCGTTTCTACAATGTGACGTTAAATTAAACAAGATAACTTATAACCTTTACATAACAGCCCCGAATTCCAGAATGGACAGCATAAACGATTTTGGTGTAGACCTCATTGTTTTATTACAAAATCAGTAAGTCGCTATTATTTATATTTTCATTTTGTATTTGTCTTATGAAAATGCGTAAAAATCAATTAAATCAGTTTTGGTTATTGAAACAGTTATTTTAAGTATATATTTTTATGTTACTCTAGAATACTGTAATTAGAATGTAACATTGTTCGCCTCTAACTAAGCCGGTATGTTGAAACAGATATATCGGCTTTACACGTTTGCGATCTTTCATATTTAATGAATAAACATTATTTTAATAAGTTCGCCTTAGAAGAATTACATTTTTTACTATATTTTTTAAATTCGAAGAAAGCTTATAAAAATTTTGCCATATAAACTTTATTTTTGCAACAAACTCGGCGCACTTTTTTCACCTTATTTGAAGTACTGTGTTTTTTGTCACCATACACTCAATATAAAAATTTCTAAATATTAAATATATGTTGTCAGACAAAAGTGAAATATGTGAAAACACATTATGAAAAGCCAGTAGCAGCTTTATATTTCACATTCTTTTTCTTTATGGATAGTGTGATAATTTTTTTATTAAATTAATCGTTGTTTATTAATCGATTTTATAGTTTTTTTTCAATACTGGCTTTTAGTTAACCTATATTTTCATGATATTTTAATAAAAACAACAAATTTAGGAGTAGTCAACTATACTGTTAAAAAGAAATTAAAAATATATGCATTTTATAGATTGCACTCAAATCCCTCTTCTGATTATTTAATGTTATGTTAATGAGAGATATTGAATATATTTGGCGTTAATTTTGAAGAAATTCATTATTCACAAGTAAACGAAACTATGTGATGTAGTATTATTTCTACTTTATTTAAATTCTTTACCACAACCTAGGTTTCGTTGTATGACAACATTTTCAGGTGGGCAGTTAACGAAGCAAAGTTATCGTTTTTACTGCTCACCTGAAGATGTTGTCATACAACAAA
Organism: Druceiella hillmani; assembly: GCA_039881145.1. Lineage (NCBI taxonomy): Eukaryota > Metazoa > Arthropoda > Insecta > Lepidoptera > Hepialidae > Druceiella > Druceiella hillmani. Next base: position 8,676,428 of record JAYKKI010000064.1, on the reverse strand, counting down.
ACATAGGTTATGGCAAAGAATTTAAATAAAATAGAAATAATGTTACATCATGTAGTTTCATTTAATTGTGATTAATGAGAAATTTTACATAGAAAGATTTTGGGAAATTTTTAGAGTTGGGGAATTTAAAATAATTTTTTTGAAGACAAGAAAGTAGAATAAAGAAGCTTGTGAACCTAAGCAAAGTTATCTTTTCTAACTGCTCACCTGAAGCTATTGTCATACAACAAAACCTAGGTTATGGTAAAGAATTTAAATAAAATAGAAATAATACTACATCATGTAGTTTCAGTTAATTGTGATTAATGAGAAATTTTATGTAGAAAGATTTTGGGAAATTTTTAGAGACAGTTTGGGGAATTTTAAATAATTTTTTTGAAGACAAGAAAGTAGAATAAAGAAGCTTGTGAACCTAGAAATCAGAATTTTTATATCTTCTATACTCTTAAAGACTAACTGTTTAATATAACACGAAAGTCTGTGAAAAAAATCATTTAATGTGGAAAGATTAATAATGTATATGTAGAAAGACGGTATAGTCATTTGTAGTAATAGTATGTTCATGAAGACTAGAAATATAGATAGAATGGGATAACAAAATTGTTGTAAAGAATAAAAAATTTCAAAAGATGCATGTTTTAGTAGCACATAGGTTCTTGTACAAATTTTCTGTCACAATCATTGTTTTGTGAATCTTATATAAACAATTAAAGCTATGTGAACGCACCATAAATTAATTCATTAGGGTGTATGCATGGATACTCTCAACTAAAAATGTGAATCTAAAACCAGAATTGCCAAGAGAGTGTGACGTGGACTGAAAGAAGTCTCATTCGATTTTTGCTTATTAAAAAGAATTTATGAAAATAATGTATTTTCAAGATATTATAGAAAGAAAATATGTGAAAACAGTACATAAACTAGAGGTATTGCGAAAAAAGGCTAATGAAGAATAATAGACTGATGTTTAAATGCCGAATTACTTATCAGATTAAATAATTGATAATAAACTAGATAACAGGAAAATTAAATTTTTGTCATACAGCGCTATCATTTATCAGGAAAAAAAATCGTTTTTGGTTATACCTTTGAAAATGTTGAATTTTCCTCTATTAACTTTGCCCCGCAAGTAAAAGGATAGACCCTTTTACTTGTATTCATGAAAAATTTGGTAATGTATAATTGAAAAGTTGCCGGGCTATTAAATGTAATGTTAAAAACGAAACTCATGATAGGTCCCCTAGCAAGCTTCTTGATGTTGACTCAATTTAATGCATTTTAAGCATATCATTGATAAATTTACATATCTGAAGTCATGTATAAACAATTACGTACCGGTAATCAAATCGAGTTAAACATCCAATGCCCAAGCACTTTTACTTTTTGAAGGAAATGTGGTAAAAAAAGTGTTAAATTTTCTTCCTTTTGGTTGTATGGAAACATGTACCAACTAAACGGGGGAAACAAAGAGGATTGATGCAATCCAAATATGTACAAACTGGAATAATTTGGATTGAAAGGAGACATGCGTAGATTTTCTCTGAACTTAAAGGCAATTATCAAAATTAGTCGTCAATGTATATCATCGTAATTCCATTGTATTTGTATAATGTATATCATCGTAATTCCATTATATCAGTATAATGTATATCATCGTAATTCCATTTTTTTTCATGAGGTGATCACAGTCGAGAAAATTTGCTCATATATAGATATGTATAAGACCAAATAATACACTGCGAGAATGGCCAAGGCATAATTGATAAAGGCAGTTCCAAATGATGCCAAGAAACGATCACAGTTTTCAATTACTACTACACAGAGAGATTATTTCCAAAATGTTTATCTTTTGGTAACATTTTTTAAATCAATATAGTTAATTTATGTTTAAAAATTGTTAATTATTTTATTAGTGTAGGTAAGGTACAATCTGTATATACTAGTAAGTTAACTGTAAATATAACTGTAATTAGCTTTAAAATTTCAGCATTCAGTATCTGGTCAAATAAGAGGACAGACTTAATTATGTTAATTTAACATTATCCAAAGTACATCCATTATCATTGTGACGGTGCAAAGAAGGACAGTTTCTTTAAAGGCACAAGACACTTAACATAATAACATCATCAATTATGCCACGGACTTTTGTTTTGAGTACCCTCAAAATCTTGTTAATAACATTGTTCATTTTAAGCAAAGATAGTAAGCGTGTAGAAAAATTAATACTAAAATGTACTCGGTATATAATTCGTACGAACCCTAATAAAAATATTTTAAAATATTTTTGAACTATTAACTTCTTAAAAGAAAATGTTATAAAGGTATTCCACTTTTTATTTTATATTATTCACTGCAATTTCATTTATGCAATGTTTATTTATGCGATTTTTATGCGATATTTTTAAATTACTGTGAAAGGACTTGCTAAGTGCTTTTTCAATAAAGCATCCTTTTACATATACGTTATAATAATATTTTTACATTAAATTCTAATCTTTGCTTTCTATCAATCCTTGAAGGAAAATAATTTCCTGTATCATCTGATTAGCATGTATTTCTAGGTTATAAGTTAAGAGGTCTTTGTATTTTATAAGAGATTTTCATGTTTTTTTATGACGGGAGGTCTGTGGAATGAAGGGAAGAAAGGGAGATACATTCTTTCTTGGTACCACGCTAATTAGGAACTCATTAGAGGTGTATGACAAATGACATTCATTAATGAAGAAACATTCCTTAAATAAGTAAATCTGGAAGTGAACTCTGAACATGGAGCTTCGAATCGTTGATTCACCCATCCTATAGCCCCAACCTAGATCCCAGTGATTTTTATTTGTTCCCAAATGTGAAAAAATGAGCTTTGAGCTTTTTAAAAGTTAATCATTCATTTTAAAATGCAAAAGTAAATCAACACGCTAATGCAATAATAACTCAATCGTTCAAAACATTTCATAGGAAATACTACCAGGCAGTTAGTTTTAGATGTATTAATGCGACTAAGTTAATCGATAAGTGCTTATAATAATTAAATTCCCAAGCCGACAATAATGCGTTTCAGTTGTGTTCTATTCTAATAACACACCTAGAGAATCAAAAAAGAATGCATATATCTGGAACAAATGGTGGTAGCGTATCTTCATTATATACTTATGATGAGTAAATATTGGTAACAATTTTTTTGGGAAGATATACATAAAGAAACATTTTTAAGTGTATGTTCAATCTAAAGCATGTGTACATCATGCCTTCAGTTTGTGCTTGCCTCAAGCGATTTTACAACGCATAAAACAATCATTTCAAGTCACATAACATCGCTACTGCTCACAGTTTCCATATTTTATCATCATCTTTCTATCAAAATTAAGGTGTTTATGATGATCTTTTAGAAAAATTTTCATAGAGAGATTGACGAACACGATAGAATAGGACAAGAAGTGTATGCATGCACAACAGCAAACAAAAATGGTATTCCCTATTGCTATCAGCTGTTTTGTATGTTATGTGTGTCAAAAGTAAACTGTCAAAATTTTGTTGATTTATTACACAATATCTGGACAGTATAGACACAATATCTGGACAGTACAGTCAAGAATGTACGTTTCATATTTTAGTTATTACAGTGTCAACATTGCCTACACATATATCACGAGATAATACTGTAAATATTGAGGAACTAATAAATTAAGAAATATAACTGATATTTTATGTGTATTATTCTCATCTTCGTCCTTTAAATACTTCCCTTAAATCCTATAAATACGTCTTCTAGAATATTTTTCTCTCTCTGCCATTTTACCCCTTACTATATACTCGCAATTCGAAGTTTAGATCGCCAATGAAGTCACACTTCTACCACATGTACCAAGTTGCATCAGAGTTTTTTAATTTAACATATAATATTTGAATTGTGATGAAATTTTCTAAAGGAAAACTTGGATTGAAATCAAGATATTAAAGAATTTTCTGGGAGAGCCAGCAAGAAATGTACTAAGAGCATATAACAGGAACAAGAAGCTCATGAATTTCTCTAAAACATCCCAATAAAACTCGAAATGAACAATGAAATGTCGACGAGGACAAAGTATAGAAATAATGAACAATTCCATTGATATAAATATTGAAGTAAAATTCCAATAGGTTAAACACTTGTTTCAATTTTTTTTTATTTAATTTTATTTTCGTGTTTCCCGACATGTATATAATCTGCTGGCATGACGTAATCTCCTAAAGTAATTCCAGCCATTTTTCAACACAGCCTATGCAATTTTTTCTATTAATTGTTAGCATAGCGTTAAGTTGGAGCGAATAAGTAATCTTTGTGAACAATAAATAAATTTGTAAATCAATTAATTCATCTTGTGCAGTGCTCGACCTCTCTCTGAGCTGTTTCGTGTGGTCAATGAAGCAGCTGATCCGATCACGTTCTACCGTTACTTGTTGCCCCTTGTGGCAGCCCTCGACTCTGTATTTGCAGCTCAGTTCATACTAATATGTTCAGCCACCACATGGTTGAATGCCATACTGAAATGGTAAGTTGGTTTAAATACTTTTTTTAAATATTAGCCATTATAATACATTTCTTGATGTAACCAATTTTTTTCATCTTATTTGTGTTAGTGTAAAAATATATCTATATATCTTTGAAAATTTTGACAAAATCATTTTAGTATTTCTTAATATTGTACAGAAATATACATATAGGTTTATAAATATAGTTAACACATTACTCGATAGTGACTGCTCTACTAAAAGGTGCTCTAAAAAAAGTTGTTCTGATGGTGCTTGATTGCCGTAGGAGTGATGATATTTCAGAACATATGTTCAGCATTACAATGCTTCAAAATACCTATAATATAAACATCAGGATTAATAGGAGTCACGTCCATGAATATATTAACCGTTTTAGTGCCATCGTTTTTTACTCATATATACTTAAAAATGTCAAAGAAATCTTTTGTTTTTGATGTCATTTACCATTCTCTGGAAAAAAAACTTTATCTTTTCCAAAAATTATCCAATTTTAATAATTTTTTCGGTGTTTCCTTAATAAAAACTTGTACAAGGATAATAAAATGCAAAGAAAATTATGGAAATATATATTGTGAACAAAAATGATAACAAAACCTGAAATCAAGGTCACATTGTATTTTCACAATCCGGTACATCCTCCGTATCAGCAAAATAATTGTTATCGTCACTATTATCACTATCACTTAAAATTTGCATTATGCCAAATTGTGAGCGCACCACAGTGTCACTCCCACTATCACTATCTTCACAACTTGAAAAACAATCGGTTAAATGTTTACATATAGATAAAAAAGTATTCATGAATAAGATAATTTGATAACAAGTATTTGTATTGCACATTGAAGGTTTGATGTGAGTAATGTTTGGCATACCCGCGGTGTTTTGGGTTGATCACAAGGCATACAGCCTTTGACGGCACGGCGCACTGCGGACACTCTGATTCGAGTCCCGGCCGCTCTTCGCGGGACTGGACTGGTGTTATGGTTCGCTGTATGAGATTGCTCTTGTAGCAATAAGTTCGCCATATGTATCAATTAGATACATCTGAGTAGATAAATAAATAAAATATTAATGAAGGGAGCGAGCTCCATTTTACACAAAAATTATATTACCTTTGACTCTGGGTTTGCTCATGTGGAAAAGGAATGATATGGTGGTGTAATTTAAAAATAATGTTCTTCCGAAAGTATTGAGTCTATGCACTGGGAATGACTGACTAATTTGAGATGTACAGAACGGTGTGAAAATAAAGAAACCTATACCTTGCAGTAGGTAGCCGTAGGTTGATATAGGTCGAAACTGGATAATACAAAAAAGTGTAAATTATGCATGAAAATATTTAAAATGTGTAAGTAAAATATAAACACATAAAATAAAGGAAAAGATATGATAATTCACACACACACAACACACACACACACACACACACACACAAAATCAGCAAGGAGACTGGTAAATGGGCCTGCCGTTATAGAAATAAAATATAAAAAGCTACTATCATTCAATATATAAAAAATCCAACGATTCAAAGATTAACAATCAGGAAAGAACAAAGAATATTTTAATCTTATTAAATGCATATATATAATATATTTATTGTATCAAGTATCATTAATACCCAGTTTTTTTTCAAACTCTCAAGTGTGCAGGCCACCTTTACAAAAAATCGGTGCTCACGCCATGTCGATAAAATGACAAATAACTACATAAGCATTTATTTTTTTGTGGTAAAATTGGTTTGATTTGTCTCTAAAAATAATGAGCAAGATGAAAAAAAATTCCTCGTTTCCATAAGAATAAGGCTTATAAAAAAAAGTATTTGTAAAATGCAATTTTATGTTATTTCTATAAAAAAGTATAAATATTATTTATATTTACTTAACCTAATCAAAATTTCCGGCCATCTTACTGGTACAAAAATCATAGTCGCGAAAATAACTATACACCATAGAAGAACGTATCATCATTGATTTGGTATTTCTTTTTCTTTTTTATGATGTATAATTGTCTATATGTTTAACTCATCTTAACCGAAATATATACTTTTGAATGGGGCGAGCACAAACATTGCTTATAAGGATCATGTGCTCTCGAGGGGGGAAAAATTATCTGATTTTTTATAAAAAATATTCTATTTTTCATTGCCTGAACTTTGATGGGGCTTTTTCTTCATTTTCTCTATTTTAAAATGTCATTTTTATTCTTGTAACACCTAGATCCAACACTATATATATGGTTTTTTGCTGCTTTCCTTAAGTAGGTTAGAAGTCTTTCATATTCATATACAAGTTTACTACAATATATTATTCTAAACATTCAGTAATAAGATTATGTCTTCTATGATTTAAAATAGTTTTTAACTTGACGACGATTGTTTCATGTCACCAAGTAAAACTTGCACTTGCTGCATTAACAGCACCAGTTGTAGCAACAAGGTGCTGCATTAGCAGATACTGCCTCAGGCAAAATTTCATTCACACCGTCTTAGAATATACAGTAATCCAGAAGGCCCATACGCACAAATCTCTTCACGGTTGCGGTGAAGCCAAAAATCGGTGGAGGAGGCACCGCACTCTGCCTACTAGCGCCGTCTCCCAACGCGCACGGTATTACCAGCAGAATAAATTTATCCACCAAGTTCAGAAAATGGACGCTTATAAATATATATTTGCTTGCGGTAATATGATTCACATTTGCATCGGTTTATATGGTCATGGCTTGGCTTATATGAAGTATTATTAAGACCGCCATGTCAAATTTCTAAAATGTTTATTCCGACCAACAGCCAAAGTATTGAAAAAATGGAGCGCTTCTGTTAATAATAGTCTACTTTGATATTTTAAAATTACATAGTTAATTGAAAATGAAATTAAGTAACAGTTTTTATGTATGAAAGTAATCCCCAGTTGTTTCTTTTGCAGTCCAGTGATATTTTTGCAGATGGGAATAGCACAAGCTGACATTTTAAGCTATATTGTCACGTAACCTTTCAGAGCTGTGTGTTAAATTGCACTGACAGGTGTGTTTTGATACTACGCATTTTATGCATAGTTTTCTGGACACACTATCGCGTGTGTTCTCGCCTTCTGGAGTACTCATTATTCTAAGCACACCGTTATTAAAACTGTTAATCTAGCTCAGAAGCTCTGAACTCTGGCTTGTCACTTAAAATGTTTTCAATTTTTCCTTAAGTTTATCTGGTAAATCAGAGATTGTTACATGGACTTTTATCATCAGCTAAATAGATTCATTCAACTGCAAACCTAGAGATTCAAATATCTTAATGAGAACTACTTACATCAAAAGGTTTTTTTTTGTAAAAGAGATCTTAAATTCTTCCTTGTAGTTCTCAATTGCCATAGCATCTGCATTATCAAAGCCATTCATAAGACACCCTTGGTAGCATCAAAGTGTAAAGCATTTGATGATGGGCCGACTGCGGGGACCCGGGCTCGATTCCCGGCCGTTCGTCGAACAGAGCTGAACTGATATTATAGTTGGCTGTAAGCGATTGCTCTCGTAGCAATAAGTCCGCCATATGTATCAATTAGATACATTAAAAGTAGATAAATCAAAATTAAAATAAAACCGGCATAACACTACTCGCGAAGTTGATCGAAGTTAGGCGAAGAGTATTCTCTGTGGGTTTAGACAGTATAGTGTAGATGCTTCGCATTAGGCGAAGAGTATTCTCTGTGGGTTTAGACAGTATAGTGTAGTGGGTTTAGACAGTATAGTGTAGATGCTTCGATTCACTTTGCGCGTACTTCAGACTGCGATCAATTTCGACAAATACTTCGTTGAGGTAACTTTGCGAGTAGTGTAGAGGGCGTTTTAATTATGGAATGATACTGTTTCCGGCCATCTTCACCTTTGAGATATAACCCATTCGGGCAGCAAGCGCTCAGCAAGACGTATATATGTTTCGTATTAAGTATAAAGGTTTTCCTTTATACTTAATACGAACCATGCCTTTAGAATATACTTTCTCTGTTGTGAAAATCAATACTTCTTTGCCTAAATGATTTATTCCAACTACGAAGCACATGACATAAATTAAATTAGGTTAAAATATCTGGTCCTGTCTCAGTAGGACGTATATATGGTTAAACGGCTTAAATTAAATTAGGTTAAAGTATCTGGTGGTTTAGTTGCCTTTGTCTAATATGGAGCGATGTCAAAGCGAAACGTATATGTTATTTTTTGACAGAAAAATCGGGAAACATTTTATGATCACATCGTCTGATGATAGTAAAGTGATTTGCCTTTTTTATTTATTTAAAAGCTACTGAAGAAGGTTCGAGTTTTAATTTCCTTATCATCGAATGCAATATGATGGCATCTATTGCAATTCGATGTAGCTTCATCTGCTGAAATCCGAATGATGGTAATGTTGAGTTCGGTTCATATTTCTTGGAGAGCATTTTGTCAATATGTAATTATCACATTATGTTGATTAATCTCGAATATATTCTAACAATATTTTCAAAGAAAATATTCAAAGGAAGATTTAGAAAGTTTGAGAATGACGATATTAGTTGCGAGTAATGCCTCACACAAAACAAACAAAATAAGTTTCTTCGTTTAAAACACTGCCGCTTGCTGCTGTGATATGCAGAGTTGTCTTGACAATTTAATAGCCTTGATTGAAATTTCCAAGTGCGTGAAATGTTTTTGTATGTCAATACTTTATGGTATTCTATTATATATGACTATATGCTCTTTTCTATGGAGGCAAAGCACTGTTAAAAACAGTCCACAATAAAAGAAAATCATGTTAGCTATGTCCGTTCCGTGCCTAAAAATTAAACCAATCAGACTGGCAAACATTTCATTCCTACAAAACTGCGGGAAGCGTATAGGTTTAACACTTGAGTATTGCCATATTACATTGTTTACTCAGATATATATGTCTAATACCCATGACTATCTTCTTAGCAAAAAAATATCAATAAAATTGGTCAAAACCAATAAAACAAGTCAATATATGTAAATGCACTAAATAATATTCACTTGTATGCATATGCACTTTTGCAAAGTGCACTATAAACTTAAAAAACTAAGTATGCAGCCAACACACTTATTGTTACAAATGCAATTTTTAACTGCCAACCTTACAATATGTTATTACCAAAGGAAAGGTCCAGTAAAGAAAAAAAAAAAAAAAAAAAAAAAAAAAAAATATATATATATATATATATATATATATATATATATACTGTATTTTTAAAATGTAAAAGTCTGTCTGTATAATTTTTGCTGGATACATTTTGCTTTTTTTGAACAGTTGTATCACTATATATTATTTCTCCTAATTAATTTTTGGATGCTTAAGTAAGTTTGTAGCGTTTCCCTTCATTTTCATATCAGCCTGGACAAATTTACAGAGTACTATTTTTTACTTTCACGAATAAACACCACAGTTATGGTTTTTTTTAATTGAGCCTTAGTTTTAAATTCGTTTGTAATAGAAAAAACCCATTTTCAATTGTGAAATAAAGATATTAAATAGTTTATTATAGACAACTTTGGTAATTGAATTTGCTCGTCTAACTGTGTGACGTGATCGATGCAATCCATTCGATCCAATACTAGTATTTTAGTATCGAAATCTTGTATCGCATCTGTTATAATGATCTAAAATATCAAAGAATCATCTGATATCATATTGATTTTATGAAAATATAAGAATATACATTAGATTATTCCTCCTATTAGTAAATCAAAAATTTTACACTTTGAACAGTCTATTGAAATTTGGTGTCTTTACAGGCTTCTTTTAGAGCACCGTCCGTACTGGTACGTACTGGAGTATTCTCGTCCAGTGTCTTTGCTTATGACTCCCCAAACTTGTGAGACAGGACCAGGCTCGCCGAGTGGACACTTGATGCTGGCTGCGGCTCAGTTATACGTGGTGGGAATTTGGCTCGATAACCTACGTTTTAACAGGTCTCGTTGATGTCTGTATTCTAAACTAGAATAGTATAGAATTTTTTTACATATAAACTTTTGTATGCAACAAATAATAAAAAATAATCTAATTATTGCAAAAAAAATCTCATAGTACATATTGATATTATAGTGTCTTGTTGGTCTGTAATTAAGTGTATTAACTGAGAGAATAGTAAAAAAATTGTACTATTTCATGAAAAACATTATGCGAAAATATGTAGTTTTAAAAATTTATATTTTATAAAACAATTTGTGCCCTAATTTTCAGGGTAAAGTTGTTCGTTTTATATCAGCCTGGGTTGGCACTCTTTCAGTTTCTTTAATCACATTTTTTTTGTTGAGGCAAGCAGATGATTCCTGCCATTATGTCCTATGCCCTAGTTCTAGCCATTACGCCCTATTCCATCGCTGGGCTGTCACCTTGGTACACATGGATTGGTTCCATTTTATTATTGGTTTCCTTTCTGGTGAAATTATTCTGTTTTAGGATTCAGAACATTCGCCCAGCCACTCTGTGTTCACTAGCAACTACAACGCTAGATGGCAGTCATGCAGCAGCATGGTTGTAGTAGATATCAGCGTGGACCGTGGGTCATGTGGCTGGTTGAATTTTTGCTTTTATTAGGTGTTCAGCCACTAACATAAATATAAAAATGGATGCCGACCATAACACTAAACTCACCATATTAAGTGTTCCAATCCCACCCACCTCTGTAAAGCAATTTGTGATGTATAGGGCCGATCAGTGGGTCGTGTACCAAAATAGATTCTAAATGATTTCAAAAAGATTTAATAGAAGTAAGACAAGATGTCCGGTTGTTTAAGATCACAATTAGTGTCAAATATTTTAAAAATTAATTTTATGTTATTCTTATGAATATGCATATATTTTTAGATCTCTACGCACAGTGTACTGGTGTATGTGCGGCTGCCTTCTGGTGACTGTGGCCGCATCTAGGATGTATGTCGCTGCACATTTCCCCCACCAGTGCGTACTCGGCGCCATTTGTGGTATGCTTATATGAATTTATAAATATATAATGTATTAACGATTTAACTGATATTACATATTACAACAAATTTTTGGGTACATTGGTGTCTGTTCAAATTCTCCTTTTTAAATGTTATTAACTTATCTTCATTTTGATTTTGAATAGTTCAATTTTAGGATTTATTCACATGTTTAGCTTTTGTGGAAGTTGATTGCATAGGTACTTAAGATAAAAGGAAAATATGACTGTCAATTAAAATCAAATATGAACCCCACGATAAAAAAAACCACTCGTGGAAATGAACCGCTTAACAAATCCATAGGTTTCTATTATATATTATTTCCGTTATTCCGCACAACCTTATCGTCGTTTCTACGTGTCCGTAATAGAGAAAAACCATAAAAAATGATAAAAAAAAAATTTTGAAGTATTCCTCGTTGATAAATAAAAAATAATTAAAAAAATTCAAAACACAACAAAACAAACTTCAAATGCCCTTATTTTCTATGAAAAGCTTCTTCTGTCCAACCTGTGAAACTTTGAGAATGATTGTGTCCTGAAAAACATCCCGGACCAGGAATTTATCCACTACTATTATTTTCAAATGTCATCTGATAAGAAATAATTTATTTAAACGGATATGACCTTTTGTAATCCACAACTTGTGTTCATTATTCACAATTAAATGAAACTATGTGATGCAGTATTACTTCTACTTTCTTTAAGTTCTTTACCACGAGCTAGGTTTCGTTGTATTACAACATCTTCAGTTGGACAATTAGCAATTAATGTTTATTTTAACACTAAGTCTAACCATTACTATAACTGTTGTGGTCGTGTGGAAAATAGCGTTTCGCAATAGTCTGCCAAATGTGTATGTATTTATATAAAGGTTTTGATATATTGCTGTACCAAGCCAGTTCCATTGGCCCCTAGTTTAAAATAAGTCAATTATGATTAATAATATTTTTTTCTATCTCTTTCCATTTTTGAGATACACTATTTCATTATTCATTAAAGTGTTTTTTTAAAGTCACGAATGGAACGAACGAAACGATAGGACATGACGTTGACACCACGGTGCAACACGTGTGAAGTGGTGTTGCGATTTGCAGGCTAACTCCTTGTTGGAATTTAAATAGTCACCAATAGGAGTATTACTTATTTTACAATAGAAATGTCAATTATGCTGATAGTCCAGTGGTCTACTTACACTTTTCATGGAGTTTCCGTTCGTGATCATGTTTAAATGAAAATAAAAAAAAAATTCAACATTTTTATTACTTTTTTAAAAGGTTTTACGATATAATTTTTTTTAATCTAAAATAAATAAAAATTTTATCTTACCGTATCGTGTTATACTTTGTGCAGATTTAACATTACTATTGAAATTTGTGGTACCAAATTGCGATGAAACGAAATGTAAAATGCAATGTTGTTTTTCTGACAAATAAATTAATAGGTTAAACAGAGGTACAAAAACTTGCTAAAATCTCTCCTTCTTAATGCCCCTGTTAAATTATCCCCTGCTAAAATGTCTCCTGCTAAAATGTTGTGTATTAAAAATAACTTGTTAAAAAATTTTTAAAATTTATTTCAATGTTGAAATATCACACAGATTCTCCAATTTCTCCAATGCCATCAAATTTGGAAACACTATTGACAGAAGACATACATCATTGGAAAGGTCTTCTTATATTACACTTTTGTGTTACTACGGTGGTTCATCTTGAACCGTTGGGGGTAAAACACAATGATTTGAGATAAAATACCAAATTTAAAAATGGTCATAAGTCATTAACATAGAATGTATCAACCTATATATTTTATTTCGATAAACGTAAGAAATATGGCAATATTGCATAAATATCCTTCTTAGCAATCGATGGTGAAGTTGACTTATATAACTATCCCTTTCATGTGCATAGTTTTACAAAAGATGGTTATGAAAAGAAAGAGATAATAAAATTCAACTTCAAGGTCAATTTCATTTCAAGGTCAAGGTTGTTTACAATTCATAAATCAAAATTATTGCTATTTGAAAATCTTTATCATCCAAATTTCACCCAAATATCTATGATTATAAAAAATATTGTCATTGATTTTTAAAATAAACTTATTGGAATAAATATTAATACAATATTTCTTCATTCGTCATTTAGATAAACTATTGTCTCCTTCTTGGTAATAATATTACTCTAATTTTAATGGTTTTTTACTTATATATACTTAAAAATGCTGAAGAAATCTCTTCCAAAAATTATCCAATTTTAATAATTTTTTCTGTGTTTTCTTAATAAAAACTTGTACAAGGATAATAAAATACAAAGAAAATTATGGAAATATATATTGTGAACAAAAATTATAACAAAAACTGAAATCAAGGTCACATCGTATTTTCACAGTCCGATACTTCCTCCGTATCAGCAAAATAATTGTTATCGTCACTATTATCACTATCACTCAAAATTTGCATTACGCCAAATTGTGAGCGCACCACAATGTCACTCCCACTATCACTTTTTTCACAACTAGAAAACGGTCATTTTCACTCGAATTATTTTCGTATTCCGACATTATGTGTTAAAAATTTTCTTTTCCTGGATACTTTTTATATTGTAATTATTAATAATGTTATAATTTGAACTTTATGTAACACGTAGAAAGATAAAAAATTTGCGAGCGACCTCCCCTACCGCGCGCTAAACAGCAACTGATTTCGCGAGCGTCATCGCGCTCGTGGCAAATTTAATTAGTACGCGCACGAGCGCAATGGCTCTCATCGGCACTCAAATGGTTAATATAGCAACTCTCAAAAATATCAACAACCAATCAGAACATTTCAATCTTTTTGAAGAGATACTTATTATATAAATTTTTTCAAAATTTGCTTCAGTGGGTTTTGCTAAATATTATTTATAATACGTTTTCGAGTGAGTGGAATTAGTGAACGTCATTTTTTTAGTGCGAATCAATATTTGGGTACGATTCTAGAGTATACTGAATGCAATAATAATACTGATGAAGCTCTTAGGTTGTCAGCGCAAACATGCACAAACTAATTTTAAAATGAAATTTGTACTTAGAAAATTTATAAATTATAAAAGGAAGCAAATGTATTGAATTAAGCGAACATCTTTTTACTTTTTTTTTTATAATGACAGTTTATCTGCCATTTGACAATTGATATTATGTTGCACGTTATGAAACTGGCTAATTACGATTTCATACAAAATTTAAACTTTAATTATTTTATAAAAAATAACATTTTGCTGGATTACACATGATTAACTGCACAAGTCGTTGAAGTGGCACTATTTAGTGATGGTACGTACTGTCTATAATGAAAATAAAATGAAAATTATTATAGCTAAGTAGGCTCTAATGGTTTACAATAGTCTACAACTTATGTCATATAGTTGGGTCTGTAAAAAGTTCATAAAAGATCCGTACAGTGACTTAAATCAACTCCAAAAATTTCCATGGTGAGAAGTAATACTAGTTAAATATGGACCATGTTTTTCGCCTGCCAAAGATAAAGTTGGCAATATAAGTATTTAAATTGTGTAAAGTTGACAATATTTGTATTGTAATGGTTTACAAGTAATAGTCCACAACTTATGGCATGTAGTTGGGTCTGTAAAAAGCTCATAGGAGATCCGTACAGTGACTTAAATCAACTCCAAAAATTTCCATGGTGAGAAATAATACTATTTAAATATGGATCATGTTTTTCGCCTGTCAAAGATAAAGTTGGCAGTATAAGTATTTAAATTGTGTAAAGTTGGCAATATATGTATTGTAATGGTTTACAAGTAATAGTCCACAACTTATGACATGTAGTTGGGTCTGTAAAAAGTTCATAGGAGATCCGTACAGTGACTTAAATCAACTCCAAAAATTTCCATGGTGAGAAATAATACTATTTAAATATGGATCATGTTTTTCGCCTGTCAAAGATAAAGTTGGCATCATAAGTATTTAAATTGTGTAAAGTTGACAATATATGTATTGTAATGGTTTACAAGTAATAGTCCACAACTTATGACATGTAGTTGGGTCTGTAAAAAGTTATACAGTACAGTGACTTAAATCAACTCTAAAAATTTCCATGGTGAGAAGTAATACTATTTAAATATGGTCCATGTTTTTCGCCTGTCAAAGATAAAGTTGGCAACATAAGTATTTAAATTGCATAAAGTTGGCAATATATGTATTGTGTTGGTTTACAAGTAATAGTCCACAACTTATGACATGTAGTTGGGTCTGTAAAAAGTTATACAGTACAGTGATTTAAAGCAACTCCAAAAATTTCCATGGTGAGAAGTAATACTATTTAAATATGGTCCATGTTTTTCGCCTGTCAAAGATAAAGTTGGCATCATAAGTATTTAAATTGTGTAAAGTTGACAATATATGTATTGTAATGGTTTACAAGTAATAGTCCACAACTTATGACATGTAGTTGGGTCTGTAAAAAGCTTATAGGAGATCCGTACAGTGACTTAAATCAACTCCAAAAATTTCCATGGCGAGAAGTAATACTATTTAAATATGGAACATGTTTTTTGCCTGTCAAAGATAAAGTTGGCAATATAAGTATTTAAATTGCGTAAAGTTGGCAATATATGTATTGTATTGGTTTACAAGTAATAGTCCACAACTTATGACATGTAGTTGGGTCTGTAAAAAGTTATACAGTACAGTGACTTAAATCAACTCCAAAAATTTCCATGGTGAGAAGTAATACTAGTTAAATATGGACCATGTTTTTCGCCTGCCAAAGATAAAGTTGGCAATATAAGTATTTAAATTGTGTAAAGTTGGCAATATATGTATTGTATTGGTTTACAAGTAATAGTCCACAACTTATGACATGTAGTTGGGTCTGTAAAAAGTTATACAGTACAGTGACTTAAATCAACTCCAAAAATTTCCATGGTGAGAAGTAATACTATTTAAATATGGTCCATGTTTTTCGCCTGTCAAAGATAAAGTTGGCAACATAAGTATTTAAATTGCATAAAGTTGGCAATATATGTATTGTATTGATATATAAGTAATAGTCCACAACTTATGACATGTAGTTGGGTCTGTAAAAAATTCATAGGAGATCCGTACAGTGACTTAAATCAACTCCAAAAATGATTTTGTATTTTAAAATATACATTTATTATGTCTGTGAAAGACATACTAGGCAATATATTTATATATTGCCATGGTGAGAAATAATATTTAAATATGGACCATGTTTTTCGCCTGTCAAAGATAAAGTTGGCAACATAAGTATTTAAATTGTGAAGAATTAATATTGGTAAATAGTTTAATAGAAATACTGTGTACCTTTAAATGTTTATAAGAGCCTCAATATGTGTGGAATACTCGTAGTGCAAGTACTGTTTGTACTTAACGGGTTGTTATTAATCGTCCTGTACGTTGTGAAATGCTTTTTGATCTCATTTATTGATATGAAATATTTTTTAATCAATTTTGGATCTCATTTATAGTCTACAGACTTCCTTCTGCCCCTCAACAATGCAATCTTTGATTTCAATTAAAATTAATCAACAGTATTAATTTTAAGTTTTATCCTTAATTTTTGTATGAATTATGAGACATTGATAAAAGTTGTGGCTGATAAGACATTGATAAAACCTGTAGATGTAGGTACTTCTATAAAATTATTTTCCATATATTTGACAGGTATAGCGGTCTCGCCGCTTCTCTGCAAGTACTTTGTCACAGATTACTTGAGAGAGGGTGTCACATCGAGAACAAAGCATTATATGTTGATCGTAGCTGGTCTGGTGCTAGTAACGATGAGTATTCACCACGGCATGAACTGGTTCGGAATCGATCCACAGTGGAGCGTAGCATTGGTGAGTTATCATATAAATATTAAATTAGGAGGAACGGAAAATATTTTCGTTATATATATATATATATATATATATATATATATATATATATATATATAATATGTGTGTGTGTGTGTATGTGTGTATATGTACTCTTTATGTGCTTTCGATTGTCTCAAGAATCGCCTCCTGTGACTAGATCATCATTCGATTTCTATCAAAATTTATCAATTACAATCGAATCAACAATTTAGCACATTTTATATATTTCTATCAGTTTCCAAATTCTGTATGGCGGCAAGCAATTGAAACTTATTTTTGCATTGGAAAAATGTAAATCGATAACATTAGCAAAATCTATTTCTTGTCTATGCTAAAGCCTTCACATTTGCTGGTAATTGTAACACGTTTCGCAGATTGTACGTTGGTAATACATATTATCTACACATACTCGTATAATAAAATTGTAAAAGAATGAATTCTGTGCATGGAAAATATTTTAAGGAGTGATTTTAAAATTGTTGTCTGTCTGTATGTGTGTTTATTTGTTCTTCAATCGTGCGAAATCTACTGCATGAGTTTTATTGAAATTTGGTGTGATTATTTGGATTGTGAAAATAAGGGGTATTATGTAATACATGTTTTAGCTACTTTTTTATGGAACAGTGCTAAACCATGGTGTTATTGGTGTTTTGCACAGTATATTTTTGCAAGTAGGTTCATCTGAAATTTAAAATATTACATAAAATACTTTTGTATACAATATTGCCCTATCATTGATAGGTCGTTATTTTTTTTAATAATTTTTATTTGATCAAAATTGTGGCCATTAAAACTAAAAATTGTTTTTATTATTAAATTTAATTTTTGTTAAAAAAAAGGTACGATGCGGAAAACAATTTCCTTCAATTACTGTGTTGGTGCATTTTGAAAAAAAGGCTACAAATTTACATAGAATCAGTAGATTTTTAGTCACTGATTTGAAAAATAATGTTTTAAGAGAAACACAATTAAAATTTTCAGATGATTTTTCATTGGAATTAAATGATTTAATCTTTTTAATAAATCTGGTAATATCGATACATAAAGGGAACTCATCCACATAGATAAAAAAATGGCTTCTGTTATGCGTACAGCTACCACTTCACCAGTGCCATCTGAAGCTAAATCTAGAAGCAGTGTATCATAACCTATCCGTAATATTCTTCTTTATTAAGTAATTTTTGTAAAATTGTCCATGGGACCTTGGATTTTATTTTCTGTACTAGGTTTCTTTGTAATTTTTTTCTTTTTTGAAGTTACTCTTTTGTTGTTGCAAAATAATAATACACTAGCATAAAGCTATACACAACTTATGTCAGCGTATAGTTTTATGTTTACGTCTAATTTTAAATTAGTAATTTTTTTATCTAAATTTGAAAGGGTCAAAGTTCAGCTGATAAAAAAATTTAAAAATATATGAAACGCATACATATTCATTTTAAAATTTCCACAGGAACTGATCTTCAGGAATCGCTCAAAAAAAAGTACTTCATGGGGTTATGTTTTCTGTATATATTGATCAAAGCAAAACAGGCAGCGTTCAGATAAATTACATTTATGTACATTATTATATTTATTTACTTTTTTTATGTTTTTAAGACGTTCATTTCGAAAATATTTTCTGGTTTTCTGCAACTGGTCTATGTGAGTATAAAGTAAAGAATATGTTTATGAAGTTTATGTAAAAATACAAAAACTTTTGTAGTAGACATATTAAAAAAAAATTTGCCTTTTCTTAGCTACAACCATTCACAAACTTTAGCCACAAAAACTGTAACAGTAAGGGATTATTTGTAATTTTACTGCAATGATAAAACAGATGCATTATTAAACTCTGTGATTTAGTGTTCAAAATTGGCTAATCATAATAAATAAAAAAATTGAGAGTAGGTTTGAAAGCGTCATCATTTGAGCATGACGGGCGCATTTGGGTTTAATTAAAAGCCAGTCGCGAAAAAATTATGAAAAACTATTCGTAAATAGCCAGTTAACTGCTTCCAAATTTAATGGTGGGGATATAGTGGGAATATTGTCCTGTCTCGTTTGCTCTCGTAGTATAAAAAGAATGTTACTACCTTAACCAGTGTAATAACAGGTTAGTTAAGCCATTAAAATAGACGTTAAAATTAAATTAATTGCATAACTTGACTAAACCAATTAAGTAATTTGAATGGCCATCAACCAAGCCAATACCGGAATATTCGCCGGTTCCATTCCTAGTGGCTTAATTTATACATATGGCAACATATCAAGCACCCCTCATATGAAACACATGAATACACTGAAATCTTTGTCAATGCTATCAGTGGATCTGGTGTTTAATCTAGCTTTTAAGCAAACCCCAATTTCTGTTGCTATAAATTATTTTTTGTTATTTCATACGTTCAAATTACATAGCTAGACCGAGTCGCAAATTGAATTTGCTATGTTATTGATATCGAAGGTAAAGCTTTGTGAGAAATAACTTTTTAGAAGAAATAAATTTCTCACAAACACTTTGTGAGATATAACTTAGTAATGTTGCTTGTTAAGTAGTCAAAGCAAATGATATTTGTGAGTGACTAAAATTTCTGGTACTTGCAGGCATATAAGTGGTGTCCATCAACTGAGTATATCCATGTGAGCACTACTCCAATCTATAGCATGGTGGACTCTCTGAGTACTATGCTGGGCTGGAGTTTAGCTGCAACACCTGTGCTTGCCAAGTAAGTTTGATCTACATTAATTATACAAGTCTCAGTATGTATGTGTGTGTGTAAGTAGCGAAGAAATTATTTTAAATTTTTAGTTGGGGTACAGGTAAAAAGTCTATGTAATGTGTCTTAGTATTCCTATTAAATACTAATATACCGTTAGAGGAATCTCACTGCATCGTTTGTATGAGGCTGATGATTAGGGAGTCAGATTTGAATTGCATTTGACTTTTCATGGGCATATGGCGGATGTAGCTAAAAATCATTTCAGAAACTTGGATTCGTGTTGAATAATTCAAATGATTTTCAATCCATGTCATTGATTCACCTGCCATATATTTGATTAGTGTAGAACCGATTAGAATCCGGCTCCATTATTCGGAGCACACACGAAGCGTGATGATTGAATATGTGTAAAAAAACCTTCCTCCAATATCTGTATTTGAGACAGTATGGTTACTTTCTATTTCCTACTGATTTTCTCTTAAGTATGCTAGGTTTCCATTCCTTGTTATCAGGAAAGAAGATGCACTTATAAAATTATCTTCCAGCTATTGAGTAGACTTTCATTCTCCGTACCTGAAAATTTCCTGCGTTCAAGCAGTCAGCTTTTTGACATGCCACCCGGTAGAATTGAATTATATCGGAACTCTCCAGTTTCCTGCCGTATTCAACTGCTCAACCACTTGATCGCGGTCGCACGAGAGTGTGATATGTTTATGAAGAGTAAAAGTAAATATGTCGTAATGTGTCGTCGTTATATTTTGTAGTTTTTATGTATTTTGTATTCATGTTTAATATATACCTCTTTTTATTAATACATTAATTGCCTATGATTACGAGTAGGTTACCTGTAATGTGTCGATAAATATATGTAAATAAATAATTTTGGACCGAATGTTGAAGTTTACATGTACTTTAAGATTGGATCGGAGTGGGATGGTGACAAGCGGACCAGTATATTTATAAATTAATATGTATATAGACTTTTTTTATTGGTAATTATTATTTGAGACATATTTTTGTATAGATGTCTGACTATGTTTTCATAAGTGTAACCAGCTTTGACCCATGTGGTTGTGTGAAATTTCTGTAAAATGGTTGAAAAATAATTTTCTTGTGAAAATATTGGATTGATCTTGAAAATGGATGAATAGTTTTAGGTTCATAGAAACGAAAAAATGATAAAAGGTAGTCTATGCTCTGCGGTAAGTAGCCATAGACTGACGTCTGGCCGTGGTGTGTTGTTACAGACTTAGATTTGCATTCTTGTACATAACGTGGTGATTTTTTAATCACACAGAATATTAGTATATGCATATAAAATTTGACAGAGATCAGTTACGCAGTTGAGACATGAACATGAGACAAATTAATAAAAAAAGATACTCACTTTCATAGTAATAACGTTATTAGTTGGGTTATTAGTACATGCGTGTAAAATTTGACAGAGATCAGTTATGAAGTTGAGACATGAACGTGAGACAAATTAATAAATAAAGGAACTTACTTTCGTATTAATAATATTATTAGTTAGGTTATTAGTACATACATGTAAAATTTCACAGCGATCAGTTATGTAGTTGAGATAAGAATTTAAAACAAATTAATAAATAAAGAAACTCACTTTCGTGTTAATAACGTTATTAGTTAGGTTACTACTACATGCATGTAAAATTTCACAGAGATCAGTTATGTAGTTTGAGATAAGAACTTGAAACAAATAAATAAATAAAGAAACACACTTTCGTATTAATAACATTATTAATTAGGTTACTAGTACATGAATGTAAAATTTCAAAGAGGTCAGTTATTTAGTTGAGATAAGAACGTGACACAAATTAATAAATAAAGAAACTCTCTTTCGTATTAATAACGTTATTAGTTAGGTTACTACTACATGCATGTAAAATTTCACAGAGATCAGTTATATAGTTGAGATAAGAACGTGAGACAAATAAAAAATAAAGAAACTCACTTTCGTATTAATAACGTTATTAGTTAGGTTTCTAGTACATGCATGTAAAATTTCAAAGAGGTCAGTTATTTAGTTGAGATAAGAACGTGAGACAAATTAATGAATAAAGAAACTCACTTTCGTATTAATAACGTTATTAGTTAGGTTACTAGTACATGCATGTAAAATTTCAAAGAGGTCAGTTATTTAGTTGAGATAAGAACGTGAGACAAATTAATGAATAAAGAAACTCACTTTCGTATTAAAAACGTTATTAGTTAGGTTACTAGTATATGCATGTAAAATGTCACACAGATCAGTTATGTAGTTGAGACGTGAGACAAATTATTAAATAAAGAAACTCACTTTCGTATTAATAACGTTATTAGTTAGGTTACTAGCACATGCATGTAAAACTTCATAGAGATTAGTTATGTAGTTGAGATAAGAATGTGAGACAAATTAATGAATAAAGAAACTCACTTTTGTATTAATAACGTTATTAGTTAGGTTACTAGTATATGCATGTAAAATTTCAGAGAGATCAGCTATGTAGTTGAGATAAGAACGTGAGACAAATTAATAAATAAACTAACTCACTTTCATATTAATAACATTATTAGTTAGATTACTAGTACATGCATGTAAAATTTCACAGAGATCAGTTATGTAGTTGAGATAAGAACTTGAAACAAATTAATAAATAAAGAAACTCACTTTCGTATTAATAACGTTATTAATTAGGTTTCTAGTACATGCATGTAAAATTTCAAAGAGGTCAGTTATTTAGTTGAGATAAGAACGTGAGACAAATTAATGAATAAAGAAACTCACTTTCGGATTAATAACGTTTTTAGTTAGGTTACTAGTATATGCATGTAAAATGTCACAGAGATTAGTTATGTAGTTGAGACGCGAACGTGAGACAAATTATTAAATAAAGAAACTCACTTTCGTATTAATAACGTTATTAGTTAGGTTACTAGCACATGCATGTAAAACTTCATAGAGATTAGTTATGTAGTTGAGATAAGAATGTGAGACAAATTAATGAATAAAGAAACTCACTTTTGTATTAATAACGTTATTAGTTAGGTTACTAGTATATGCATGGAAAATTTCAGAGAGATCAGCTATGTAGTTGAGATAAGAACGTGAGACAAATTAATAAATAAACTAACTCACTTTCATATTAATAACATTATTAGTTAGATTACTAGTACATGCATGTAAAATTTCACAGAGATCAGTTATGTAGTTGAGATAAGAACTTGAAACAAATTAATAAATAAAGAAACTCACTTTCGTATTAATAACGTTATTAATTAGGTTTCTAGTACATGCATGTAAAATTTCAAAGAGGTCAGTTATTTAGTTGAGATAAGAACGTGAGACAAATTAATGAATAAAGAAACTCACTTTCGGATTAATAACGTTATTAGTTAGGTTACTAGTACATGCATGTAAAATTTCAAAGAGGTCAGTTATTTAGTTGAGATAAGAACGTGAGACAAATTAATGAATAAAGAAACTCACTTTCGGATTAATAACGTTTTTAGTTAGGTTACCAGTATATGCATGTAAAATGTCACAGAGATTAGTTATGTAGTTGAGACGCGAACGTGAGACAAATTATTAAATAAAGAAACTCACTTTCGTATTAATAACGTTATTAGTTAGGTTACTAGCACATGCATGTAAAACTTCATAGAGATTAGTTATGTAGTTGAGATAAGAATGTGAGACAAATTAATGAATAAAGAAACTCACTTTTGTATTAATAACGTTATTAGTTAGGTTACTAGTATATGCATGTAAAATTTCAGAGAGATCAGCTATGTAGTTGAGATAAGAATGTGAGACAAATTAATAAATAAACTAACTCACTTTCATATTAATAACATTATTAGTTAGATTACTAGTACATGCATGTAAAATTTCACAGAGATCAGTTATGTAGTTGAGATAAGAACTTGAAACAAATTAATAAATAAAGAAACTCACTTTCGTATTAATAACGTTATTAATTAGGTTACTAGACATGCATGTAAAACTTCATAGAGATTAGTTATGTAGTTGAGATAAGAATGTGAGACAAATTAATGAATAAAGAAACTCACTTTCGTATTAATAACGTTATTAGTTAGGTTACTAGTACATGCATGTAAAATTTCAAAGAGGTCAGTTATTTAGTTGAGATAAGAACGTGAGACAAATTAATGAATAAAGAAACTCACTTTCGTATTAATAACGTTATTAGTTAGGTTACTAGTATATGCATGTAAAATGTCACAGAGATCAGTTATGTAGTTGAGACGCGAACGTGAGACAAATTATTAAATAAAGAAACTCACTTTCGTATTAATAACGTTATTAGTTAGGTTACTAGCACATGCATGTAAAACTTCATAGAGATTAGTTAGGTAGTTGAGATAAGAACGTGAGACAAATTAATGAATAAAGAAACTCACTTTCGGATTAACAACGTTTTTAGTTAGGTTACTAGTATATGCATGTAAAATGTCACAGAGATTAGTTATGTAGTTGAGACGCGAACGTGAGACAAATTATTAAATAAAGAAACTCACTTTCGTATTAATAACGTTATTAGTTAGGTTACTAGCACATGCATGTAAAACTTCATAGATATTAGTTATGTAGTTGAGATAAGAATGTGAGACAAATTAATGAATAAAGAAACTCACTTTTGTATTATTAACGTTATTAGTTAGGTTACTAGTATGTGCATGTAAAATTTCAGAGAGATCAGCTATGTAGTTGAGATAAGAACGTGAGACAAATTAATAAATAAACTAACTCACTTTCATATTAATAACATTATTAGTTAGATTACTAGTACATGCATGTAAAATTTCACAGAGATCAGTTATGTAGTTGAGATAAGAACTTGAGACAAATTAATAAATAAAGAAACTCACTTTCGTATTAATAACGTTATCAGTTAGGTTTCTAGTACATGCATGTAAAATTTCAAAGAGGTCAGTTATTTAGTTGAGATAAGAACGTGAGACAAATTAATGAATAAAGAAACTCACTTTCGTATTAATAACGTTATTAGTTAGGTTACTAGTACATGCATGTAAAATTTCAAAGAGGTCAGTTATTTAGTTGAGATAAGAACGTGAGACAAATTAATGAATAAAGAAACTCACTTTCGGATTAATAACGTTTTTAGTTAGGTTACTAGTATATGCATGTAAAATGTCACAGAGATTAGTTATGTAGTTGAGACGCGAACGTGAGACAAATTATTAAATAAAGAAACTCACTTTCGTATTAATAACGTTATTAGTTAGGTTACTAGCACATGCATGTAAAACTTCATAGAGATTAGTTATGTAGTTGAGATAAGAATGTGAGACAAATTAATGAATAAAGAAACTCACTTTTGTATTAATAACGTTATTAGTTAGGTTACTAGTATATGCATGTAAAATTTCAGAGAGATCAGCTATGTAGCTGAGATAAGAACGTGAGACAAATTAATAAATAAACTAACTCACTTTCATATTAATAACATTATTAGTTAGATTACTAGTACATGCATGTAAAATTTCACAGAGATCAGTTATGTAGTTGAGATAAGAACTTGAAACAAATTAATAAATAAAGAAACTCACTTTCGTATTAATAACGTTATTAATTAGGTTACTAGACATGCATGTAAAACTTCATAGAGATTAGTTATGTAGTTGAGATAAGAATGTGAGACAAATTAATGAATAAAGAAACTCACTTTCGTATTAATAACGTTATTAGTTAGGTTACTAGTACATGCATGTAAAATTTCAAAGAGGTCAGTTATTTAGTTGAGATAAGAACGTGAGACAAATTAATGAATAAAGAAACTCACTTTCGTATTAATAACGTTATTAGTTAGGTTACTAGTATATGCATGTAAAAAGTTACAGAGATCAGTTATGTAGTTGAGACGCGAACGTGAGACAAATTATTAAATAAAGAAACTCACTTTCGTATTAATAACGTTATTAGTTAGGTTACTAGCACATGCATGTAAAACTTCATAGAGATTAGTTAGGTAGTTGAGATAAGAATGTGAGACAAATTAATGAATAAAGAAACTCACTTTTGTATTAATAACGTTATTAGTTAGGTTACTAGTATATGCATGTAAAATTTCAGAGAGATCAGCTATGTAGTTGAGATAAGAACGTGACACAAATTAATAAATAAAGAAACTCTCTTTCGTATTAATAACGTTATTAGTTAGGTTACTACTACATGCATGTAAAATTTCACAGAGATCAGTTATATAGTTGAGATAAGAACGTGAGACAAATAAAAAATAAAGAAACTCACTTGCGTATTAATAACGTTATTAGTTAGGTTTCTAGTACATGCATGTAAAATTTCAAAGAGGTCAGTTATTTAGTTGAGATAAGAACGTGAGACAAATTAATGAATAAAGAAACTCACTTTCGTATTAATAACGTTATTAGTTAGGTTACTAGTACATGCATGTAAAATTTCAAAGAGGTCAGTTATTTAGTTGAGATAAGAACGTGAGACAAATTAATGAATAAAGAAACTCACTTTCGTATTAAAAACGTTATTAGTTAGGTTACTAGTATATGCATGTAAAATGTCACAGAGATCAGTTATGTAGTTGAGACGTGAGACAAATTATTAAATAAAGAAACTCACTTTCGTATTAATAACGTTATTAGTTAGGTTACTAGCACATGCATGTAAAACTTCATAGAGATTAGTTATGTAGTTGAGATAAGAATGTGAGACAAATTAATGAATAAAGAAACTCACTTTTGTATTAATAACGTTATTAGTTAGGTTACTAGTATATGCATGTAAAATTTCAGAGAGATCAGCTATGTAGTTGAGATAAGAACGTGAGACAAATTAATAAATAAACTAACTCACTTTCATATTAATAACATTATTAGTTAGATTACTAGTACATGCATGTAAAATTTCACAGAGATCAGTTATGTAGTTGAGATAAGAACTTGAAACAAATTAATAAATAAAGAAACTCACTTTCGTATTAATAACGTTATTAATTAGGTTTCTAGTACATGCATGTAAAATTTCAAAGAGGTCAGTTATTTAGTTGAGATAAGAACGTGAGACAAATTAATGAATAAAGAAACTCACTTTCGGATTAATAACGTTTTTAGTTAGGTTACTAGTATATGCATGTAAAATGTCACAGAGATTAGTTATGTAGTTGAGACGCGAACGTGAGACAAATTATTAAATAAAGAAACTCACTTTCGTATTAATAACGTTATTAGTTAGGTTACTAGCACATGCATGTAAAACTTCATAGAGATTAGTTATGTAGTTGAGATAAGAATGTGAGACAAATTAATGAATAAAGAAACTCACTTTTGTATTAATAACGTTATTAGTTAGGTTACTAGTATATGCATGTAAAATTTCAGAGAGATCAGCTATGTAGTTGAGATAAGAACGTGAGACAAATTAATAAATAAACTAACTCACTTTCATATTAATAACATTATTAGTTAGATTACTAGTACATGCATGTAAAATTTCACAGAGATCAGTTATGTAGTTGAGATAAGAACTTGACACAAATTAATAAATAAAGAAACTCACTTTCGTATTAATAACGTTATTAATTAGGTTTCTAGTACATGCATGTAAAATTTCAAAGAGGTCAGTTATTTAGTTGAGATAAGAACGTGAGACAAATTAATGAATAAAGAAACTCACTTTCGTATTAATAACGTTATTAGTTAGGTTACTAGTACATGCATGTAAAATTTCAAAGAGGTCAGTTATTTAGTTGAGATAAGAACGTGAGACAAATTAATGAATAAAGAAACTCACTTTCGGATTAATAACGTTTTTAGTTAGGTTACTAGTATATGCATGTAAAATGTCACAGAGATTAGTTATGTAGTTGAGACGCGAACGTGAGACAAATTATTAAATAAAGAAACTCACTTTCGTATTAATAACGTTATTAGTTAGGTTACTAGCACATGCATGTAAAACTTCATAGAGATT
Source organism: Druceiella hillmani (assembly GCA_039881145.1). Lineage (NCBI taxonomy): Eukaryota > Metazoa > Arthropoda > Insecta > Lepidoptera > Hepialidae > Druceiella > Druceiella hillmani. The sequence continues at coordinate 8,648,371 of JAYKKI010000064.1, read as the reverse complement.
AGTTATGTAGTTGAGATAAGAATGTGAGACAAATTAATGAATAAAGAAACTCACTTTTGTATTAATAACGTTATTAGTTAGGTTACTAGTATATGCATGTAAAATTTCAGAGAGATCAGCTATGTAGTTGAGATAAGAACGTGAGACAAATTAATAAATAAACTAACTCACTTTCATATTAATAACATTATTAGTTAGATTACTAGTACATGCATGTAAAATGTCACAGAGATCAGTTATGTAGTTGAGACGCGAACGTGAGACAAATTATTAAATAAAGAAACTCACTTTCGTATTAATAACGTTATTAGTTAGGTTACTAGCACATGCATGTAAAACTTCATAGAGATTAGTTAGGTAGTTGAGATAAGAACGTGAGACAAATTAATGAATAAAGAAACTCACTTTCGGATTAATAACGTTTTTAGTTAGGTTACTAGTATATGCATGTAAAATGTCACAGAGATTAGTTATGTAGTTGAGACGCGAACGTGAGACAAATTATTAAATAAAGAAACTCACTTTCGTATTAATAACGTTATTAGTTAGGTTACTAGCACATGCATGTAAAACTTCATAGAGATTAGTTATGTAGTTGAGATAAGAATGTGAGACAAATTAATGAATAAAGAAACTCACTTTTGTATTAATAACGTTATTAGTTAGGTTACTAGTATATGCATGTAAAATTTCAGAGAGATCAGCTATGTAGTTGAGATAAGAACGTGAGACAAATTAATAAATAAACTAACTCACTTTCATATTAATAACATTATTAGTTAGATTACTAGTACATGCATGTAAAATTTCACAGAGATCAGTTATGTAGTTGAGATAAGAACTTGAGACAAATTAATAAATAAAGAAACTCACTTTCGTATTAATAACGTTATTAATTAGGTTTCTAGTACATGCATGTAAAATTTCAAAGAGGTCAGTTATTTAGTTGAGATAAGAACGTGAGACAAATTAATGAATAAAGAAACTCACTTTCGTATTAATAACGTTATTAGTTAGGTTACTAGTACATGCATGTAAAATTTCAAAGAGGTCAGTTATTTAGTTGAGATAAGAACGTGAGACAAATTAATGAATAAAGAAACTCACTTTCGGATTAATAACGTTTTTAGTTAGGTTACTAGTATATGCATGTAAAATGTCACAGAGATTAGTTATGTAGTTGAGACGCGAACGTGAGACAAATTATTAAATAAAGAAACTCACTTTCGTATTAATAACGTTATTAGTTAGGTTACTAGCACATGCATGTAAAACTTCATAGAGATTAGTTATGTAGTTGAGATAAGAATGTGAGACAAATTAATGAATAAAGAAACTCACTTTTGTATTAATAACGTTATTAGTTAGGTTACTAATATATGCATGTAAAATTTCAGAGAGATCAGCTATGTAGCTGAGATAAGAACGTGAGACAAATTAATAAATAAACTAACTCACTTTCATATTAATAACATTATTAGTTAGATTACTAGTACATGCATGTAAAATTTCACAGAGATCAGTTATGTAGTTGAGATAAGAACTTGAAACAAATTAATAAATAAAGAAACTCACTTTCGTATTAATAACGTTATTAATTAGGTTACTAGACATGCATGTAAAACTTCATAGAGATTAGTTATGTAGTTGAGATAAGAATGTGAGACAAATTAATGAATAAAGAAACTCACTTTCGTATTAATAACGTTATTAGTTAGGTTACTAGTACATGCATGTAAAATTTCAAAGAGGTCAGTTATTTAGTTGAGATAAGAACGTGAGACAAATTAATGAATAAAGAAACTCACTTTCGTATTAATAACGTTATTAGTTAGGTTACTAGTATATGCATGTAAAATGTCACAGAGATCAGTTATGTAGTTGAGACGCGAACGTGAGACAAATTATTAAATAAAGAAACTCACTTTCGTATTAATAACGTTATTAGTTAGGTTACTAGCACATGCATGTAAAACTTCATAGAGATTAGTTAGGTAGTTGAGATAAGAATGTGAGACAAATTAATGAATAAAGAAACTCACTTTTGTATTAATAACGTTATTAGTTAGGTTACTAGTATATGCATGTAAAATTTCAGAGAGATCAGCTATGTAGTTGAGATAAGAACGTGACACAAATTAATAAATAAAGAAACTCTCTTTCGTATTAATAACGTTATTAGTTAGGTTACTACTACATGCATGTAAAATTTCACAGAGATCAGTTATATAGTTGAGATAAGAACGTGAGACAAATAAAAAATAAAGAAACTCACTTTCGTATTAATAACGTTATTAGTTAGGTTTCTAGTACATGCATGTAAAATTTCAAAGAGGTCAGTTATTTAGTTGAGATAAGAACGTGAGACAAATTAATGAATAAAGAAACTCACTTTCGTATTAATAACGTTATTAGTTAGGTTACTAGTACATGCATGTAAAATTTCAAAGAGGTCAGTTATTTAGTTGAGATAAGAACGTGAGACAAATTAATGAATAAAGAAACTCACTTTCGTATTAAAAACGTTATTAGTTAGGTTACTAGTATATGCATGGAAAATGTCACAGAGATCAGTTATGTAGTTGAGACGTGAGACAAATTATTAAATAAAGAAACTCACTTTCGTATTAATAACGTTATTAGTTAGGTTACTAGCACATGCATGTAAAACTTCATAGAGATTAGTTATGTAGTTGAGATAAGAATGTGAGACAAATTAATGAATAAAGAAACTCACTTTTGTATTAATAACGTTATTAGTTAGGTTACTAGTATATGCATGTAAAATTTCAGAGAGATCAGCTATGTAGTTGAGATAAGAACGTGAGACAAATTAATAAATAAACTAACTCACTTTCATATTAATAACATTATTAGTTAGATTACTAGTACATGCATGTAAAATTTCACAGAGATCAGTTATGTAGTTGAGATAAGAACTTGAAACAAATTAATAAATAAAGAAACTCACTTTCGTATTAATAACGTTATTAATTAGGTTTCTAGTACATGCATGTAAAATTTCAAAGAGGTCAGTTATTTAGTTGAGATAAGAACGTGAGACAAATTAATGAATAAAGAAACTCACTTTCGGATTAATAACGTTTTTAGTTAGGTTACTAGTATATGCATGTAAAATGTCACAGAGATTAGTTATGTAGTTGAGACGCGAACGTGAGACAAATTATTAAATAAAGAAACTCACTTTCGTATTAATAACGTTATTAGTTAGGTTACTAGCACATGCATGTAAAACTTCATAGAGATTAGTTATGTAGTTGAGATAAGAATGTGAGACAAATTAATGAATAAAGAAACTCACTTTTGTATTAATAACGTTATTAGTTAGGTTACTAGTATATGCATGTAAAATTTCAGAGAGATCAGCTATGTAGTTGAGATAAGAACGTGAGACAAATTAATAAATAAACTAACTCACTTTCATATTAATAACATTATTAGTTAGATTACTAGTACATGCATGTAAAATTTCACAGAGATCAGTTATGTAGTTGAGATATGAACTTGAAACAAATTAATAAATAAAGAAACTCAATTTCGTATTAATAACGTTATTAATTAGGTTTCTAGTACATGCATGTAAAATTTCAAAGAGGTCAGTTATTTAGTTGAGATAAGAACGTGAGACAAATTAATGAATAAAGAAACTCACTTTCGTATTAATAACGTTATTAGTTAGGTTACTAGTACATGCATGTAAAATTTCAAAGAGGTCAGTTATTTAGTTGAGATAAGAACGTGAGACAAATTAATGAATAAAGAAACTCACTTTCGTATTAAAAACGTTATTAGTTAGGTTACTAGTATATGCATGGAAAATGTCACAGAGATCAGTTATGTAGTTGAGACGTGAGACAAATTATTAAATAAAGAAACTCACTTTCGTATTAATAACGTTATTAGTTAGGTTACTAGCACATGCATGTAAAACTTCATAGAGATTAGTTATGTAGTTGAGATAAGAATGTGAGACAAATTAATGAATAAAGAAACTCACTTTTGTATTAATAACGTTATTAGTTAGGTTACTAGTATATGCATGTAAAATTTCAGAGAGATCAGCTATGTAGTTGAGATAAGAACGTGAGACAAATTAATAAATAAACTAACTCACTTTCATATTAATAACATTATTAGTTAGATTACTAGTACATGCATGTAAAATTTCACAGAGATCAGTTATGTAGTTGAGATAAGAACTTGAAACAAATTAATAAATAAAGAAACTCACTTTCGTATTAATAACGTTATTAATTAGGTTTCTAGTACATGCATGTAAAATTTCAAAGAGGTCAGTTATTTAGTTGAGATAAGAACGTGAGACAAATTAATGAATAAAGAAACTCACTTTCGGATTAATAACGTTTTTAGTTAGGTTACTAGTATATGCATGTAAAATGTCACAGAGATTAGTTATGTAGTTGAGACGCGAACGTGAGACAAATTATTAAATAAAGAAACTCACTTTCGTATTAATAACGTTATTAGTTAGGTTACTAGCACATGCATGTAAAACTTCATAGAGATTAGTTATGTAGTTGAGATAAGAATGTGAGACAAATTAATGAATAAAGAAACTCACTTTTGTATTAATAACGTTATTAGTTAGGTTACTAGTATATGCATGTAAAATTTCAGAGAGATCAGCTATGTAGTTGAGATAAGAACGTGAGACAAATTAATAAATAAACTAACTCACTTTCATATTAATAACATTATTAGTTAGATTACTAGTACATGCATGTAAAATTTCACAGAGATCAGTTATGTAGTTGAGATATGAACTTGAAACAAATTAATAAATAAAGAAACTCAATTTCGTATTAATAACGTTATTAATTAGGTTTCTAGTACATGCATGTAAAATTTCAAAGAGGTCAGTTATTTAGTTGAGATAAGAACGTGAGACAAATTAATGAATAAAGAAACTCACTTTCGTATTAATAACGTTATTAGTTAGGTTACTAGTACATGCATGTAAAATTTCAAAGAGGTCAGTTATTTAGTTGAGATAAGAATGTGAGACAAATTAATGAATAAAGAAACTCACTTTCGGATTAATAACGTTTTTAGTTAGGTTACTAGTATATGCATGTAAAATGTCACAGAGATTAGTTATGTAGTTGAGACGCGAACGTGAGACAAATTATTAAATAAAGAAACTCACTTTCGTATTAATAACGTTATTAGTTAGGTTACTAGCACATGCATGTAAAACTTCATAGAGATTAGTTATGTAGTTGAGATAAGAATGTGAGACAAATTAATGAATAAAGAAACTCACTTTTGTATTAATAACGTTATTAGTTAGGTTACTAGTATATGCATGTAAAATTTCAGAGAGATCAGCTATGTAGTTGAGATAAGAACGTGAGACAAATTAATAAATAAACTAACTCACTTTCATATTAATAACATTATTAGTTAGATTACTAGTACATGCATGTAAAATTTCACAGAGATCAGTTATGTAGTTGAGATAAGAACTTGAAACAAATTAATAAATAAAGAAACTCACTTTCGTATTAATAACGTTATTAATTAGGTTACTAGACATGCATGTAAAACTTCATAGAGATTAGTTATGTAGTTGAGATAAGAATGTGAGACAAATTAATGAATAAAGAAACTCACTTTCGTATTAATAACGTTATTAGTTAGGTTACTAGTACATGCATGTAAAATTTCAAAGAGGTCAGTTATTTAGTTGAGATAAGAACGTGAGACAAATTAATGAATAAAGAAACTCACTTTCGTATTAATAACGTTATTAGTTAGGTTACTAGTATATGCATGTAAAATGTCACAGAGATCAGTTATGTAGTTGAGACGCGAACGTGAGACAAATTATTAAATAAAGAAACTCACTTTCGTATTAATAACGTTATTAGTTAGGTTACTAGCACATGCATGTAAAACTTCATAGAGATTAGTTAGGTAGTTGAGATAAGAATGTGAGACAAATTAATGAATAAAGAAACTCACTTTTGTATTAATAACGTTATTAGTTAGGTTACTAGTATATGCATGTAAAATTTCAGAGAGATCAGCTATGTAGCTGAGATAAGAACGTGAGACAAATTAATAAATAAACTAACTCACTTTCATACTAATAACATTATTAGTTAGATTACTAGTACATGCATGTAAAATTTCACAGAGATCAGTTATGTAGTTGAGATAAGAACTTGAAACAAATTAATAAATAAAGAAACTCACTTTCGTATTAATAACGTTATTAATTAGGTTACTAGACATGCATGTAAAACTTCATAGAGATTAGTTATGTAGTTGAGATAAGAATGTGAGACAAATTAATGAATAAAGAAACTCACTTTCGTATTAATAACGTTATTAGTTAGGTTACTAGTACATGCATGTAAAATTTCAAAGAGGTCAGTTATTTAGTTGAGATAAGAACGTGAGACAAATTAATGAATAAAGAAACTCACTTTCGTATTAATAACGTTATTAGTTAGGTTACTAGTATATGCATGTAAAATGTCACAGAGATCAGTTATGTAGTTGAGACGCGAACGTGAGACAAATTATTAAATAAAGAAACTCACTTTCGTATTAATAACGCTATTAGTTAGGTTACTAGCACATGCATGTAAAACTTCATAGAGATTAGTTAGGTAGTTGAGATAAGAATGTGAGACAAATTAATGAATAAAGAAACTCACTTTTGTATTAATAACGTTATTAGTTAGGTTACTAGTATATGCATGTAAAATTTCAGAGAGATCAGCTATGTAGTTGAGATAAGAACGTGACACAAATTAATAAATAAAGAAACTCTCTTTCGTATTAATAACGTTATTAGTTAGGTTACTACTACATGCATGTAAAATTTCACAGAGATCAGTTATATAGTTGAGATAAGAACGTGAGACAAATAAAAAATAAAGAAACTCACTTTCGTATTAATAACGTTATTAGTTAGGTTTCTAGTACATGCATGTAAAATTTCAAAGAGGTCAGTTATTTAGTTGAGATAAGAACGTGAGACAAATTAATGAATAAAGAAACTCACTTTCGTATTAATAACGTTATTAGTTAGGTTACTAGTACATGCATGTAAAATTTCAAAGAGGTCAGTTATTTAGTTGAGATAAGAACGTGAGACAAATTAATGAATAAAGAAACTCACTTTCGTATTAAAAACGTTATTAGTTAGGTTACTAGTATATGCATGGAAAATGTCACAGAGATCAGTTATGTAGTTGAGACGTGAGACAAATTATTAAATAAAGAAACTCACTTTCGTATTAATAACGTTATTAGTTAGGTTACTAGCACATGCATGTAAAACTTCATAGAGATTAGTTATGTAGTTGAGATAAGAATGTGAGACAAATTAATGAATAAAGAAACTCACTTTTGTATTAATAACGTTATTAGTTAGGTTACTAGTATATGCATGTAAAATTTCAGAGAGATCAGCTATGTAGTTGAGATAAGAACGTGAGACAAATTAATAAATAAACTAACTCACTTTCATATTAATAACATTATTAGTTAGATTACTAGTACATGCATGTAAAATTTCACAGAGATCAGTTATGTAGTTGAGATAAGAACTTGAAACAAATTAATAAATAAAGAAACTCACTTTCGTATTAATAACGTTATTAATTAGGTTTCTAGTACATGCATGTAAAATTTCAAAGAAGTCAGTTATTTAGTTGAGATAAGAACGTGAGACAAATTAATGAATAAAGAAACTCACTTTCGGATTAATAACGTTTTTAGTTAGGTTACTAGTATATGCATGTAAAATGTCACAGAGATTAGTTATGTAGTTGAGACGCGAACGTGAGACAAATTATTAAATAAAGAAACTCACTTTCGTATTAATAACGTTATTAGTTAGGTTACTAGCACATGCATGTAAAACTTCATAGAGATTAGTTATGTAGTTGAGATAAGAATGTGAGACAAATTAATGAATAAAGAAACTCACTTTTGTATTAATAACGTTATTAGTTAGGTTACTAGTATATGCATGTAAAATTTCAGAGAGATCAGCTATGTAGTTGAGATAAGAACGTGAGACAAATTAATAAATAAACTAACTCACTTTCATATTAATAACATTATTAGTTAGATTACTAGTACATGCATGTAAAATTTCACAGAGATCAGTTATGTAGTTGAGATATGAACTTGAAACAAATTAATAAATAAAGAAACTCAATTTCGTATTAATAACGTTATTAATTAGGTTTCTAGTACATGCATGTAAAATTTCAAAGAGGTCAGTTATTTAGTTGAGATAAGAACGTGAGACAAATTAATGAATAAAGAAACTCACTTTCGTATTAATAACGTTATTAGTTAGGTTACTAGTACATGCATGTAAAATTTCAAAGAGGTCAGTTATTTAGTTGAGATAAGAATGTGAGACAAATTAATGAATAAAGAAACTCACTTTCGGATTAATAACGTTTTTAGTTAGGTTACTAGTATATGCATGTAAAATGTCACAGAGATTAGTTATGTAGTTGAGACGCGAACGTGAGACAAATTATTAAATAAAGAAACTCACTTTCGTATTAATAACGTTATTAGTTAGGTTACTAGCACATGCATGTAAAACTTCATAGAGATTAGTTATGTAGTTGAGATAAGAATGTGAGACAAATTAATGAATAAAGAAACTCACTTTTGTATTAATAACGTTATTAGTTAGGTTACTAGTATATGCATGTAAAATTTCAGAGAGATCAGCTATGTAGTTGAGATAAGAACGTGAGACAAATTAATAAATAAACTAACTCACTTTCATATTAATAACATTATTAGTTAGATTACTAGTACATGCATGTAAAATTTCACAGAGATCAGTTATGTAGTTGAGATAAGAACTTGAAACAAATTAATAAATAAAGAAACTCACTTTCGTATTAATAACGTTATTAATTAGGTTACTAGACATGCATGTAAAACTTCATAGAGATTAGTTATGTAGTTGAGATAAGAATGTGAGACAAATTAATGAATAAAGAAACTCACTTTCGTATTAATAACGTTATTAGTTAGGTTACTAGTACATGCATGTAAAATTTCAAAGAGGTCAGTTATTTAGTTGAGATAAGAACGTGAGACAAATTAATGAATAAAGAAACTCACTTTCGTATTAATAACGTTATTAGTTAGGTTACTAGTATATGCATGTAAAATGTCACAGAGATCAGTTATGTAGTTGAGACGCGAACGTGAGACAAATTATTAAATAAAGAAACTCACTTTCGTATTAATAACGTTATTAGTTAGGTTACTAGCACATGCATGTAAAACTTCATAGAGATTAGTTAGGTAGTTGAGATAAGAATGTGAGACAAATTAATGAATAAAGAAACTCACTTTTGTATTAATAACGTTATTAGTTAGGTTACTAGTATATGCATGTAAAATTTCAGAGAGATCAGCTATGTAGCTGAGATAAGAACGTGAGACAAATTAATAAATAAACTAACTCACTTTCATACTAATAACATTATTAGTTAGATTACTAGTACATGCATGTAAAATTTCACAGAGATCAGTTATGTAGTTGAGATAAGAACTTGAAACAAATTAATAAATAAAGAAACTCACTTTCGTATTAATAACGTTATTAATTAGGTTACTAGACATGCATGTAAAACTTCATAGAGATTAGTTATGTAGTTGAGATAAGAATGTGAGACAAATTAATGAATAAAGAAACTCACTTTCGTATTAATAACGTTATTAGTTAGGTTACTAGTACATGCATGTAAAATTTCAAAGAGGTCAGTTATTTAGTTGAGATAAGAACGTGAGACAAATTAATGAATAAAGAAACTCACTTTCGTATTAATAACGTTATTAGTTAGGTTACTAGTATATGCATGTAAAATGTCACAGAGATCAGTTATGTAGTTGAGACGCGAACGTGAGACAAATTATTAAATAAAGAAACTCACTTTCGTATTAATAACGCTATTAGTTAGGTTACTAGCACATGCATGTAAAACTTCATAGAGATTAGTTAGGTAGTTGAGATAAGAATGTGAGACAAATTAATGAATAAAGAAACTCACTTTTGTATTAATAACGTTATTAGTTAGGTTACTAGTATATGCATGTAAAATTTCAGAGAGATCAGCTATGTAGTTGAGATAAGAACGTGACACAAATTAATAAATAAAGAAACTCTCTTTCGTATTAATAACGTTATTAGTTAGGTTACTACTACATGCATGTAAAATTTCACAGAGATCAGTTATATAGTTGAGATAAGAACGTGAGACAAATAAAAAATAAAGAAACTCACTTTCGTATTAATAACGTTATTAGTTAAGTTTCTAGTACATGCATGTAAAATTTCAAAGAGGTCAGTTATTTAGTTGAGATAAGAACGTGAGACAAATTAATGAATAAAGAAACTCACTTTCGTATTAATAACGTTATTAGTTAGGTTACTAGTACATACATGTAAAATTTCAAAGAGGTCAGTTATTTAGTTGAGATAAGAACGTGAGACAAATTAATGAATAAAGAAACTCACTTTCGTATTAAAAACGTTATTAGTTAGGTTACTAGTATATGCATGTAAAATGTCACAGAGATCAGTTATGTAGTTGAGACGTGAGACAAATTATTAAATAAAGAAACTCACTTTCGTATTAATAACGTTATTAGTTAGGTTACTAGCACATGCATGTAAAACTTCATAGAGATTAGTTATGTAGTTGAGATAAGAATGTGAGACAAATTAATGAATAAAGAAACTCACTTTTGTATTAATAACGTTATTAGTTAGGTTACTAGTATATGCATGTAAAATTTCAGAGAGATCAGCTATGTAGTTGAGATAAGAACGTGAGACAAATTAATAAATAAACTAACTCACTTTCATATTAATAACATTATTAGTTAGATTACTAGTACATGCATGTAAAATTTCACAGAGATCAGTTATGTAGTTGAGATAAGAACTTGAAACAAATTAATAAATAAAGAAACTCACTTTCGTATTAATAACGTTATTAATTAGGTTTCTAGTACATGCATGTAAAATTTCAAAGAGGTCAGTTATTTAGTTGAGATAAGAACGTGAGACAAATTAATGAATAAAGAAACTCACTTTCGGATTAATAACGTTTTTAGTTAGGTTACTAGTATATGCATGTAAAATGTCACAGAGATTAGTTATGTAGTTGAGACGCGAACGTGAGACAAATTGTTAAATAAAGAAACTCACTTTCGTATTAATAGCGTTATTAGTTAGGTTACTAGCACATGCATGTAAAACTTCATAGAGATTAGTTATGTAGTTGAGATAAGAATGTGAGACAAATTAATGAATAAAGAAACTCACTTTTGTATTAATAACGTTATTAGTTAAGTTACTAGTATATGCATGTAAAATTTCAGAGAGATCAGCTATGTAGTTGAGATAAGAACGTGAGACAAATTAATAAATAAACTAACTCACTTTCATATTAATAACATTATTAGTTAGATTACTAGTACATGCATGTAAAATTTCACAGAGATCAGTTATGTAGTTGAGATAAGAACTTGAAACAAATTAATAAATAAAGAAACTCACTTTCGTATTAATAACGTTATTAATTAGGTTTCTAGTACATGCATGTAAAATTTCAAAGAGGTCAGTTATTTAGTTGAGATAAGAACGTGAGACAAATTAATGAATAAAGAAACTCACTTTCGTATTAATAACGTTATTAGTTAGGTAACTAGTACATGCATGTAAAATTTCAAAGAGGTCAGTTATTTAGTTGAGATAAGAACGTGAGACAAATTAATGAATAAAGAAACTCACTTTCGGATTAATAACGTTTTTAGTTAGGTTACTAGTATATGCATGTAAAATGTCACAGAGATTAGTTATGTAGTTGAGACGCGAACGTGAGACAAATTATTAAATAAAGAAACTCACTTTCGTATTAATAACGTTATTAGTTAGGTTACTAGCACATGCATGTAAAACTTCATAGAGATTAGTTATGTAGTTGAGATAAGAATGTGAGACAAATTAATGAATAAAGAAACTCACTTTTGTATTAATAACGTTATTAGTTAGGTTACTAGTATATGCATGTAAAATTTCAGAGAGATCAGCTATGTAGTTGAGATAAGAACGTGAGACAAATTAATAAATAAACTAACTCACTTTCATATTAATAACATTATTAGTTAGATTACTAGTACATGCATGTAAAATTTCACAGAGATCAGTTATATAGTTGAGATAAGAACGTGAGACAAATAAAAAATAAAGAAACTCACTTTCGTATTAATAACGTTATTAGTTAGGTTTCTAGTACATGCATGTAAAATTTCAAAGAGGTCAGTTATTTAGTTGAGATAAGAACGTGAGACAAATTAATGAATAAAGAAACTCACTTTCGTATTAATAACGTTATTAGTTAGGTTACTAGTACATGCATGTAAAATTTCAAAGAGGTCAGTTATTTAGTTGAGATAAGAACGTGAGACAAATTAATGAATAAAGAAACTCACTTTCGTATTAATAACGTTATTAGTTAGGTTACTAGTACATGCATGTAAAATTTCAAAGAGGTCAGTTATTTAGTTGAGATAAGAACGTGAGACAAATTAATGAATAAAGAAACTCACTTTCGTATTAATAACGTTATTAGTTAGGTTACTAGTATATGCATGTAAAATGTCACAGAGATCAGTTATGTAGTTGAGACGCGAACGTGAGACAAATTATTAAATAAAGAAACTCACTTTCGTATTAATAACGTTATTAGTTAGGTTACTAGCACATGCATGTAAAACTTCATAGAGATTAGTTAGGTAGTTGAGATAAGAATGTGAGACAAATTAATGAATAAAGAAACTCACTTTTGTATTAATAACGTTATTAGTTAGGTTACTAGTATATGCATGTAAAATTTCAGAGAGATCAGCTATGTAGCTGAGATAAGAACGTGAGACAAATTAATAAATAAACTAACTCACTTTCATACTAATAACATTATTAGTTAGATTACTAGTACATGCATGTAAAATTTCACAGAGATCAGTTATGTAGTTGAGATAAGAACTTGAAACAAATTAATAAATAAAGAAACTCACTTTCGTATTAATAACGTTATTAATTAGGTTACTAGACATGCATGTAAAACTTCATAGAGATTAGTTATGTAGTTGAGATAAGAATGTGAGACAAATTAATGAATAAAGAAACTCACTTTCGTATTAATAACGTTATTAGTTAGGTTACTAGTACATGCATGTAAAATTTCAAAGAGGTCAGTTATTTAGTTGAGATAAGAACGTGAGACAAATTAATGAATAAAGAAACTCACTTTCGTATTAATAACGTTATTAGTTAGGTTACTAGTATATGCATGTAAAATGTCACAGAGATCAGTTATGTAGTTGAGACGCGAACGTGAGACAAATTATTAAATAAAGAAACTCACTTTCGTATTAATAACGCTATTAGTTAGGTTACTAGCACATGCATGTAAAACTTCATAGAGATTAGTTAGGTAGTTGAGATAAGAATGTGAGACAAATTAATGAATAAAGAAACTCACTTTTGTATTAATAACGTTATTAGTTAGGTTACTAGTATATGCATGTAAAATTTCAGAGAGATCAGCTATGTAGTTGAGATAAGAACGTGACACAAATTAATAAATAAAGAAACTCTCTTTCGTATTAATAACGTTATTAGTTAGGTTACTACTACATGCATGTAAAATTTCACAGAGATCAGTTATATAGTTGAGATAAGAACGTGAGACAAATAAAAAATAAAGAAACTCACTTTCGTATTAATAACGTTATTAGTTAAGTTTCTAGTACATGCATGTAAAATTTCAAAGAGGTCAGTTATTTAGTTGAGATAAGAACGTGAGACAAATTAATGAATAAAGAAACTCACTTTCGTATTAATAACGTTATTAGTTAGGTTACTAGTACATACATGTAAAATTTCAAAGAGGTCAGTTATTTAGTTGAGATAAGAACGTGAGACAAATTAATGAATAAAGAAACTCACTTTCGTATTAAAAACGTTATTAGTTAGGTTACTAGTATATGCATGTAAAATGTCACAGAGATCAGTTATGTAGTTGAGACGTGAGACAAATTATTAAATAAAGAAACTCACTTTCGTATTAATAACGTTATTAGTTAGGTTACTAGCACATGCATGTAAAACTTCATAGAGATTAGTTATGTAGTTGAGATAAGAATGTGAGACAAATTAATGAATAAAGAAACTCACTTTTGTATTAATAACGTTATTAGTTAGGTTACTAGTATATGCATGTAAAATTTCAGAGAGATCAGCTATGTAGTTGAGATAAGAACGTGAGACAAATTAATAAATAAACTAACTCACTTTCATATTAATAACATTATTAGTTAGATTACTAGTACATGCATGTAAAATTTCACAGAGATCAGTTATGTAGTTGAGATAAGAACTTGAAACAAATTAATAAATAAAGAAACTCACTTTCGTATTAATAACGTTATTAATTAGGTTTCTAGTACATGCATGTAAAATTTCAAAGAGGTCAGTTATTTAGTTGAGATAAGAACGTGAGACAAATTAATGAATAAAGAAACTCACTTTCGGATTAATAACGTTTTTAGTTAGGTTACTAGTATATGCATGTAAAATGTCACAGAGATTAGTTATGTAGTTGAGACGCGAACGTGAGACAAATTATTAAATAAAGAAACTCACTTTCGTATTAATAGCGTTATTAGTTAGGTTACTAGCACATGCATGTAAAACTTCATAGAGATTAGTTATGTAGTTGAGATAAGAATGTGAGACAAATTAATGAATAAAGAAACTCACTTTTGTATTAATAACGTTATTAGTTAAGTTACTAGTATATGCATGTAAAATTTCAGAGAGATCAGCTATGTAGTTGAGATAAGAACGTGAGACAAATTAATAAATAAACTAACTCACTTTCATATTAATAACATTATTAGTTAGATTACTAGTACATGCATGTAAAATTTCACAGAGATCAGTTATGTAGTTGAGATAAGAACTTGAAACAAATTAATAAATAAAGAAACTCACTTTCGTATTAATAACGTTATTAATTAGGTTTCTAGTACATGCATGTAAAATTTCAAAGAGGTCAGTTATTTAGTTGAGATAAGAACGTGAGACAAATTAATGAATAAAGAAACTCACTTTCGTATTAATAACGTTATTAGTTAGGTAACTAGTACATGCATGTAAAATTTCAAAGAGGTCAGTTATTTAGTTGAGATAAGAACGTGAGACAAATTAATGAATAAAGAAACTCACTTTCGGATTAATAACGTTTTTAGTTAGGTTACTAGTATATGCATGTAAAATGTCACAGAGATTAGTTATGTAGTTGAGACGCGAACGTGAGACAAATTATTAAATAAAGAAACTCACTTTCGTATTAATAACGTTATTAGTTAGGTTACTAGCACATGCATGTAAAACTTCATAGAGATTAGTTATGTAGTTGAGATAAGAATGTGAGACAAATTAATGAATAAAGAAACTCACTTTTGTATTAATAACGTTATTAGTTAGGTTACTAGTATATGCATGTAAAATTTCAGAGAGATCAGCTATGTAGTTGAGATAAGAACGTGAGACAAATTAATAAATAAACTAACTCACTTTCATATTAATAACATTATTAGTTAGATTACTAGTACATGCATGTAAAATTTCACAGAGATCAGTTATGTAGTTGAGATAAGAACTTGAAACAAATTAATAAATAAAGAAACTCACTTTCGTATTAATAACGTTATTAATTAGGTTACTAGACATGCATGTAAAACTTCATAGAGATTAGTTATGTAGTTGAGATAAGAATGTGAGACAAATTAATGAATAAAGAAACTCACTTTCGTATTAATAACGTTATTAGTTAGGTTACTAGTACATGCATGTAAAATTTCAAAGAGGTCAGTTATTTAGTTGAGATAAGAACGTGAGACAAATTAATGAATAAAGAAACTCACTTTCGTATTAATAACGTTATTAGTTAGGTTACTAGTATATGCATGTAAAATGTCACAGAGATCAGTTATGTAGTTGAGACGCGAACGTGAGACAAATTATTAAATAAAGAAACTCACTTTCGTATTAATAACGTTATTAGTTAGGTTACTAGCACATGCATGTAAAACTTCATAGAGATTAGTTAGGTAGTTGAGATAAGAATGTGAGACAAATTAATGAATAAAGAAACTCACTTTTGTATTAATAACGTTATTAGTTAGGTTACTAGTATATGCATGTAAAATTTCAGAGAGATCAGCTATGTAGTTGAGATAAGAACGTGGGACAAATTAATAAATAAACTAACTCACTTTCGTATTAATAACGTTATTAGTTAGATTACTAGTACATGCATGTAAAATTTCACAGAGATCAGTTATGTAGTTGAGATAAGAACTTGAAACAAATTAATAAATAAAGAAACTCACTTTCGTATTAATAACGTTATTAGTTAGGTTACTAGTACATGCATGTAAAATTTCAAAGAGGTCAGTTATTTAGTTGAGATAAGAACGTGAGACAAATTAATGAATAAAGAAACTCACTTTCGTATTAAAAACGTTATTAGTTAGGTTACTAGTATATGCATGTAAAATGTCACAGAGATCAGTTATGTAGTTGAGACGTGAGACAAATTATTAAATAAAGAAACTCACTTTCGTATTAATAACGTTATTAGTTAGGTTACTAGCACATGCATGTAAAACTTCATAGAGATTAGTTATGTAGTTGAGATAAGAATGTGAGACAAATTAATGAATAAAGAAACTCACTTTTGTATTAATAACGTTATTAGTTAGGTTACTAGTATATGCATGTAAAATTTCAGAGAGATCAGCTATGTAGTTGAGATAAGAACGTGAGACAAATTAATAAATAAACTAACTCACTTTCATATTAATAACATTATTAGTTAGATTACTAGTACATGCATGTAAAATTTCACAGAGATCAGTTATGTAGTTGAGATAAGAACTTGAAACAAATTAATAAATAAAGAAACTCACTTTCGTATTAATAACGTTATTAATTAGGTTTCTAGTACATGCATGTAAAATTTCAAAGAGGTCAGTTATTTAGTTGAGATAAGAACGTGAGACAAATTAATGAATAAAGAAACTCACTTTCGGATTAATAACGTTTTTAGTTAGGTTACTAGTATATGCATGTAAAATGTCACAGAGATTAGTTATGTAGTTGAGACGCGAACGTGAGACAAATTATTAAATAAAGAAACTCACTTTCGTATTAATAGCGTTATTAGTTAGGTTACTAGCACATGCATGTAAAACTTCATAGAGATTAGTTATGTAGTTGAGATAAGAATGTGAGACAAATTAATGAATAAAGAAACTCACTTTTGTATTAATAACGTTATTAGTTAGGTTACTAGTATATGCATGTAAAATTTCAGAGAGATCAGCTATGTAGTTGAGATAAGAACGTGAGACAAATTAATAAATAAACTAACTCACTTTCATATTAATAACATTATTAGTTAGATTACTAGTACATGCATGTAAAATTTCACAGAGATCAGTTATGTAGTTGAGATAAGAACTTGAAACAAATTAATAAATAAAGAAACTCACTTTCGTATTAATAACGTTATTAATTAGGTTTCTAGTACATGCATGTAAAATTTCAAAGAGGTCAGTTATTTAGTTGAGATAAGAACGTGAGACAAATTAATGAATAAAGAAACTCACTTTCGTATTAATAACGTTATTAGTTAGGTAACTAGTACATGCATGTAAAATTTCAAAGAGGTCAGTTATTTAGTTGAGATAAGAACGTGAGACAAATTAATGAATAAAGAAACTCACTTTCGGATTAATAACGTTTTTAGTTAGGTTACTAGTATATGCATGTAAAATGTCACAGAGATTAGTTATGTAGTTGAGACGCGAACGTGAGACAAATTATTAAATAAAGAAACTCACTTTCGTATTAATAACGTTATTAGTTAGGTTACTAGCACATGCATGTAAAACTTCATAGAGATTAGTTATGTAGTTGAGATAAGAATGTGAGACAAATTAATGAATAAAGAAACTCACTTTTGTATTAATAACGTTATTAGTTAGGTTACTAGTATATGCATGTAAAATTTCAGAGAGATCAGCTATGTAGTTGAGATAAGAACGTGAGACAAATTAATAAATAAACTAACTCACTTTCATATTAATAACATTATTAGTTAGATTACTAGTACATGCATGTAAAATTTCACAGAGATCAGTTATGTAGTTGAGATAAGAACTTGAAACAAATTAATAAATAAAGAAACTCACTTTCGTATTAATAACGTTATTAATTAGGTTACTAGACATGCATGTAAAACTTCATAGAGATTAGTTATGTAGTTGAGATAAGAATGTGAGACAAATTAATGAATAAAGAAACTCACTTTCGTATTAATAACGTTATTAGTTAGGTTACTAGTACATGCATGTAAAATTTCAAAGAGGTCAGTTATTTAGTTGAGATAAGAACGTGAGACAAATTAATGAATAAAGAAACTCACTTTCGTATTAATAACGTTATTAGTTAGGTTACTAGTATATGCATGTAAAATGTCACAGAGATCAGTTATGTAGTTGAGACGCGAACGTGAGACAAATTATTAAATAAAGAAACTCACTTTCGTATTAATAACGTTATTAGTTAGGTTACTAGCACATGCATGTAAAACTTCATAGAGATTAGTTAGGTAGTTGAGATAAGAATGTGAGACAAATTAATGAATAAAGAAACTCACTTTTGTATTAATAACGTTATTAGTTAGGTTACTAGTATATGCATGTAAAATTTCAGAGAGATCAGCTATGTAGTTGAGATAAGAACGTGGGACAAATTAATAAATAAACTAACTCACTTTCGTATTAATAACGTTATTAGTTAGATTACTAGTACATGCATGTAAAATTTCACAGAGATCAGTTATGTAGTTGAGATAAGAACTTGAAACAAATTAATAAATAAAGAAACTCACTTTCGTATTAATAACGTTATTAATTAGGTTACTAGACATGCATGTAAAATTTCACAGAGGTCAGTTATTTAGTTGAGACAAAACATGAGACAAATTAATAAATAAACAAACTCACTTTCATATTAATAATAATATTAGTTAGGTTAGTTATGATATTTTATTAAACGTAATTCTTTTTACGGAAGGGATTTTTTTAAATTTTTACGCAAATACTATAAAACAAAATTCTTCTTTTGCTTAAAATCTTAAGTGTTTTTTTTATCTAGTCAGCCCTATGTTCTATCATTTATTTGACTTAACGCATATGTTAGTTAAAACACGACAATCATGGTTGCCTTAATGTTTGTTTTAAAAATTAGTCATACTTGCGTTGGCTTTGTCTTTATTTTCCATTAAAGTTCGGTGGCTTGAGAGAAATGGATAGCGTCATATAATTTTATGAGTAGAAAGAAAAGGATGGACCTATGTCGTCAACGATGACTTCTATACTTTATCTATGTACGACAGGAGATGCATTTTTATAGGTTATTTTGTTGCATATGAAGTAAGATTTAGTTGTCTTGTCACTTTCCACATCGGCTGCAAACTGTCGAAATTTTATAATTTTTTTAGATAGTCAAAAATATTTTATGAAAGCACTAATTGGTAACGTAAATGGGTCCGAGACATCCCTCAAGTCTCGAATACGGATTTTATAAGTGTCTGCAAATGCAAAATACTTATGGGATGAAGTATATAATGACGTTTGTTGGTATCTGATTTAATACAAAATTTTTATAAAATTATTATAAAAATTAGTTGTGTTACTTTACAGTTTGCTCAATTAATTATACCAGTAAGTTTAATTTATATTACCGAAAGAAACATTTAAATAACCTATAAAGTTAGCCGTAACGTTAACTGTTTTGGCTACTTTTACATAAAGTGAAATATGGCACCTTTTTAAAGTACGTAGCTGTCAAAATAACGATTTCATAATGATGCAACATGCGAACACCGTTTAAAGGCTAATAATTTTGAAATGTTTTTGTTATTCATAAAGTAACATGATCCAACATACGGCTGATTGTTTCTAATTCTACCATGGAGCTGAGACGTGGACGCTGAGGATGCAAGACGACCTCAAAATTGACGCGCTGGAAATGTGGTGCTGGAGGCGTTTGCTTAGGATCCCATGGACCGTGCACCGAACCAACGTTTCGATCCTCAAGGAACTTAACATCAAAGAGAGATTATCGTTGACTGTGCAATTGCGAATCCTCAAATTCTTTGGACATGTCACCCGTAACGAGGACTCCATGGAACGACTGGTGGTGCAAGGCAAAGTCGAAGGCAAACGATCCCGCGGATGCTTTCCGACACGGTGGACAGACCTAATAAAATCTGCGACTCACTCCAGTGTAAATGACTGGTCTCACTCCGCAAAACACTGAACTACATGGCGTCACATCGCGAGGGCGGCAGTAGCAAAGGAATCGGCCGAATCATGATCACGACTACTCTGTCAAGAGTGCACGACTAAGAAGAAGAATCAGAAAGTCAGATACATGAATGATTCTACCGGGACATGTTTTTTTTTAGTTATAGAGAATCCTAAAAATAACATTTGTTGGTTATATTTGTAATTAAAACTTTAAAATATGTACTTGAGAGCTATGCACATACCTTTCATTTAATACTTTACATTGGAAGATGTGTGGGAAATTTTTTCGTGATAGAAACGTTATGTGCTACCATTTTCGTAATTCTTTTTATGTGAGATATGTTTGGTAAAATCCGCAAAATGGTTTTTTTTTATAACAAAAGATGTAAAACTGCGGATATCTGAAAAAATTAATCTTTTTGTTCATATATACATTGTAAATTACTTATAATGACAATCTTTATAATGGAAAATTCTCTATAACCTAAACACTGCTTGATTTTTGTTGGTTTGCCTTCTAACCCATATGCTGATTCACCTTCGTAACGAACCCGCCATTTTCTATTACGAACCAAAACACATTGTTTAGGCTGCAAAAGTTGTTTATTGTCTATTATCACTAAGTATGTATATTTGTAATTAATAGACTCAAATAGACTCTGAAATTATCTTTACGAATGCTGACTGTTCTAAGAATGAATAGACAAAGTTTTATTGCTTCTATCGTGTACAGTAATTACTGCCGTCTTCCTATGGAACCACACAGGTTTACTGGTTAAAGTTGACCTTAACACATTACCACATTCATATGAAAGAAAATACAAAATAGCTATTGAAATAACAAACAAATTTAATCAAAGCTGACGAATTATTTTAAAATTAAGCTGTAAAAATAAGGGAGCTGATTAAATATATCTTTGTAAATAAAACCGAACAAACAATTCAAAATTTGAATTACACACTTTTTATTTACACTCGCCGTAAAGCTAAAACTCTCTATAACTAAAAAAAATATTCGATGTCTTGTATTTCATTATAAAGGGCTTACACTCTATGTTATTTTAAATTTGATTTATATTTCACCAGATACCGGCACAACACGCCGCAGACAAAATCAGCTACCTTCACAGCCATCGTGCTGGCGTATTGCTTCCAGACGTTGGTGTTTTACATCCAACACTCGCTTGCAGTAAGCGACAGCGGCCACTACTATGTCTCGGTTTCAATGCTTAACATTTTGCACCCGATTTTGCTTCTCCGTGTGGTTCCGATGGTTTACGAGATGTGGGGCAGGAGAAAAATAGAGTGAAACTCGAAGACTGGAGGAGATATTTTATTTTAGAATAATTATCTATTTAGTTCATATGTCTTACGTATGCTTTTTTTTCACATCTCTGCAAATTTTTTTAAAGGCATTTAATGATATTGTAAATCATTTTACGAATTTCAAATTCATATAATTTGGCCTATATTTTATTTTGCAACTTATTTTAAATCTCGGCTGTGAATCTGATAATAGACATTCAAATATGAGTTATCTACGACTGATAGGGTTATATCACTTCTCATGTTTTCGACAGAAATCTACCTGAGTTTTTTTTCATATACTGTTAATTTATACATCTTATGTTTGGGAAACTGGGAAACAAAAGTGTATAAATCGGTTATAATCTAATTTACAATAAAATGCCAAAGTGTAACTGCCCTATTCAGATGTTCATTTTCAAAGGCCCCCATTTAAACGAGAGTGGACAGAATTTATTTGTGCACTCATATAGAGATGACTAACCATCTGCATATAGGTTTGGTAACAAAGGAAAATACTTAATTTTATATATAACCAAAGGAAAAAATTAAAAAGAATGATTAAACAATACGAGGGGGCGTTTTTAATTTCACGGAATGGAGGGTAAAAATACAACCTGCTACCCTAATACATTTTTCAGATCTTTCAATTAGCTTATGTATACTTTCATAAAGAAATGTTTCATCTTTGTCCGGAAAATAAGCTGAAACTGCATCCTTCACTTCTTCATCACTTGAAAACTTCTTTCCACGAAATTCTTTTTTAAGGTTTGGGAACAAATAATAATCACTGGAAGCCAGGTCAGCACTGTAGGGTGGGTGTTCCAAAATATCGAAGCCCACCTTGTGCAGGGCGGCCAGCGCAATGCGGCTCGTGTGAACGGGCGCGTTGTTGTGCGAAAACAGGACACCTTTGATCAATTTTCCCCTTCTTTTTTCTTTGATTGCTTGTTTCAACCTCTCTAGAATAGACGCATATTATTCTCCAGTTATGAAAACACCTTTATCTTTATAATCCATCAACAGGATCCCTTTTGAATCCCAAAAGACTGTCGCCATAACTTTTCCAGCCGACTGTGACCTTAAACTTCTTGGGTTGTGGTGTGCCTTTTTTGTGCCACTTAGGTTCATAATGATGAACCCAAGTTTCGTCTCCAATAACAATTCGACTCAATAGTCCATCCTTGTCTTCACTACAGAGGTCCAAAAACGAGCGAGAACACTCTACACACCATTGTTTTTGAGGCGGTGTGAGCATTCTCGGCACCCATCTTGCGGCTGACCTTTGTCATGTCAAGATGATCATGGAGAATTTTAAATATTTTTGTATCCGATACTCCAACCATCTCTGCAAGCTGTTTCTTCTTTAGTCTGGCATCTTCCAATACTAATTTTTCAACATTTTCAATAATTTCCGGCGTAGTCATTTCGTTCGGCTGACCGGGGTGTGGGTCATCTTCAAGTTAGTCTCTACCCTGTTTAAAGAGACTATGCCACTTGTAAATCTTTTTTTTTACCTGGGCAAGAATCCCCGTAAACAGATGTCATCTCTTTCAGTATGGTTTGAATCGAGTTTCCTTGCTTGGTAAGGAACTTTATAACGCGCGCCGTTATACTGTACTCGTTTTTTTCCATAGTTCAGACTTTCTTCCAGATTGAATTGTTTGTTCGACGATAGTTCATAGACTAATGATTTGATTATGATAAAACTTGATATTTTTATTAATAATGAGTTACTTAACCAGTTATCATTCCGATAATCACCTTTACTAATGGCCTACCTTTCCATTCCGCAAACTTAAAAATGCCCCCTCGTACAAACGTACAAATTAAAAAATACAATTAAATGCCATCAGAACACATTGTAAGCAACAACAAGGATAAGATCCGTTTAATTAATTTTTTTTAAACTTTTTTGTTATATCACCATCCAGACATTTTATACCAATAGAGAAGAATAGTAGATGGCGCTACCGAAGTAAGATGTAAACAAAACTAGCTGCCAAAAAAGTGGTAGATTTTCGTGGCATCCAAATTGGAAACTTTTATGTGAAAAGAAAATATGACGAAAAAGTAATGTCAGAAAAAACCAGAATGAAATTAATGTTTTGAATGAAGCCGAAGCTTTGTTTTATTGCCTTAAAGTTTTTGCAATGCACAGCTATTTGCCACAGCTTCTGACACTATTTGTCCTTAGATATCTATATCTAAGACACTTATATTTTCAACTGCTCCAACTGCACAACGTTGATGCATCTTTATTATAAATTGTGATTTAATCTTCGAAAAACTAATGAAACTCGATACTTAAGACAGACGGGTATAAATTACAAAACGTCACATCGTGTTTATCTATGATGTTCACGTTATAGTACAAAAGGTAGCCATCTAGTGGTAGAAATTAGCAAAAAGGTTCCCTATAGGCAACATATCGTAATATTTAATAACAATATAACTCGAAATCTTATGACTAATTGACTTATTGTTTTTTTGGTAATGAAATTGCTCTATTTTTAGTATTTATAGCTATTTCTTTATATTTCTTTTTACAATTTCTATTATTCAGTAATATGCATTTAACAATAAAATATTTACTAATATTAACTGTTTTAGTGCCATGGTTTGTTACTCATATATACTTAAAAATGCCAAAGAAATCTTTTGTTTTTTATGTCATTTAACCTTGTCTCGAAAAAAAACTGTATCTCTTCCAAAAATTATCCAATTTTAATAATTTTTATGATGTTTTCTTAATAAAAACTTGTACAAGGATAATAAAATACAAAGAAAATTATGGAAATATATATTGTGAACAAAATTTATAACAAAAACTGAAATCAAGGTCACATCATATTTTCGCAGTCCAGTACATCCTCCGTATCAGCAAAATAATTGTTGTCGTCACTATTATCACTATCACTCAAAATTTGCATTACGCCAAATTGTGAGCGCACCACAATGTCACTCCCACTATCACTTTCTTCACAACTTGAAAAATGATCATTTTCACTCGAATTATTTTCGTATTCCGACATTATGGGTTTACAATTTTCTTTTCCTGGATCCTTTTTATATTGTAATCACTAATAATATTATAATTTGAACTTTATGTAACACGTAGAAAGATAAAAAATTGGCGATGCGTGCAAGCGATCTCCCCTACCGCGCACTAAACAGCGACTGATTTCGCGAGCGCCATCGTGTTCATGGCAAATTTAGTTAGTACATGCACGAGCATGATGGCACTCGTCGGCACTCAAACGGTTAAGTGGAGTCTGCACATTATTATTATCACAGATTTTTTTTATCTAAATTAAAAGTTAGCTGGTTAGCACCGAGCCAAATACTTAAAACAGTTTAACCATTTAGAAATTCTACTCTGTACTTCAGACAAGTTTTTCCAGAACTTGAAACAGTTGTATCATCAGCATATGAAACAAGAGAATTTCCCGCCAACAGATTAAAGATATCATTAATATATATAATAAATAAAAGTGAACCGAGAATTGTACCTTGTGCGGTACACCAACAGACACCATCGTATTTACACTAGAATTATTATTAATTTTTACATATTCGGTCCTGTTCTTCAGGTAATCCCTCATCAATTCTAGGGCAACACCCCTTATTCCATATTATTCCATTTTATTCAATAAAATTAAGTGATTAAGAGATTAACCATGTCAAACACAAAATTAAGAGATTAACTTAAGAAAATAAAAATTAAGAGATTAATCGTGTCATTTTTGGCATATCTAAAACCTGCAGCATATGGAAGATATTTGCAAAAATAATTTTTAAAGAAATAAAGTGTGACATTTCATGTAATACTTTTTAAATGCATTGAAAATATTTCGCTTACATCTTAACAATACTATATCACCAACATTCCTCTTTGTCAGCACTACAGCCTGGTAGCCAAGGCTTTTCCAATCTGCTCCCTCCAGGCAGTACGATTTGATGCAAGGTTTCTCCACCTGATGACTCCCAAAATTTTTAAGTATTTCTCTATACTGTTCAACCACCTTGTAGGTGATCTTCCTCTTCTCCTTGTACCTTCAATCTTCGCGAGAGTCAGTTTTTTAACTGAGTCCAGATCTTCCCGTCAAAAAACGTGTCCCAACCATGTCATTCTGTAAGACTTGGTTACTCTCATATTTAGTATAAATTTCATTTTTATATAAACTTCTCCGGATATTATTTTCTTTGCCACTCCAAAGAAATCAAAAATCAAATGTTTAATTTCCAATTTGGAGCGACTGCACATCACGTGTCCTAGAGCTTACTACCAAACACATTGTTTTTTCTTCGTTTACTGCTAAGCCAATATCTCTAGCAGCAATTTCAAGGACCAACATTACTTATCTTTAATTGAAAATATATTTATTTCTGTATTCTATTACTTAAAATAGGACTAATTTTATTTTGTAATAATATTATACAACGTGGATTTGACCGTTCGACATTAAATAAAAATCCAATCAGTACTAGTTGTCATAAATACTTTAAAATTCTGATGTTTATTTCACGCCAAGAATAAACAAATTTTTTTAAAAAACGAATTAAATAGCATTTTGATATAAACAAAACGTTAACATCATTTGCAATGTTTATGTTATTGACCCCAGCCATGGTTGTTGCTTTTGTCGATAACAATGGCAAAGCAACACAGCATGTTTATGAATATATGCATCGTGTTTGAAATTACAAACCGCTTAAAACTAATCCTGTGACCAAACTACTGAATTTTGTTAATTTATTTTTGGTATACGGTTGAGAAACACTATCCACTATATGAGGATTAATTTAATGTTGAACGGTCAAATCCACATTATCTAATAAATAGTTTTAATTTTACCACATTGAAATTTTAATTTATTATGGATTTGGCCAAAAACTGGGTTAAAAGACAAAAAATATTGAGAACCATTACATAATTATCCATCAGTTAATAGTATGTCGAAATCATTATTCCCTTCGTATATGAGGATTCACTTAATGTGGAACGGTCAAATCCACTTTACCTAATAAATAGTTTTAATTTTAGCATATTGAAATTTTAATTTACTATGGATGTGCCCAAACACTGGGTTAAAAGACAAAAAAATCAACAAAAATTGAAAGAACCGTTACTTAATTAGCCATAAGTTAATAGTATGTTGAAATCATTATTCCCTTCGCACTAACTCAGGCACTGTGATTTAATTGTAAATATTGTTTTTATCACATAAACAACAAGATCATTAACATTTTCATCATTTGTGTGTTTTTATTGTCTTAATATATATGTTTTTATTGTTGTCCATCAATATTTACAAGTGGGTCCGATTAACGATGACTAATCTTTTTTAATACAATTATAACCAGGAAAAAGCAAGTTTTGCGAACTTCAATTTTGTAAATTGTGTCCTTGAACTCGTTCGTAGATGTCAAATATTGAGAAACAAATAATTCTGGTATTCTTCTGCAATGTTGTATTTACGTGACCTGGTTTCAACCGTTTTAGTGCCGTGGTTTTTTACTCTCTATATACTTAAAAATGCCAAAGAAATCTTTTGTTTTGTATCTCTTCCAAAAATTATCCAATTTTAATAATTTTTTCGGTGTTTTCTTAATAAAAACTTGTACAAGGATAATAAAATACAAAGAAAATTATGGAAATATATATTGTGAACAAAAACTGGAATCAAGGTCACATCAACATTCTTGCAGTCTGGTACATCCTCCATATCAGCAAAATAATTGTTATCGTCACTATTAGCACTATCACTCAAAATTTGCATTACGCCAAATTGTGAGCGCACCACAATGTCACTCCCACTATCACTTTCTTCACAACTTGAGAAATGATCATTTTCACTCGAATTATTTTCGTATTCCGACATTATGAATTAAACATTTTCTTTTTGTGGATCATTTTTATATTGTAATTACTAATAATATTATAATTTGAACTTTATGTAACATGTAGAAAGTTAAAAAATTAGCGATGCATGCGAGCGACCACCCCTACCGTATGTTAAACAGCAACTGATTTCGCGAGCGCCTTCGCACTCGTGGCAAATTTAGTTAGCACACGCACGAGCGCGATGGCGCTCGTCGGGACTCTAACGGTTAATATAGATTGAATTTTTCCATATTTGACAGTGTGACAATGAGATTAATAGACACACAGGTGGACGTAAAATCCACTACAGAAATTTAAAAAAACTTGAGAGGTGTCAAGGGACACCCGGATGGAACGAAGTTCCTTTCGATTAATTAGTGAAGGAATTGTAACAAAATTGTATTTCTTTTCAGTTATAATAATAATTATTGTTATTATTTTTTGTTATTTATTATGTACAAAAAACCTGTATACACTCAACAAAAATAATCATCACGACACCACACTGTTCAATGCGAAATAGAAAGACGAAACGAAAATAACTGGCTCGCTTTCTATGAGAGAGAGAGAGACAGACAGAGTAACACGCGCACGCCGCACGGCTCGCAGCGCGCCCGTTAGCAACTATAGCAAAAAGTGTCGTTACAACTTTTGGTCTTAATTTTTTCCGTCTAGCCCCCTTTCGCAACGCGCAATAAGGAACTTCGTTCCAAAAATGTAAATGTATATTTTATTTTAGATAATTGTAATTTGTTGGCGAATAAATTGGCTTATGCAATCGTGAAAGGTCACAGTGACATCAGTTTTATTATGTGGGACAGTGTTATTTTTGTGGGATTTCATTTTAATTATCTTTCTAGATATTTAACAAATATAATATCTCAGAAAATATACATTTTCAAAATAATACATCGCAACATAAAGAATATTTTTTTATGAAATGTATGTCCATGCATTGTGTAAGTTTCTGAATAAACATTCATAAATTTTCAAAATGATCAATCACAAGAAAAAGAGTAATCTTTATGAAATATACGCCCAAACTTTGTATGATTTTCTGAATGTGTGCCGAACAGTTTTCAAAATGATGTATTACAACAGAAAGAGTTTTTTTTATGAAATATATGCCCAAGTTTTGTGAGATTTTCTGAATGTATGCTCAAAAATTTTCCAAAATCGTATGTTGCAACATAAAAAGTGATTTTTAGTGAAATATACGCCCAAATTATGTGTGATTTTCTAAAGTGTGCTCAACAATTTTTAGAATGATACGTCACAAGCGAAAGAGGAATGAAATATATGCCCGAGCTTTGTGTGATTTTCTGAGTGTATACCTAAAAATGTTTAAAATGATTCATCACAACAGTAAGAATAATTTTTTATGAATTATATAATTCGTAAAAAATTATTCGCCCAAGCTTTGTGTAATTCGTTGAATGTACGCCCAATCATTTCAAAGTGATGCAGCACACCAATGAGTAATTTTTTATGAAATTACATTCAAGCTTTTGGCGATTTTCTGAGTGTATGCCTAAAAATTGTCAAAATGTTATGTCTCAACACAGAAAGTAATTGTTATGAAACGTAATTTTCTGAAGTACACCAACGTTTTTCAAAATTATGTGTCACAACGGAAAGAGTCTATTTATTTATATATGTCCACGCTTTCTGTGACCTCAGATGCTGTGTAGCAGTTTGAAAATTTGTCGTCGTCATGAATTTAGATTTTATAGAATTCAATAAATTTCAAAATTCAGACGTTTTGGCTTACATATTTCCTGTTTAATTTTTATGTATTTACAAAAACACACCTTTGAAAAGACAAGTTTAAAAATATGGATTTATTTACCTCACAATCTGTTTTATATTATTTGGAGTGACATATTTCAAAGGTATGACCATCCAAATGTCCAAAATTGTTTGGAAAATTTACAATTATATAGGAAAAATAGAATTTTAGCATATGTTACGACATTCAAGGAACCACTCCTTGAATGTCGTAAGCGCAAAGGCTCTGTGTGACTTTAAATATTTTTAGGTTAATTTCTGTGATATATTTATTTATACAAACAATAGTTTTAGAGTAGAACAAAAAAAGGAAATTGTCATTTCGTCACTGTCACAATTATTTTCGTGTAACCATCAATCGTGTAAAGTGTATTGAAATGAAATGAAACTTTTGTTTAAATTGTTTCATTCATTTATCGAATACAGGGTAGTGATATGTGAAGCACTTGAAATGATTTCAATTCCTCCTTTACACTGCGCGTACGCAGTCCACAACGTCTGTTCGTCCCGAATGTCGGAACAATATTGACACAAACTTTCACCCTTTCTGTTTAAAAGATTCAAGACCAAGATTTTGCACACTATGTCTATCTCTAACCAAATTGTTAAAGTTTGAAAGTACTTTGACACAAACTGTCACTCGTTTGGGAGTGATTGCCTCCCCACACCCAGCATCGATTTTAAACACGTTTTCGCGTGAAGAGTGATAGAAAATAATTTTTGTTGATAAGAGCTTATTGTGATTCAGTGAATATGTATTTTTATTTTTATTGAGCTCTATATATATTTTTATCTGCAAGTTTATTTACACTCTGGTTACAAATAAATTTCTTTATTATATATAAAAAATTTAAAAAATATTCTAATTGTGTTTTTTGTGTTGCTTTTTTACCTAAGCAAAGCAAGTTTCTATTCTAATGTATTAGTTTTGTGTATTCTATTCGAGTTTCTGTTCTAATGTATTACTTTCGCATATTAAATTTTTTTGAAAATAGTTTTTATTGATAAGGGCTTATTGTGATGCAGTAAAAATCTCACGTAATTTTGTTGTGATATTATTATATTTTATTATTATTATTATTGTTTTGTATGTATTTTTATGTATTTTATATTATTGTTTTGTATGTATTTTATATTGTTTTGTATGTATTTATATATTTTGTATGTATGTTTGTTATTTATGTATTTTGTATGTTTTGTATGTATTTATTGTTATTTATGTATTTATTTATTATTTGTTATTTATGTATTTTGTATGTTTTGTATGTATTTTAAATATTGTTTTGTATGTATTTTTATGTATTTTTTATTATTGTTTTGTATGTATTTTATATTATTTTTTGTATGTATTTTTTATTATTATTGTTTTGTATGTATCTTTGTCTGCTTTGCAAGCTTATTTACATTCTGGTTACAAATAAAGTGAATATTTTTTTTTGTTTTCCGTTTTTGCCTAAGCAAAGTGAATTTCTATTCTAATGTATTGCTTTTGGCGTATTCTATTTTTTTAGAAAGTAGTTTTTGTTGATAAAAGCTTATTGTGATCCAGTGAAAAACTCACATAATTTTGTTATTAGAGATATTATTATTTTTATGGAATTTGTATGTATTTTAATCTGCTTTGTAACTTTATTAACATTCTGGTTACAAATAAAGCGTATAACATTCTGATTGTGTTTTTTGTTTTCCTTTTTTCCCTAAGTAGTTTCTATTCTAACGCATCACTTTTTCGTATTCAATTTTTTAGGCATCCTTACGAAGGCTGTTTTCTGAGTCAACACTATCTTATTTCCCCCCAACTTCCTCTGTCCATTACTGTAATAGAATCTGTGACTAAAATGTACCAACGGAGAATATAAAAATTTACCAGCGTAGGTAACTTGCAACCCCTTTGTAACTAAATGATATCAAAACGTTTTGAAGTAGCTATGACACCATGATCAAGAAGGGAATATTAAAACTCCACACAGACTTGTCTACAGTGATGCCATATTGTCCATCGGTACATTGAATTGTTTGGACAGTAAAGCCACTATATTAGTTTGATTATGGGACCAGAGTACGAAATCAATCCCGTTATAGAAAGATGTAAGAAATGGAAACATAATTTCTATGACATTTTTCCAAAATTTCCCTGGAACAGGTTTTCAAACTCTTGGATTGACATCACTCACCTTAGATTTGCCTACAATGTAGTAGGTTTTGAAAGAATTGCTCAAAGACCTGGACACAATGCTCAGGGACTTAGTTGATTTGTGCAAAATATAGGTCTAAAAATTAACATAGACAAAACAAAGATTATATGTAACGTCCATGACCTGTACCATATTGGGAATGCTACCCTTAAATTTGCTGATCATTATGTATACCTAGGACAAACTATCTAATTAGACAAATCCAACTTCGAGAAAGAGTTCAATTGAAGAACCTAACACGTCTGGGCAGCATTCGGAAAGAAACTTTGCTATATCTTCTCGTCCAAAATACCCCAGCATTGGAAGACAAAAACTTTTTTGTGTGTGTTGCCAGTGATGATATATGGAAATGAGATATGAACGTGTACTATTTTCCTCATAAAAATTGTCAGTCACTCAGCAAATTATGGAAAGGTCTACGCTTATGGTTTCTCTAAGAGATTGTCCGAAATAAAGAGATCTGTAGGAGCACTAAAGTCACCGATATAGCTTAGAAGATTTCCAGACTGAAGTAGAACTGAGTAGGTCTTATAACGCGCAGAACCGAAGACTGCTGGTAAAGAAAGGTTCTCGAGTGGCAATCACGTGCCGGAATACGCAAAGTGGGACAGTTGCTAGGTGGACAGATGACCTGATAAAGGTTGCGAGAAGCCGTTGGATACAGGCAACACGGGGTCGATCTTTTTGGGAGTTTATGGGAGAGGAATATGTATAGCAGTGGACGTCTTCCAGCTGATGAAGACAGTTCTCGAAGGTTTATTTATTTATTCTAAGCTAGTCTAGACACACAGCCCAACCTTGTAACATTACACCACTTATAATAGACAATCTATAATCAGCCATTTTAATCTAGGAATTTTTTGTAGTTTTTATTGTTGTATATTATACTTATAAAGGCTTAGTTAAAAAAACACTGGTGTGTGCTTATGACCACAGGATGGAAGTGAAAACTAAAAAAAAAATAAAATGATATGATGCGAATGAATGACGTGTATTATATTAAACTACTCCCTAATAAAATATTAAACACTAAATGTAAACACTTGAAATATTACATTGGGTTATATACTATAATATACGCATATTTATTAAATTATAATCAATTAAAATATTAATACAAAATAAAACGTAATTCTTGAAATGATGCATTCCGTGTTAAATACTGAACTCGATCGGTCGATGCCGAAGGGAGCCGAGTTTACCCGATTCAGCGTCACCTACCTGAGCGTGATGGCTTAGTTTCGTTCACTGCTCACCGTTTCGAAACATCTATAGGCGCAGGTATAAACCGGTTCGTTGGCGTGGCGGCGCTTGCCGTGGCGACGAGTCGCCGCGCTATACTAAGGTATATATATAGTCTATATGTGGTAGAGTGTACGGTATGGCGACGTGTCGCCATGCGCAACCGACTACGCGACCCCCTCACTCAGTTCGACGCTGTTGTTTACTACGGTACACATAACCTGTGCTTTATTATTTTTGTATTAATTGTAAATAAATGTTTATTAAATAAAGTCATCATTTTCTGTAAGAAATTCGTAATACTTTATTTTTTCATTATGCTATATTTAGTTCCTGTAATAATCTTGTCTTTTATGCATATTACTTGTACGAACACGATGTTTCACATCTGCCAGACGTCCCGTGACGGCTCACTGTTTTTTGTAATAATTAGCAATATATAAATACCATGTATCTAAAATTTTGGTACTATTTAATGTAGCTATAACGGATTAAATTTTTCCCTTCACACGAATCGTTATTGATAAAGCATATATAATCTTAATTTAACATATGCTGCTATACTTTTTAAAAATTAAGTAAATATAAAAATGTTGCTCAATTACACTATTCCTCTAAATGTTTCGAAGCACTTCAAATAAAGCTTCACTTCCATAAATATATTAATTACACATATTAGAGATGTGTAACTCACTAGTGAGAGATATAAAATATATAGCTCACTTGTTACGATCATATCTATCACTCGCTCACTTGAAATCAAAACGTATCAGTACATCACTAGCTCGGAAATGATCGGCGTCTTTTTCGTTTCACCAAATCGATCATTTCACTCACTCGTCGCGTCGTGAAGATAGATATAAAAGTATATGTTTTGACGTTACATGAAAGAGATAGAAAACGACCGAACTGTTTAGTCAAATATGCAACTGGATCTGTGTACACGAATGTAGCTAATCGCGAGCCAATGTGAACGCTGTGATAAAGTATACTTTAGTTCGCTCAAAATATTTGCGTAAACAAACACTTTTTTTGTTTCATTTCAAAATTCTAATTTATAATTGAATAAATACGCCAATTTATTCCAATTTATTTAATTATCATTAAAGTTATTTTATGTATAATCTATGTAACAGACCTAAATCCTAAACCTGCAAAGTATTAAGCAAAGTGAATACTCGTGTAGAATTTATTTTTGTTTTTAAACAATAGTGCGTAATGTTCAGTCATTACTTTTTATCACCATGTTGTATGACCATTGTTCAACGTGTGTGTAATAAATAATTTCGTTAATAACTCCGAGTACTGAGATACTGAGCTACTGAGTGAGAGATATAAACGAGTGATGTATGTCTTTCCAATCAAATGATATATATCACTCTTTTCTTTTAAATGATACATTTTGCGCACCTCTAACACATATATTAATAAATGGCCAACTTCAAGTAATTGTGACATGTCATAATATGTTAATAAATGGCCAACTTCAAGTAATTGAGTGAGCAAGATAGCGCAATCCTACAAATTGAATCCCATAAATAACATTTATGTCGCTGTGGAATAACGTTGCATAGATACATAAGTGTCTGAAAGGAATACAACCTCCGCTTTTCAATTTAATTATTTGTCTGAGGAATCGTAACATCAACTTGATGGAGTCACTTGACATAAAGCTTTACATGACTACAATACAGTTCAACTTAAAACACGTTTTTAGGGGAAAATGTCACATTTTTAAATTAATCAGATATCCTTTGAATAATTTAACAGACTTTTTTTTCAAAAATCCTCAAATACCCTGAAGAGATACCTGAATAGATATCTCTTTGGTTATCTTCATATATTTTGAGTTTTTTTTGTTATCATATAATATTAACTAACAGAGGGCTTATGGAGCGCTCAGTGGGAAACACCTTGTCGAACCTTGAGAGTTGGTTCTCGGAACAAGACTCATGAGATTTACTCGTATTTCTCTGTAATAAATTAGATACAATGCTATAGAGTATTCGTCGCTAGTTGCTAGGTTCAGCAAGGAACGTTTATATAGAGTTGAGCCTCGGGTCAATGGGAAAACATTAAAACCAATTACTTTGTTTACCCTATAGAGAAGAGACACATGTTCCACTACATCATTAATGGTAATTCTCATATAACGAACTTGATTAGGGCAAAGTCCTGCATCACATCATGTACATATACGATAAAGCATCAGCTTTGTCATTATGCTGGGCATTTGGTGTTTTCCTTTAATTTTTTTTGTGTTTAGCTGGCTCCAGCAATTACACTGGGTACGTTCACTTATTTCAGCACATTGACTGAATACAAAAAAATTAAAGTAAGTTTCAATGTGGTACGATACCACTACTTTTCATACGAAGCTGAATTTTTGGATTCCATAGTGGCATGGACATTCCCGTTTATTATATTTTCCCCTTCTTTACACATAACTTCATAAATATTACGTATATTGTAATACAAATTTGTTTCAATGTAATCATGTCTGGTCAACTTATTACCATACTTTTTAGATTTAGTCGGATTTAGCACAGATAGATGTCGCTACAAGTAGGTATCATTTGAATTGACAGAGATAAATCTTAATAAAAAGGCTATTATATAACTATTCAATGAGCTATATTTCACGAACATAAATTATTTAGGTTAATTTCTTAATAATTTCGAAAGTGGTATGTGTAAAACACGTATTTTAAGTTATTTGATGTTTTTATTTCCGATAAACGATACAAATCGTTTGGAACTACGGCTTGAAAATTCAGGTACGTATCTTTCAACATCGACTGATGCCACTCAAAGTAATTAATCCATTAACAACTAGAGATGTATCAGTCGCGAATGATCGAATCACTTTCAATCATTCCTTTTGTCAAAACGAATGATTCGATCTTTGTAACGTAACTGATCGAACTATTTACCGTTTGTCCGGGCGATCATCATTCGTACGATTGACTCACAACAATTGTTATAAAACTGTCGAATGAATGGTGAATCGGTATTATTGTTTCATGCGGAGCGCGGTTGGTTATAAAATACAGTTTGTTAATTTTGTTTACAATAATGGAAAGTTCTGTATAACAAATTTTTGTAATGAATTTATGTGACATAGAATACTAATGAACGATTGGAGATTATTTCAATCGATACATGTTTCATAGAAAAGATTGTCTAACTGTTCAAAGTTTCGAGGAAAACTTTTAGTAAAGTATTGTAAATATAGTTATAAGTTTAATTTTTTAAAAATTATAAGTTTTAATTTTCAATTTTTAGGTTTCTATACTCCAAAAGGAAAAATGGAAATCCTTATAAGATCAGCCACGTATTTTTCCGTCCATCCGTCACAATCGTTTTTCTTGACGTACAAACTATGCATAATAATAAAAATAATAAAATGAGACTTAATATATAATAATACATAAGATATAAAATATATAAGCTGAAACTCAAAATATTCGTTTGGAAATTTTTGGGAAGGCAAATTAAGAACTCGAAAAATGTTATTTTTAATTTCATAAATAGTGTGGGGTATTGTTTGAAAAGACTAGTCAGAAGGATCTCAAAATTTTTTTTTATAGTTTTATGTATTATATCTATAGAGGTATAATAAAAAATATGCAAAAATGAATACGTCCTCCCCCCCCCCCTCCCCCCTTATTTCCAAAGATACTGAACCTAAAATGGTGAAAAAGTGTGAGTCTTTAGAAACATATGCGAAAGTTCCAGGAAAACTATAGCGATGACCCTAGATGTCATAATATTTGAAACATGCATCACGTTTTTAGACCTACAAAAGATGTATTTACGTTTTTCTATATCTTTTCCATTTTATAATAAATATGCGACGTAGAAACTTGTAATATACTATAGTAACACATCAGTCATATCGTGGAAACATGCCAGAAAGCCTACAAGGTACTGGGGTTGGTCACACAGAATTCCCACGATTTTCAAGGTACCGAATGTATCATTACACTATTTAACTCTTTAGCCCGTAGCATACTTGAAACGAATGCAGTCATCTGGTCTCCATATTATATCCTCATGCTGGAGAACATATTAAAAAAGTTTAACAAGTTTTCAGCTCAGATTTCTAAATGGGCATGGTCGGATGTGATATCCTTCTACTCCGAAGGGAATTGCTTTAATCATGCATTTTTTTAAATTATTAAATCATTATGTTGATAATCAATCGATCCTGAGTTTAGCGGCCCTTTATGCTCCTGGCAGCTGCATGAGGGGACGATGTCATTGTTTATTTTACAGTCTAGATATTTTTTTCTGCTCTATTGACTGTTTCAGAAATGGGGTCACGGAGTTGCTTAGTTGTTCACGACTGATTGCTAGATGATATTTATTCAAATGACTGTGTTTTCGTTTTTCAATCGTATGGAATTGCTCTGTGAGCGTATTGTCCTATTCGCTATTGTTTTATAACTCTTTGTTATATGTTCTTCCACATGCCCAGCGATTTGGGTAATACTGTAAGTTGGGCATGGGGTTTCCAAGATATAAATAAATAAATCAGATTTAATCTTATAAACATTGAAATGGGATAAATAAAGGTTTAAAAAAAATCTTAATTAGAAAAGCATGTGGGAAGAACATTTATGAAGAATACAAAAAAGATGTCCCAAAAATATGCGAAAACAGAGCATTACCTCCGCTTATTTCCGAAGCTACTGAGTCAAAAATCACGATAAACAGTGTTGGTACAGTCTGATTTGTGAATTACAGGAAAACTGGAGGGATTATCCTAGATCTTATCATATTTTAAACATTCACCATGTTTTTAGCCTGAGAAAGATGCAGTAAACATATATTTATGTTGTGAAAAATTAATATCTATAAATAGTTTAATATAAATATTATGTACACTTAAATGTGCCTTAGAGTGCCTAAATATGTGCGGAACCCTCGCAGTGTGAGTTCTATTCCTGCGTGACAAATTTAATGTCATAACTCATAACTTTCAAATACGCCCGGTATTACAAGCTAGTCAATTTATGTGATATTTAGAAACTATTTTAATGATACACGTGTTTCTTAATTAAGTAATAAATTAGGTCCACTTCTTTTTGGACCTCTTCATAAATAAATAGTATTGAAAGCGTCGGAACCGTGATGCAAACAACATGTTATAAAAAATCTGGATATTTTTAGAAGCTAGTGAAATCTATGTTTATAAGCTATTTTGTTTTTGCAACTATAATATAGTTTCTAATATTTATAATATTAATTTGAAATTATTTTAATAAAAGCAATGTTCCTTACTTAAAAAATAAATTAAGTTCACAAACCAATTTTTAGGACCCCTTTATATGTAAACAATATTGAAAGTGTCGGAACTGTGACGCAAAGAACATTTTAGAAAAATCTGGATATTTTTGGAGGTTAGTGAAATTTATGTTTACAAGCTATTTTGCTTTCGCAACTACAATATAGTTTCTAGTGTTTATAATATTAACTTGAAATTATTTTAATAATAGCAATGTTCATTACTTAAAAAATAAATTAAGTTAACAAACCAATTTTTAGGATCCCTTTATATGTAAACAATATTGAAAGTGTCGGAACTGCAAAGAACATTTTAGAAAAAATCTGGATATTTTTGGAAGTAGTGTTTAATTTAAAAAAAACTATTTTGTTTTAGAAACTATATTATATTTATAATATTAATTGATAACTTTAATATTACAGTTGACCTAACCTATTGTATCTAACGTGCAATGTATAAAATTTTCAAAAGAATGATACTCAAATTTTTCTATAGGTCGATAAGATAGAAAATGTAATTTTTATAATTATTTTATATAATCAGTTACCATTATTTATTTGAAATTAAATTAAAATTTTAATTTAAAAAATAAATCAATTGAATAAACGAATTAGATGAAAACGGGTTACAATAATTATTTGTAAATACGGCTTAAAATAACAAATTTTTCCAAAGCAATACATTGATATATATATATATATATATATATATATATATATATATATATATATATATATATATATATATATCAATAAAACACAAACACAGACGTTTTTTAGATGAAATTTTTATTATTTTTAGTTTGATTTACATTTAATTACGATAAAAGAAACCTCAATAAAAATAGAATTTCTGAATTAGATTTTTTTTCTATATTTAACGCTGTTTCAAAATATACGATGGAAGTAAGTTTTGTGATCTAAATTCGCCATGTGGATGTACATCCAATGATGGTAATATGGAAAACAACAGGGTATAATTTCAGAATTTGAAAACTATGAACCACCCCAAAAATCGAGTCGTCATTGGACTACTGCCAAATGTGAAACATCTAAATTTTATAAATATTCACAGACCCAGATACAGAGAATAAATATAAAAAAAAACATACGTTTGAGCCATGTGTCATAAAAAAAAAAGGGTGCGTGTACTTATGTACGCGCGTGAGAAGTTATACTTCTTTGGCATCATTAAATAATACATACGGATAGATAACCTCAATTAT
Source organism: Druceiella hillmani (assembly GCA_039881145.1). Lineage (NCBI taxonomy): Eukaryota > Metazoa > Arthropoda > Insecta > Lepidoptera > Hepialidae > Druceiella > Druceiella hillmani. The sequence continues at coordinate 8,608,940 of JAYKKI010000064.1, read as the reverse complement.
ATTGGAGCACTTGAAAAAGTCTATAAACACAATTTTTTCACTAATGTTTACGAATAGTAAATATATTAATCAAAATATTGAATTTAAATCACTACTGAATATAATTTATCAGCACATATATAAATCGCACTTATATGAAACTAAAACACGTGTGTGAATGTAGACACTAGAAACATGTGGATAAATACTATGAATATGAAAACAGTGAACAGAGGCGACGATGGTGCCAATAGCTTTTGTTTCGAGACTGCAACCGCTGCAACTTCATACTGTAACTTTTGTGTGACGAATCTTAAAATTTCACTCTCATCATTTTTTCATAACACGCCTAAAGAAGTATAACTTCAATAAATATTATAATATATCAACAAAAAATAAAAATTAATGCACTATAACATTACGATAGACCGTAGCGCCAATATAGATTTGAACCATGCAATCAGTATAGCGCCATCTATCGAAAAATATGGCAAAAAGTGTTTTTATTACCCAAAAAGAGAGCTTAAATATATCCAACTTTATTTCGGTACGTTTACCCAAATTTAATTTAATAACCACAACAATAGTTCGTTGGTCTAGAGGAATTATTTTTGCTTAGGGTACTAGAGATCGCGGATTACATTTATTGTCATCTTTATTGTGCTATCTCTTTGCAAAAAATCGTGTTGATCCATTCTATTCATGACAAAACAAATGATATCAAGAAACACAAATATAATAGAAAAATAAGGACAAACACTTTTGAATTTCTAATATTAACAATAAATGGTAATACGTATGTCTTTTAACTTCATGTTTAGAGAGTGACATAACTTTTTTTTAAATCTCCTTTGGGTAGGTATTATAGAAATAGTTTTGGTTGAATTTAGCCAACTAGTTGATTATTGATGCGTCCAAAAATTTCATAGTGTACCAAAGATTTTTTTATTTTGAGAATATTTTTATTATTTAAAGGCACTAAAGTTTCTTTCATTTAAAATTCCCATATGAAAAAGAACAAGAGGTGTCATGGAGTACCCGGTTGGAACGAGGTTCCATTTATTATATATTACGTACTAAATAAAAAGCATGATGAAATAAGTTAACCACGTTTGCGCATTGGTTTATTTTTACGATATTATAGATTGTGTTTCAGTCATCAATGTCTTAGTTAATTCACTATTAAAATAAAAAAAATTTAATATGTATATTTTTATATATTTTATATATTTATTTTTGTTAAAACATTGTTAATTGTAAGATATGAAGAAATTACAATGGCAGTGGAGCGATTCAAGCACCATTTTTTAATTAAATAAAACTTGCATGATATGTGAACAGTATTGCATGATTGAATATTATTATTAGTTAATGTATTGTTAAATTTTGTCTATGCAAGTAAAAGATGATACCAAAATATAAGTTTAAAATAAATCATTAAATTATTGTCACCTTAATACTGGTACTTACCTGACTTCATCATCTTCTTCATTCATAACTATCCTTAACTTCTACTGAATCACTTTCACATGAGTTTGAAAGTAGTGAAGAGAGGTTATGTGTATTACGGCGTATATACACGCTTCAATGAATAAAACTGATGCGCACACCGCGTATGCCAATTTATAGGTATATTACTACAGTATAGAATATACTGTAGTAATATACATACATAATAATATACATTGGCATACGCAAACGTAAATACGCAAACGCTTATACTGTAGCAAAAGTGTGGGTCGAAATCTTACACTTTTATACTTTACCAAAAGTGTCGGTCGAAATGTTACGCTTTTATACTGTAGCAAAAGTGTCGGTCGAAATCTTATACTTTTTTCGGGCTAGGTCTCATTCGCCAAGTGTGTAATGTGCAATAAGGAACTTCGTTCCATTTATGCGTTAAACGAAAAATATGCCTGGGCTACATTTTAGAGATGGATTTGGGAATTTTGTTGATATTTTCATTCGTTGATAAAAACATCAAATGTGTTCGAAAACACTAGCAGGCTCAGCGTCGAAGAAAAATAACAGTCGGAAGTGCACACTTTGAAGAAAATTGTTGATGGTGGGAGTGCGGATTCTTGTGAATTTTTTTTGGTTGGGAGTAGTAAGGCACTTCGCTTTTGCTCTTGAAAATTAATAAATAAACTTTAATTATTTCAAACAGTATTTATTAGTGAAAGAACCCCATCTAGCGAGAACTTCGTGATAATATATCAACTAGTGCATATTTCATGATTGAAACTAGCACTTGTTTTCCCGTAATGTTGATAGGTATGTGAAAAACTTTACGTGTGCATATTTTATATTTGAAGAGACCAGACCTCACTCGAGTCCAGCTACTCCAACGGTATCGGGTTATCGGCGAACAGACTGCGATGAGACCTGACACCATGATAACAAATGAATCGATTACTAAGATTACACATAATAAATTTCTGTTGTGATTTATTTAATTTTTTAAAGAAAACAAGTTTTTATGGAATTATTTTCGGTAATAAGTTTCTTAATTCAATATAATACATACGTTGGTATTTCTTTTTTAGGTGAATTTCACAAATTTACTTACGGAGGTACCGACTTTTGAATTTCGTGATTTTATTATATTACTGATTACAATATAACAATTTAATAAATAAAAATTTAACACAGTTGAAAAACCTTGAAAACACTCTTTTGGAGCAATAAAAACTAACCTTTGGAGCTATAAAAACTAAACTAAACTAACCTAAAAAATAACCTTTGGATGTAAAGATTTTGGTCAAGATCGAAAGGATGCCTAACAACTCGGGATAACCTAATTTTTTTGGATAGACCTAAAATAAGAATAAAATGACTTGCAGATTTATTTATAAAATATTTGTTTACTTTTAAGTTTGGTGTTGTTTTTCAGATTTTTTTAACATTCTCTTAAACCGCAAATATTTATGTTAAGTACGATGTCGTCAGTACGCAAAGCAGCTTCATTAAACCGATTTTATTTCCGTATGTAACAAATTTTACAAAAAAACAAATTTTACGGAGGAAACAATTGTTTTTAAGTAGGTACTTGAAATAGATATCTCACACGATATCTACAGACTCGCATCGTAAATTATTAGGTGCTCATGGGTACTGATCTGTTTTTAAGTGGTCCAACAATTTATTATGTCGGTTCTTACGTCCAGTTTATGCTATTTGTATTAGGCTCGTATTACATTTTACGCATGCTTGATGACGGTGGTTGACGTGGACGATATTATTGTCAGTAATTGTCTTGCTAAATCATCCTTAGATACCACCCTTAGAGTATTTTGTAGTGATTATTAATTTTGTTATTCCAAACAAATCGATCGATAAAGTGATTGAATTAAAAATACACACCGATGAAAATGTGGAAGAAAGCGCGATTGTGTAAGCATTAAATGTGGAAGAAAGAACGATTGTGAGGATAAAGAAAGGAATGTTGAAATAATTTGGCCGTACCAACCTCACAAAGAAGAAAAGTTTGGCAAAAAAAGGAAAGCGAAAAGCAAAGCGACAAAAAATTGCCAAAAATTGATGAAAGAACATATGGTGGAAGTATCATTATATTAGTTTTGTAGAAACACTGCTGTTGATATTTATATAAATTTGTCAATAGATGGCGCTAGGATAGGTTTATACGTATACGTATACATATATATATATATATATATATATATATATATATATATATATATATATATATATGTATATATATATGTATATATATGTGTATATATATATATATATATATATATATATTTATATATATGTATATATATATATATATATATATATATATATATATATATATATATATTTACACAGCACTACGAATATGTTTTACTGATTTCTAAAGCGCTGTAACTCTGTGAAAAATAATCGTAGAGAAAAAATACAAAAAAGATATTTTGAAACTATTTTTTGAAATGTTTATCAAAACTTTTTTTTTCAACTCAGTGTTGATTCAGAAAAAAATTTCGAACTTGATCAAATCGAGTTTAAAGAGGGTGGTCCTTTAGATTTAACTTCTTTTTTGATAGTCTAATATTTAATGGAATGGGTCATATATCTTCTTGTAAATTTTTCAAAATATCTCTGAAGATAAAATACCGAAAATTATGAAAAAAATATTCTGTGACCCTTAATAACTAGTCCTCTGAAACGATACCCTCACTATGTATGGAATAGAAATAATTTCAATTTTCACTGTACGATTTGAAAAGTCGTCTTTTGTCACTGTACTGTTAATTATCTCTGTACGATCTGAAAAGTCATTCTTTGTCTTCGTATTGTCAATTGTCTCTGTACGATTTCGAAATTCGTCCTTTGTCTCTGTACTCTCAATTGTTTCTGTACGATTTGAAACATCGTCCTTTGTCTTAGTACTGTCAATTGTCTCCTTAGGATTTGAAAAGTCGTCCTTTGTCTCTGTACTGTCAATTGTTTCTGTATGATTTGAAAATCGTCCTTTGTCTCAGTACTGTCAATTGTCTCCCTACGATTTGAAAAGTCGTCCTTTGTCTCTGTACTGTCAATTGTCTCCCTACGATTTGAAAAGTCGTCCTTTGTTTCTGTGCTGTCAATTGTCTCTGTATGATTTGAAAATTCGTTCTTTTTGATCTTACTGTCAATTGTCTCGTTCTTACTGTCAATTGTCTCTGTACGATTTGAAAAGTCGTCCTTTGTCTCAGTACTGTCAATTATTCCTGTTCAATTTAAAAAGTCGTCCTTTTGTATTTGATCATCAACATCTCATTAAAAAATGAGCGTACAGAAAATTAAAATACAGTTTCGAAAACTTAAATCAGTAGTATACATATGCATATGTTCAAAATCACACCTAAGACTGGGACTGTACTTAACCTAAGTAGGCTTTAGCGCGAAGAAGATAATATAAAAACCTGTCAAGAACGAATAGAACTCGCACTACTTAGGTTCTGTACATATTTACGCGCTTCTAAACCTATTAGTGTACGTAAAATTTGCAATAAACTTTCTTAAATATTATTTTAAGTCATTAATTAATATTATTTCAAGTCATTAATTAATATAATTTTAAGTCAGTAATTAATATTATTTTAAGTCATTAATTAATATAATTTTAAGTCAGTAATTAATATTATTTTAATTCATTAATTAATATAATTTTAAGTCAGTAATTAATATTATTTTAAGTCATTAATTAATATAATTTTATGTCAGTAATTAATATTATTTTAAGTCATTAATTAATATTATTTTAAGTCATTAATTAATATTATTTTAAGTCATTAATTGATATTATTATAAGTCATTAATTAATATTATTTTAAGTCAGTAATTAATATTATATTGAGTCATTAATTAATATTATTTTAAGACATTAATTAATATAATTTTAAGTTAGTAGTCTCTATTCCGATTATTTTATCATGAAAAATTGCTTGAATAAAAGAATTACAATAATACTTACTTTTTTGTATTGTAATTTTTTTTTACTGTTTTCACTTTAAATTTATAATTACATAGATTAGACAATAAGTTAAAAAGTTAAATGTGAGCTTAATTAATACTTTGAAAAAAAAAGGTTTAAGAAGATGACTTTTATCTCACTTAATATTAACACAAACATTCAATTCTACCAGCCTCAATAATTTATTATTAAGTCTTTAGTTCATGATTTTTTATTATAAATTAATAATTGGAAACCAATTTATTTTAGGAACAATAAAATTTCACTGTTTTTTCTATTATCCAATAAATAACAATTTTCGCATTATTTATATAAATATTTACCAGAGTTGGTAATTTGAAGCGAACAAATAAAATTGACGCGCCTTTGAAATAATTATTATTTATTAAATATTATTTTAAGTCATTCAAATACTATAAGTATCACAGACATAAAGTATGGTTCATGTTTAAAAAAATATAACATCTAGACTTGTTTTCCTATAACTTTTGTGAAGGCTTCAAAAACTCTGTTTTTTTTCATAGTTTTTTTCCCAGTAGTCTCGGAAATGGTGAGGGGAGTATAGGTAACATATAATGGAGTAATATATATTTTTTAAAATTTTTCAAAATATATCTGAAGATAAAATACCTAAAATTATAAAAAAAATATTCTGAGACCCTTAATAACTAGCCCTTTGAAACGATACACCTTACTATATATGGAATAGATATAATTTAAATTTTCACTCCCGAGTGAACAATTTTCTCCCCTAAAATTTCCATATTAATTTTTTTGAGCAAATGAGATATTTGCGGAGTAATATGCTTTATTATTGCGCCAAATTTCAAATACCTATGTGAAGCGGTTTTCGAGAAAAACCTCTGTAATAAATTGATAACGGACACACGAGTGTATTTATGAGGATTCTGTTTTTCCTTTTGAGGTACGGATCTTTAAACATACGTGATTACACTGATCACCTACGTATCTCTAAGCAACTTAGCAACGATTTCCCATCATGGAACAAGGTTACATCTCGGTTTTGTTGTGAACGTTGTTACGAGCCACCAGCGCCAATCCCGTTCATATTTAACCGTTTTTTTATTTTCTTATAAACGTTAATTTCTAATTGCATATTCGAAAAATTGTACTTCACTAATTAATATTAACATAATGAATTTTCCATTGCAAACTGCAAGAAATTTTTCATAGGTATATTTAACGGAACAAAGGATTGCCGTAAACTGAAAATTAAGCCGATCATTACGTCGAGGTAACTACGTCGTCAGAGGTCGCGGCACCATTTACGTGAAGCAATTTTACGTGAACGATTCATTAGTTAGTACACAAGGTCTCACCCTTGACCCTGGCAGTAGTTAATCGTCGAGCTGGTCGGTTTGAGTGAAATATTGAGATTTTCTTTTATTAACACAATGCTGAAATATTACTGAACAGAGCAATGACAACTTATTATGATAAAATATATTTTAAAAAACCGACTCCAAAAAAGGTAGGTACTAAAAAGTAAAAAATAATTAACTCAAAATGGGTACCTAATCATTTGCAATAAATAATTAAGTTACTTATTTTTGTAGTCGGTACCAACACTGTCGACTAACTTAAACAAATTTATAATAAGTTGAACGGCGGTGTTGGCACCGACTTTAAAAATAAGTAATTTAGTTATTCATTGCAAACAAGTAGGTACCTATTTTGAGTTAATAATTGCAATAAATAATTAAGTTACTTATTTTTGAAGTCGGTGTCAGTACTGTCGACTAACTTAAACAAATTTATAATAAGTTGAACGGCGGTATTGGCACCGACTTTAAAAATAAGTAATTTAGTTATTCATTGCAAACAAGTAGGTACCTATTTTGAGTTAATAATTGCAATAAATAATTAAGTTACTTATTTTTGAAGTCGGTGTCAGCACTGTCGACTAACTTAAACAAATTTATAATAAGTTGAACGGCGGTGCTGGCACCGACTTTAAAAATAAGTAATTTAGTTATTCATTGCAAACAAGTAGGTACCTATTTTGAGTTAATAATTTTTTACTTTTTAGTACCTACCTTCTTTGAAGTCGGTTTTTAAAAGATGTTTTATTTTAGAATTTTTAGTGATTAATATATTAACATTAAGTATCACAATTATTTTCTTTCTTATAATATTGAATATTTATTAAAAGTCACAGGCCATAGCTAGTTTATAGAATATTTCCTCTTTGTCTAAAGTTAATTATCAACAATATATAGAAATTAAGCGACAGTAGTAGCGACCAATGGTTTTCTGTTAGCCGTTGATGAGTTCGGTTCTCCATATCCGAAGTATAATATCAGATGTTGCAAATTAAAAACTACCACTTGTAGAATTCTGTTCTCCATATCCCAAATCCAATATCAAATTTTGCAAAGTAATAACTAAAGTAGCGACTAACCAGTAGCATATTTATTGAATCACGATTGTAAATCAATCATCCGGTAAGGAGTATCATTATTCATCTTCAGAGCTCATCATCACATACAGACCTGGCCGATGTTGCAGCTATTTTGCAAAGTAAAAATTACCAGTAATAAATATCTTGAATTACCTTTGATTTACTACCATCCGTTAAGGAGTTCCTTTATTCATCTTCAGAACTCATTATCAGACCCTGACCTGGTCGACGATGTAGTTATTTTGCGAAGTAAGAAACTACTAGTAGCAAATATCTTTAATTACGGTTGATTTACTAATATCATTTAAGGAAATCTATTGTTAATATCCAGAACTTATCATCAGACCTCGACCTGGTAAGTGGTGTAGTTATTTTGCAAAATGACGATTACCCGTAGCAAATATCATAGTTGATTTGCTGCCTTTCGTTAAGGAGTTTCATCGTTCATTTCCGGATCTCACAAACAGTTTATCATCATATTCATATAGAACCACACCTATAGCACCCTCTTTCAAATACAAAAAATAATCATCAAAATCGGTCCACTAGATAAAGAATTATCACTGAACACATATAAAAAAAAAAGATTCCGACGAATTGTGAACCTCCTGCTTTTTTGAAGTCCGTTCAAAATAATTTTTGAAGTCGGTGTAATATGAAACTCATTTAAAAAAGTTGTCAAATGAAGATATAATTCGTGTTCTGAGCATTCTATACTTTTAAAGGGATAAATATTAAATAAGTAAATACCACCATATTAATGATATCAGTACTTCGAATATAACTGAATGCCCCAGCCCAGTAACCTGCTGCAGCGCCACTGGTGCGAGAAGCTATGCACTGTGATCGTCAAGCCCAGCGTGGTGTTTATGGACATTACCTCCAATAACAAGCTCACTGGAGAGACCTATGACTAGCAGTGATCTGGGACAGGCTGTTTGTGATGTTTTAATGTAATATAACTGTTAAAAATTGATTTTTGCTCAGAAAATCATGTTGGCTTAAAATCTGTCACGCAAGCTTAGAACTCGCATTACGAGGGTTTTGTACCGATTTAGGTAGTTGTGAATACATAAGGGTATACAATATTTCTATTAAAAATATAAATTTTCCCTACGTAAATATATTGTCTACTATTTTCTTCATCGGCGTAAAAGCATGGTGCACATTTAAAAAATTTAAGATCTGTGACAATTGGTACAGTTTTCCTATAACATTCTAGACCGAATTTACCAAAATCGGTTTGATTTTACCAAAATCGGATTTACAACCTAAGCTATTTTTTGATTTACTTGTTCAGTAGTTTGAGAAATATGGCGAGGTTACTGTTTTCACATATTTCTTTAAATATCTTTTTAAATATGCTATTTATAATTTTGAATATTTTGTATTTCTCTTTCTAAACTTTTTAAAACGATACCCATATGATATTAAAAATTTAAAAAGTTAGTGTTTACTCCTCTTACACAAAGTGTTATACGAATATTTAAAAAAAAATGCAAAATATTTGGCTCATTAAAGTGTATTACTTCGCCTTAAATTTCAAGTTTCTACGTTGCATGGTTCTAGGAAAATCCACTATGGCAGACTGATAGACAAACATGCAAGCGATTTGCCTTGTAAGGGTTCCATTTTTCGGATTGAGGTTTAAAACTCTAAAAATGAGTTTAAATCAAGTTCCTCGTTATTTCTTCATGTCGAATTAGAAATAAGTTGAAATTTGGGAGGTGCAACATTTTACTCACTTGTCTTCGAATTCCCAAAGTTTTTTTTTAAACACATTGCAGGAATAAAAGCTTACTTATGAAGATTTAAGCTCATAAATCAAATAGATCTTGAATTAGTGAGGTGTCAAAAGTAACTCGATACGACGTGTCCTTACTTGACTCGAAATATCACCCAGTACCTATTCAGAACATGCATACACACCATCGACCGGTAAAAGCTCGGCCTGACGAGAGACTAAAAATAAACTTTGCGTTAATTATTATAGTCTGTATTACAGTTATGACGACTAGTAGCTAATTTTGCTTATACACGCTGCAACGTTTTTTTTTCGAGAATTTTTTTCAATTTTATAGTGGAGTCTATATCGGTGGCAGAGCCTGACGCTTCCTCAAGTGCATAGGCGACTTGTAACATCTCCGTCATCGCGGTCGCATATCTGGCATGCAACCGGTTTCTTTTTAGGCGTAGGGTTAACGATGTCACCAAGATGCTTCCACGGTTTTCCACTTGACTCACGCGTTTAGATTCGAAATATTATATAAATCAGAAGTTACTGATATCTTTACTGATAAGACCAATTACTAGGATGTTAAAAACTATTTAAAAATCCCTCCGTTTCTGTAATCTTTACCAGACTTTCTATTAGTGAAACTAACGAAAATTACTAGAAATATTGGAGATAGAGGAGGAAGTACGTAAAAACTATGTTGCTCTCTTAAGTGATACAAAACTTTGTTAACGATTCCTGTTAATTAATAATTTATATTAATAATTAGTTATTCATTTGGTGTACATTATTTTTGATGCGAAAACGTCTATAAATTCGGCTTGGTAGCTAGATAAAAATTTTCGAGGCAACGCAATTATGCCAAACTTTGTGACGCGATAACTCTGTGACAAGTGAATCGATAGGAAAATGACGGAAAGCAATTCGGAAAGCATACTCTTGTAAGATTATAGCTAGCTAGGTTATTTCAGAAATAGAAGTAATTTAAAAGGATAATGGCCGTACGCGAAAGAAGCAGCAGTATAGGAGTATGAATATTTACAGGCGGTTTATCTCGTGAAGCGTGAAGCTAGGATGCCGGTGGAGGAAGCTAAGATGCCCACAGAAAGTCTTTGGTAGTTCTAATAAGAACTCAAATGAGAATGGCTTGAATAACAATAATCAAAATGTTATTATTTTGAAATTTCAAAAATTACTTTTTTTTTAGAAATATCGGTCTTTATGAGACAAAAATATCACCAAAGCGAAGGATACGGCGATTAGAGAAAAAGGCCGATCAAAAAGAACTGAAAAAGCGCCCAAGAGTATTTTTGAAAATTCTTTAAAAAAAAAGTTTATCTCTAAAAAAAATACATAACGTAAATCGTTAAGTTGCATGGTTTGAGCGACTACCATTAAAAAAATCCGATCCAATAAAAGAGAGTGAGATCCATAAAGAGTGCTTTCATTGTTTTAAGCAACATTAGAATTGATCCTACTCTGTACTAGGATGTTTTCATTATTATAAGCAACGTTGGTATTTATCAGGCCTTATGCTAATATTCTTCCAAACAATTTTAGTCTGAAGCTATATATATAGACGAGTCTCGTTTTTCTTTCTTTGATCTAAACAAACTTATCCATTTTAGTATTATGAACATACATAATACAGTATCTATCAATATTAGGTTATGTTAGGTTAGGTTTACGTTAGGTTAGGTTAGTTTAGATTAGGTTAGTTTAGGTTAGATTAGGTTAGGTTAGGTTAAGTTAAGTTAGGTTAGGTTTAGTTTAGATTAGGTTTAGCTTAGGTTAGTTTAGGTTATGTTAGGTTACGATTTTTCTTTCTTCGAATGTTCCATTTTGTAAAAATAACGTGGAATGATTTTAAAGTTGTTTGCTCTCGATGTTAATGTTGGTTATTTAGAACCCATGTCTTCTTCTAACAAAAAATCGACCCGTCATGGGATTCCTGGCAGATGTGAAACATCTATTTTTTCACTCTCACTGTAACTTATATTTTAAATTAATACGCGTTAAGATCCATAAAGAGTGCTTTCATTGTTTTAAGTAACATTAGAATTGATCCTACTCTGTACTAGGGTGTTTTCATTATTATAAGCAACGTTGGTATTTATCAGGCTTTATGCTAATATTCTTCCAAATAATTTTAGTCTGAAGCTATATATATAGACGAGTCTCATTTTTCTTTCTTTGATCTAAACAAACTTATCCATTTTAGTATTATGAACATACATAATACAGTATCTATCAATATTAGGTTATGTTAGGTTAGGTTTACGTTAGGTTAGGTTAGTTTAGATTAGGTTAGTTTAGGTTAGGTTAGTTTAGGTTAGGTTAGATTGCGATTTTTCTTTCATTGAATGTTTCATTTTTTTTAAATAACGTGGAATGATCTTAAAGTTGTTAGCTCTCAATGTTACTGTTGGTTATTTAGAACCCATGTGCCCTTCTAATAAAAAACCGAGCTGTCATAGGATTCCTGGCAGATGTTAAACATCTATTTTTTCACTCTCACTGTAACTCATATTTTAAATTAATAAACTTTTAACGTTTAAGATAGTTTAATGCAATACACCGATATAAACGAGAAAAGTCGTAAATGTTAGTAAATAAGAAATAATGCTTATACACTGACACACACGTAAAGTAGCCCGTGTGTAGTGTAGTAGAGAGGAAAGCATTAAGTTGGAAAGAACGGACACGAAGCTGAATTAAGTCTGAAAGAGCCGACTAGACACGAAGGTGACCGAATGGCAGACAAGATACGAAGCCGGCCGAATTGCAGACGAGACGGGTAGCTGGCCAAATAGCAAGACGTGACGTGCCATCAGAACGTTTTAATTTCCATCCAAACGCGTAATTAGTTGTTTCATTTAAAAAATCCTGTTTTAATTCTTTGGCACTTTACCCGGGAAAGCGAGCGGATTAGATCCGATGTATGCGTAACAATAGATGAAGGTGACCTCTCGTATAATGCAACCAAACATTGGTTTAAAGAAGGAAATTTCTGTCTCGTCAATAATCCTCATCCATGGCGACTTCTTACATAAATTAACAAAAACTATCTGGCAAAGCTAATATCGTGCCCTAGTAGTGCAAAAGAAAAACAATTTTACATTTGGGAAAGAAGCGGAAATATTTTGATAAACTACACATAAGCCAACACACTTCAACTTCAGAAGTGAACCAAGGTATGCATGGTGCTATTCAGATCCCATTGTGACGCTGGAAAAATACTTGTAATGGACTGTGTTATCTCTATTTATATATTTATATATTTACGTGACTGTAACTTATTTTGAGAGCTTTTGAATAACGAAATAAATAAATAGATAGAAACTGTATTATGTCATTTGTGAGGTGATAATAATGAAGATAATATTACATAAACTGTTGAAAAAATTGCTCATTCGTCCTGAATATGAGGGTACGTTGAAAAATGTTTTTAATTTTTAAAATTTTTTTTATATTTTAACGAACCGTCTCTTAGTTATAAGTGTTCTCTATCAAAACGTATCTTTCACTACAAAAACCTAAAAATCTCTAAAACCAATTAAACAAGACCACTTAATGTAGAAAAATTAAAAAATAGCGTGTTTTGACTGAATGTTATAACCTGCTAAGTCCGAGTAAAACCCGCAGTACGAGAGTTCCGCACATAGTTATGTATTATAGTTTAGACATTTAAGGATGTATAAGGTTTCTATTTATAAATATTTATATTATTTAACCCGAATTTGTCAAAATTATCATAGTGGGGTAAAGATCAAAACTTGCATTAAAATTGCCTACAGTGCTTTTAGAAAAATTAAAAGTGTTTTCTGCAATCGTAGTATTAAAATCTCACTTAGAATTCGTTTTCTCTAGTTTTAAATCTAGCTAATACTTTTACATAGATGGGAGGCCTGGATTATTAAGGAAGATCTCAGAAAACATATACAAATAATCCAAATGTGGGCCTACAGACGCATGATGTCTATATCTTGGACTCAGAGTCATCAATAAGGGTCATCAATCAGAGTCATCCATAATTTTGTGACCACTTGCCCAGAAACACAAGCTTTTGAAAACTATCAAACTATATAATATTGCATATTTGGGGCATGTGCTCAGACGTAACAAATACGAGCATTTGCAACTATTAATGATAGAAAAAGTTGCTAGGAAAATATCTGGCAAAAGCTGGTCGCAGAATGGATTCCTGGTTTCGTAACATCTGAGAATGAACAAAGATTACGAGTGCCGCCGAAATATTTTACCTTGATAAGGAAAAGACCCAATATGCAGAGCTAACTGCCAACTTTCACTAATTAGATAGGCACCCTTAGCACTGACTTGGATGTCGAACTTAACCAAGTATCATTCACTGGATTCCTCAGTTATATATTAGGAATACTTTTGAATATATTCCTGATATATATGGAATATCAGTTTGTTTTTTGGGAATAAGTAGAAAATAAAACGGATTAGTCCAATAAAAAAAGGTATTATTGAAAAATTATTAAACTTTAATAACACATACAATCAAACAAAACGAATACTAGGAATCTTCTCAAAATTTCGGTCAAACTGAAAAATTCTAAAAGTATTATTTTACTTAGTGAACGGATAATTTGGAATATTATTCTAAATTATATTCGCCTTTTCTTTTTCGACAATTGCGTACACTTTTTCTTAGAAACTAATAAATCTTTTATCTTTGTTACAGTTTTACCATCTTTAGTTAGGTAACCATTTTTTATGTAATCTAAAATTTAAATATATTTTTAACAAATTTTTATTTAATCATCAGTCACAATAATCACAGATCAGTGTTTAGTTTGAACTTACAGTTTACCATTCTTAGTTACTATTCTTGCAGCAATCGCAGATATAAACACCGGATTCATAATCACCACAAGCATCGTGAACCACACATTAAACGCTGTACCCATTCGTCATTACGCTGTACCACTGTCATTCTCGCTAAATTTTCCGTTACAGAAAAAACACTCTGCATCTTCCATAATAGGGACTTCAGCCTCATTTCTCGTTGATACGTTGTTGGACGAATTTGTTATTTCCAGAGATGGTACCAAGATTCGAATCTGACGATCCACTTTCTGTCATATTTCACAACAGAAGAATTACTCATAAAATGTGCATGAAATTTGGAATACTCCAAATTATGTTCACTTTCGGTATTCCAAATTAACAACGTGACATCCTAAACTAAAATTCTGTTACATTTTTAATTCTAGAAATTTATAAAAAATCATAACAATATCGTAAACTAATAAGAACACTTAATATTGTAAACAATTACAATAAATTTTGCGTTTCGTATATTAAATGATTATCAAGAATTGCATTCTTATCGAAAAAGTTTTCAAAGTAGACGTTTCGTTCCCGTATGGCTATCAGCATGAATATCAAGATGGCGGGATGGATGGGAATACCTTTAGTGACTTTGTATGTCAAGTGACGTCATGTTTACGGAACATAACGTCACATGACATGCGCTTACATTAATTTATTTAACCGAGTAATCCAAATTACTTGCAGTATTTCAAATTAGCTGTAGCTCCCTAATTATGTCCAAAACTAATTCTTTTTCCTCTAATTTTTTCGGCTTATGTGCGCTTTTTTAAGGATGTATAACATGAAAAGGCATTTCATATTATAGACATATCTCTTTGTATAATAATAAAAACGTTCCGTTATTTTGAAATTTTCTCCCCGGATATGTATCGACTATTGGCTAGGTTTTGTAACTGTTTGACATTGAGAACAGAATAATATTATTTTTAATTCTTGGTGATCTCTGAGAAATATCCCATTTTTTTGACGTGATAACGTCTTATAAATCGATTAAAACCGGCTGCACGCATGAAAAAGTGTCACGTTCCGCCTGAGGCTGAGCGTGCAAGCGAGAGCGCAGAACAAGTGATAGAGAAGCACGATCGGCCCAAGTGTCGGAATTTATCTCTCTTCTCGCGTACCGTCAGAGCAGCAATAATGCCGACCAATTCTTCTTTGCGGCGACTTCAACACAAACGTGAAAAATGATGACGCATTCCTCAAATATATGAAAGAAACGTACAATCTCGAATGCGTATCAGATGTTAATAAATCAACAACGCTGAGAGGAACAACCATCGATTTGACTTTTTCAAGACACATTACACTTGAAACACTCCCTTTGATTTCGTACTTATCCTATCACCGTCCTATCCTTAACAGAATAACGCAGATTGGAAGTTCTTTAATATAACACATATATATATATATATATATATATATATATATATATATATATATATATATATATATATATAAGTTGTAAATAAATTGTTAATAGCGCATTGTTACTTGTAATTAATCTGTATAATTTAAGTAAAAAAATATTTGAATTAACGACTGTAAATAAATGTTAATTTATCATAAAAATTTTAATTTTCAATTAACTCCTTCTTTGTATTGTACAAAATAATAATAATTCAGTGATAATAATTCAATTTAATTCATAAAAGTATGCAATTTTTCATCAATGTTTCTTTATGACGTTATCACGTAAAACTATCGTCCGTAAGCCGACTTTACAGACAACCAATTTTTTAGATATAAACTATTGTGTATACCAATAGTAACTCGATCTGTATGTGTTCAAAATTTGGCAACCATTGATTAAGTACCTAGCTTCTGATTTATTAGTCGACATTAGTTATGACGTTTAGTTTAGAGTTTAAACAGTTTGGCAAATATTACGATAATGATTCAGTTTATCGTATAGTCTCAATTTGTGAAGAAAAAATGTAAATTCATTGACATAAACGTTACATTACGTTTTATTGAGGAAACTTTAAATATGGCTGCTTAATATGCGACAAGCATTTACACTAAAAGGTTTGCGTACACTTAACATTCTTGAGTATGTTAAATTTTTTAATCTAGGAAATTTTTTTAAAACATGATAAATGCGAATTTTTATTAGAAAACCTCGATATTCAAGGCCTATGCTCGTTACAGCATAATTTCAAGATCATAACCGATGTTGCTTGTCTTTGTTTCGTGATGTTGCGAATTAGGACGATGCTACCGAATAATGGCGCTTAGCGAGCTAGTAAGTGGTACTCATAGCCAATTACTAAACTTCAGTAAAGACTGTGAGTCATGGTTTAGGATTCCGTACCTGCAATGGATAAAAAATGGTATTCTTAAAAAAGATATTCAGCTCTCCGTCCATATGTCATAGCCGTTTTTCTTGAAAATTTGTTGATGTAAAAACATGAAATATAGCATAATGGTAAAGCAAGCAATGGGCAAGTTAGGCGAGCGATATTTTTTTAAAAATTTCCTATATCATGAGAGGTATCAATATAAAGAGCGAGTGAAGGCTGGCAGTCAGCTCTCACTCGCTCTTTGATTTTGTCCTTGGCAATAGAAAAAATATTAAAAACAGTTGTGAAAATAGGAAAAAATTATTTCAAATAAAAATATGGCCGTATCACCAAACAATATTAAACTTAGAAGTTTGTATTTCTTAAAGACACTGTGAAAAACAGAGTTAATGCTGCGGTCGGTACCAAAAAATATTCTATATCTCAAAAACTACACAACATATCTTATTCAAACAATTTTCTTTGCAAGTTTATTTTAAGTTTTACTGTCTTAATATTTTTTCAGAATTTTACACAGGTTAGTTCGGGGATAGGATACCTTTTTTTAAATTTTAGAAGCGTATATCTCATCAGCTACTGATTTAAATAAAAAAAAAGTTATTTCAGAACCCCTATATCCTTTTTAAGATCTATCTAACGATACCCCACACGCATATGTGCTCTGGATTTCTTTTTATCCCTCTGTTACATGTATGGGGTGCCACTCGTATATTATTTTTTTATAATTCCACTCATTTCATTTTATAGCAGTTTATAGCCTGCCATCCAATTTTAATCTACGAGTATAGATTGCCAACAGTTTCCAAGTAAAATGGCTGTGACATGCGGACAGACTGGCAGGATAAAATCATAAGGGTTCAGTTTTTTCATGTAAGATAGTACAAGAGATATTACTGTAGCTGTTCCTTAAAATATTACCCACCCCCATCCCTGAAACTGCTGAATTAAAAATTTTGAAAAAAATAGTATTACTAGATAGATATTCAGCTAAAGTTTGCTGAAAAATTACAGCAATTGTTCTTCATCTTACAGCTCTTTTTTTTAAATCACGATATTTAAAGATATATTAGGCAATACATTTACATGAAAAATAATATTAATGTTTGTAATTAGTTTAACAGAAGACGTACCCTTAAATTTTTATGTGTATATATATATATATATATATATATATATAGTGATGTTAGTGTGCATTATAATATTTTGGGTTAGCACAAGTCAGTTTGCAGAAGATGGTTAAATGGTATCCTAATGAAAATGAAAATGTTGAAAAATTGATAACTAGCGATATGGTGCAACGTCCTTTACTGAAGTGAAAAATATCAGATTTAGTTATTAAAAGTTGTTATTGCCAAATTAATGGCTTCTGGTTTAAAAAGAAGATACTGATAAGATTGGAAAATTGTTTAAATATTATGGCGAAGAATGCTGAAAATCTCACGAGAGATTTTCAGGCAAGATAGTGATTGACACAGCCAAAGTCATGTTTTTGGAATCGCGTTAAGTATTTAAATTACACTGGTAAAGGAGATCATAAATCTGTACAGCAAGTCTGACTTTTCTACCAAAATTAAAGACTTGCTTTAATAATTGCACTTTTTTCAAAATATTTTTCTTAAATTGGAATCACAAATGTGAAAAAAAACGAATTGGCGGATTTACGTCAACGAATTTAAAAAAAATCGTATTTTTTGGAAAAAAAAATTGTTTTTCAATCTCAGTTTCTTTTTGTTTCCGAATTTTTTTGCTTTTTCATTTAGTGAACATTATTGAAATAAAAAAAACAGTTTTATGTTTCACAAAAGAACGGTCGAATCCAAATTTCCCTCTAAAATATTTTTTTTTCGGCCGCTCGCTACTTCATGTGTCTGCAAATATATGTTTATAGTCATATTTTAAATATATATATATATATATATATATATATATATATATATATATATATATATATATATTATCAAAAATATTGTAAAACTAAACTAAACCAAAAAGTAATAGATTTTGGTCTTCTTCCAACGCTAGATGTCGGACTTGGAAATATGTAAAAGAAGCCAAAAATAAAATATCTATGTGCCAGATAGCTATAGAGAAGAATATTCTCAAGATTAAACATATGGATAAAAATAAACATACTAACATAAGAAAAAAAACATCTTTGATGGTAAATGACTTGATCCATTTTTAACAGGAATGTTAAAAATCACATACTTTTTATTCACTAAACCAAGTCCCCGCCTTAAGGCATTAGTAAAATGCAAATTAATATAGGTTCAAGACACATTGAAACAAATTCGCTATAATCTATGCAAATGTATATTTTATTGCATACTTTACACTTTACCTTACGTTTGAGGATAGTTTTAAACGATTACGTTGATGAGGCTTTTGTTTAAGATAGCTAGTAAAGGTAATGATGACATGAATAAAGAACTATTCGACATGTGTATGGAGATGAGACGTACCTCATTTAAACCTACTGACATTCGGTTTATCTCTTTATATTATTTCTCAGAATTGTCTTTGAAGTAAAACTTCTTTACGCACGTTTGACTTGGGGAGTAAGCTGGTGAATGCGTGACGAGAGCGTTACGAAAAGTGTGATCGGGTGAGGCAAACGGAAGTTGAGAGGGAGATATAAGTTAGTGAAGACAGAAAGAGAGAGAGTTACGTTTCGTATATTACTGTAGGGACAAGAGAGAGAGGTGCGAGCACACATTTTCTTTCTCTCTTTCTCTCATAGTCAGTTATATTTCGCATATCTAAGACACAGTGCAAGCCTATTGTCTATATCACACTGTAGGAGCAAGAGAGAGCAGTGCGCGCACACATTTTCTTTCTCTCTTCCTCTCATAGCCAGTGCATGAAATATATTTGTATATATATATATATATATATATATATATATGCGAGTTTGCTAGCGTTACGCGAAAGGTGATTTTTTAATTATTTTGTAATTTCATTTCGTTCTTGAACAATTTTATAAATTATTGTTTTGTTCAATACATTAAATATTCTATATTTAATAAAATTGTAAATTCATTTTAAAGTTCATATTTTGTAAACTTAAAGTTTTACTTCAATCGTGTGGTCTAAAGCACACTCGTTTTTTATCGGTACGCCATATCTCCCTTAATATTTCATCAAAACCATTTTGAAGCTTACCTTCTCCGCTAATGACGAAATATAAACAACCAATTAAAAATTAATTTCATAATTAATCTTTTTAATTTTTTTATTAATGTATTATTTCTCAAATGTGTTTATATTGTACACAGCACCATCTGTTGACAATATATTTAACTACATGACAGCTGTTCAAATACTAAGTATTTAAAACAGCGCCATCTATTGACAATATCTTTAACTAACATGCGTTCAAAAAGTAATTATTTACAAACAAACATTCATACATTGCTGCCTGTTTTTTCATGGACAGTTTTACGCGATTTTTCACGACTTCATAGTTTCAATTATATTTAAGATACAATGGTAACATTATAACTAAAAATGAAACAATGATAATATTATTAATTCAAACATCGTTTTCAAGAAAGTTTTGTAAGCTAAGAAGTTTAAAAAAAGCGTATCTGAAAAAGCCAATGTCTGCTATTTAATATTTAACAATAAAACATGTTGTATAAATAATAATCATTTTTTACAATGAAACTTTTATTATGGATTTTCAAAATAAGATACCTTCGACTTATTTCATTTCACATTATATTACCACTCGGTGACTTGCAAATTATGCGTACGGACCAACTAGTTAAAATTGAGACTTAAGCACTTAATATAAACATTTAAAAAACAGTAAAAAAAGAAGTTACAGTAGATTTATGATTAAGAGTTTTAATAGTAGACTTCTTTCAACATTTAACTTTAATATATCTCATTCATTACAAAGAAAACACAACCAGATTAATATTTGCTTTATAATTAGAATGCCTGTTTGATAGCAAAATTGTCCAAACATATTGTACATTGAACAGTAAAGCCTTGAGTAAAACCTGCGGAAGATGTGGCGTTCTATCATTGCCTACTTCATCTAGAATGGGATATTGTGATATATAAAATACTGTGTAAATTTAACGCTCGATTTTCTACATATCATGAAACCTCCTTCATATCTATCTTATTGTGAAAAAACCAGCCAAGTGCGAGGTAGACGTGCTTACGAATAGTTCCGTAGCACCAAACAATATTAAACTTATAACTTTCTATTTCTGAAATACATTGAAGTACAAAGTTATTGCTGCGGTCGGAACCAAAAATATCCCATATTTCAGAAACTACAAAACATGTTGTGATTCAGATTTTATTACTTTAATTTTTTTCTGACTTTACACACGTTATTTAAAAAGTTAGAGGGAGGCGGGGCACTTTTTAAGACTTTAGAAGCGCTTATCTCACTAAATATTGACTTAAATAAAAAAAGTTATTTTGGAACCTCTGTATCATTTTTAAGACATATCTAATGATACTCCTTACGCCTATGTGCACTGGATTTTTTTTCATGTCTCAGTTACATCTATGGAGTGCCACCTCCAATATTACTTTTTTCTCATAATTTCACTATTACATTGTATATTGGTTCATAGAAGACATCTACCATCCATTTTTACCTGTATAGTGCCAATAGTCTCCCAGTATATGACTGTGACCGAAGGACAGATAAATAGACAGAGGAACATCTTTGCTATTTAGCCATAGAACCCTGAAAATATGAACTCGATAGAGGTGATACTGACCTTAAGCGCAGTTAAGATACGATCGCTTCTTCGCTTCTATAAAACTAATGCATCCAATAAATATAAAGATGTATTTTTATATAAAACCTTGTTGGCATTCGTGATGTAGACGTGACATTCGAAGGCAAATTTGAGAAAGAACCAACCGCGTGAGAGTCTGGTTCGCGTATCGAAGGTTATCTCATTTGAAGGGAAGTTACTTAATTTATCATAAGTCATCACTGATGTAAACTTCCGAACATATATATATATATATATATATATATATATATAAATATATTTATCAAGTATATATTAACATAGTAAACGAGTATCCAAAGGTGTTTGCACCGAAACAATTTAAAAAGTTTTTGGCGTCGTTCTACTCAGAAAGTATGTTAATATTGTCTGCACTTACTCAAGTCTGCTTACACATTGAATGGTGTACGATAAAAAATCAACTCCTCAAATTCACTTTAATATTGTCAAAAGAAAAAATCATATGGTAATCAAGAGACAACCGGGTAGATGCTTTTCCTTTATTTTTTCACAATTTATGAATATGGATTAAACGTAACATCGATATTCTGAACTTATCTATAATTTTTGTAGCGCTGATCTTTTGTAGGATCTGAAACACATCTGAATAGAAACGGACAGATCATTCAATTTTATTAATATATTCTATCCCATGGCGGTAGTGAGATATGAAATGTATTGTTTTGTTACAGTTGCTTGCTAGCATTTTAATTGTAGATGAGGAGAAGATAGCTTATATAGCTAGCTTTCGCGGTTAAGTTTTTATACAACCACGTCACTTGGTGTTGCGCGTTCGTGTATTTGCCCGAAAAGATTCATGTGGGGATCATTTATTTGTCTTTGTATGCCCGTTTTGAACAATGAGACAAATACGCAAATATAGAATACATAAATCCGCCCGCTTTCCGGTTTTTGTCACAAATAGAAGGATGCAAATATGTCAAATATTTTTACCCCTCACACATGAGCAGCTTAGTAGTGCGCGCGGCGGTGACCTGTAGAGACGTATGCAGTGATATGAATTGCACAAATGGTATTGCGTTGAAATTTTTGGAATTATATGAAATGTATTCCTCTATACCCCAAAAATGCGTCCCAGGAGTCTTCTCTTCTACGATCTTTTACCATCATTGTTTTTTTACGTACAAACAGCACGCGTCTAGGAAATAATAACCTGTTTCGGCCGCTCTGATTATAAATAAACAAACATAACATATTTGCTGCTTTGCGTCCATGTGTGGGATGGCGTGTTTTTGATGTTTGGATTTTGCTCGAATATTTAGCTAAACATGGCAAATGCGCTACGCAAACACACGATGCCAGGTGTAACGCCAGTATTACAGAGGGGCCTGGCCCTAATTAAAGTAATGTTTTCGATAAAATTATATTCTTTTTGTCGGTTTATGTAGGCTATTGCATTTAGCAATAGTTGGTCGCGCTATCAATTCACGATTTTTAGTTCATTTGAGCTAATTTTGACCATATTTGCGTAAGCGTAAATCTGGAGCCATTCTTCATGATCGACTACATGCTGCATAATGTTTTATCTGAGTTCAATTAATAATGCTTCATTATTGCTTCGATATACTTAATAAAAAATAATATGGAATAAACATAACTCATCCCCTGGCATGTAAATTACTCTAAGGGCACCAGTTGGTCACCATCAAGGTTTAAACCTTACTTTTTCCTCGAGAAAATCATCCCTATTTTCGTTCAATGAAACCAAAAGTTATTTTTAGGTGTTTCAAACCAAACTATACAGGAATAAATTTTAGTTAGAGTCCGATATTTAAGGATTGATTAAGAATCGGCAACTAAATCATAAAAAGAAAAAAAGATCTTAATTTGTTTACTTTTTCATACCATCCCACTTTAATGAAACGCGGGATTGTATGGAAAAGTAAAAGAAATTAGGTTTTTCTCTTTTTTTTCATTTTATGATTTAGTTGCCGCTTCTTAACCGCTCCTTAAAATTCGGCCACTGAGCAAAGTTTATTCCTGTTTAACGCCATTCACATTACAATTGCTTGCAAAACATCTGTCTTTTAAAGTCAAAGTGTTAGATTTTAAAATAAAATTGCTATAGTTATAAAGGGTCGTAACTGACAAGACTCTGATGTACAAGCTATAAAGTGACGTAATTAACAAGACACTGATGTACAAGTTATAAAGCGTCGTAACTGACAAGACAATAATGTACAAGTTATAAAGCGTCCTAACTGACAAGACACTGATGTACAAGTTATAAAGCGTCGTAACTAGCAAGACACTGACATGCAAGTTATAAAGTGACGTAATTAACAAGACACTGATGTACAAGTTATAAAACGTCGTAACTAATAAGACACTGATGTACAAGTTATAAAGTGACGTAATTAACAAGACACTGATGTACAAGTTATAAAGCGTCGTAATTGACAAGACACTAATGTACAAGTTATAAAGCGTCCTAACTGACAAGACACTGATGTACAAGTTATAAAGCGTCGTAACTAACAAGATACTGATGTACAAGCTATAAAGTGACGTAATTAACAAGACACTGATGTACAAGTTATAAAGCGTCGTAATTGACAAGACACTAATGTACAAGTTATAAAACGTTGTAAATAACAAGACACTGATGTACAAGTTATAAAGCGTCGTAACTGACAAGACACTGATGTACAAGTTATAAAGCGTCGTAACTAACAAGACACTGACATGCAAGTTATAAAATGACGTAATTAACAAGACACTGATGTACAAGTTATAAAGCGTCGTAATTAACAAGACACTGATGTACAAGTTATAAAGTGACGTAATTAACAAGACACTGGTGTACAAGTTATAAAGCGTCGTAATTGACAAGACACTAATGTACAAGTTATAAAGCGTTGTAACTAACAAGACACTGATGTACAAGTTATAAAGCGTCGTAACTAACAAGACACCGATGTACAAGTTATAACGCGTCGTAACTGACAAGACACTGATGTACAAGCTATAAAGCGTCGTAACTAACAAGACACCGATGTACAAGTTATAACGCGTCGTAACTGACAAGACACTGATGTACAAGTTATAACGCGTCGTAACTGACAAGACACTGATGTACAAGCTATAAAGCGTCGTAACTAACAAGACACCGATGTACAAGTTAAAAAGCGTCGTAACTAACAAGACACTGATGTACGAAAAAAATCACTTATATGAAGTAAGAGAAATGCCACATTGGTTGAATTTGCATATGAATATAACTCGTACTACGAGGGTTTCGTACACATTTAGGAACTTGTGTGATATCTATCACGCTATTTAAAAATATTAATTTTTCACTACGTAAATATATAAATACGTTGCCTAATGTATACTAGGCATTCTTTCATAGATATAATGAATAAAAAATTGTAATAAGCCATTAATTCGCAGAGTACCATGACAGAAACTATAGATATACAATTTTAAACAATAGTGTTGGACTTCGCGTTCATTATATAATTAAAATATTATTATTAGAATGTGATTAAAAAAAAAGTCTAGCCCCTATCAAGGCAATAAATATAACATAATAAAATTCCAATTAAATACCATTATTTTAAATATTAATTCAAAATAACTATATTTTAATATTATCATTATTTATTATAGAATATGTAAACTAAATTTGAAACCAAGTATAAAGATCATCATTCCTTAAAATTAAACGTGGATACAAATCACTTATATTTTGAAGTAATGGTATTCTGGTATCCATCTTTCAGTAAAGGTTTCGTCCATCGGGATCTCTCGGTCGCAAGTCGGACCCAGGTTGTTGTTGATTGATTATTCGCATACCGGTAGAGCCTACTAAGCTGCGATAATTTTGTTTTTAATTTCCTTATTCGCAATATTGGTATACATATTGCGAATACTTTTCAGATATTAAAAAATATTGGTTTGATTGGTAGGGGTGGAGATACGCAGCTCGAAAAATGACCATTTTATGACTTAATATTTTGTAAACGGATCCCAGTATGAAAAAGTGTTCATCACCTACTCCTAATGTTTGAAAGATCTCTTCAAAGATACATTACACTGTTATTTCATAACTTTGAAGGTGTTTTAAATACATTATGAATGGTTTTACGTATTATAACATCTACGAAGTTTACTACGAAAGTTTAGCTACGAAACGCTGTCATTTGTTTCGGCTTTCATGTTTTATTGGTTATATTATAAAAAAATGTCGCGTTGAATACTTTTTTAAATGTCACCTTTTGAATTATAGAAATCTCGCAAAAATTACAAATACCCAAACTATGCACAATTAATACTAGAAAAATTATAGAAAAGTTAATAGAAAGAAGATGGAGAGACGGGGAATCCAAAAAAGGTGCTGATGTTCGAAAAGGACCCGGTGAGATTTGAAGTTTCACGCTGCGAATATGAACGAGTCACCGATAAATTTCTTAGTCACCATATGGCCTTGCTGAGGTATTCTACTTCTTCAAATCAGCTTTAATATCCTGATACAATCTTTTTTATCCTGAAAAGTTCCATAACCACGTAATTCAATAAAAATAGAGACAAATTTAAAATTACTGATACGCCAATGAATCAAACTTGATAGCAACGCCCAACAGCAATGGAAACCATCTAATGGTATCAATTTGTGACGGTAATTGAGCTTTTAGACAGTAATAGACTTTTGGATTGTTCGTTAGGCAAGGCTAACACAACCTATTGTCTAGGATTTTAGTCGTTTTGTGTACTTGCTATCTAAACAACATGTTGGTAATGCAATGAAAAACATATCGTGAAGATTAAACATTTTAGTTAACATTTACATCGGAAATTAATCTACGAACAAAATAGTTGCTATTTTGTGAGATTCTGAAATGTGATAGACATTTGGTACTTTTATTTTTGTTCGTAATACAAAAAAATTAATAAAACTTAAGGATAAAAAGGGTTTGTTAGTTATTTCATATGAAATTATTATTTCATATGAAAAAATAAAAAAAACATCACCGCTCACTTCAGCTGAAGAGGGCATTTGATGCTTTTAAATATTTCAAGAAAATGTGAAAAATTATTCTCATAAAAAACATTGCTGAAGTAGAAACAAACAACTTTTGTTAGTGTTTTGTGATTTAAGATATAAATCGATTTAAGCTATTGGAGGCATTGTATTGTGTTGCTTTATTTGCATTATAGGTGAGTAAATTTATATTTAATAATTTATTTATTTTGTAACTTAATAGCAATCTATTTTTGGTGGGTCCAGGAATTTCTGCCCGTCTTATGACCGTATCATATCTTATAAACTTTTCGTTTCGGTTTGCAAAATGTTGGCACGAAGTTCATTTTGGTCTGATAAAATGTTTATTTACTTATAAATTGACAATTTTTAACCCATTCATCGTTAACTCCTTTACAAAAACGTTCTCAAATCATCGATATGTTGTTTTAATTTATCAAAAATATTTTATTTTTCGTATTGACTTTCAATAATGTAGCCTACGTACTATTGGCGTCCGATGGGCTATAACTTTATCGTTTTGCAAAATCTTTGGTTATTGAAACATTTTTCGAAAAATTCCAAAGAGTACAATATACGGTGGAAAGGCAAAAAACATCGATTATATGACGTTTTCGAAAAAAAAATTCATAGGGCGCAATTAACGGTGTAGCGGTAAAATGTTTGATTACTAAATGCTCTTTCGGTATAATTCCATAGGGCGCAATTTATGATGCAGTGGCAAAATCCTTGACTATTATTCGCTTTTTCAATATAATTCCATAGGGCGCAATATATGATATAGCGCCAAAATCTTTGATTACTCAATGCTTTTTCGAAATAAAGTCAAAGGGAGCAATTCATGCTCTCATGGCCAAATCTTTGATTACCAAACGCTTTTTCGAAAAAGTTCCGTTGGGCGCAAATTTATACTGCAGTGGTAAAATATTTGATTGTCAAATGATTTTTAGATTTAATTCCATAGAGCGCAATTTATGGTGCTGTGACAAAATCCTTGATTATCAAACGCTTTTTTTAATAAAATGCCGTAGGGCGCAATTTACGATATAGCGGCAAAACCTTCGATTATCAAACGCTTTTTCGATAAGATTCCAAAGATCTATGGTGCAATGGCAAAATCCTTGATTATCAAACGCTTTTTTTAATAAAATGGCATAGGGCGCAATTTACGATATAGCGGCAAAACCTTTGATTATCAAACGCTTTTTCAATAAGATTCCAAAGATCTATGGTGCAATGGCAAAATTCTTGATTATCAAACGCTTTTTTTAATAAAATGCCATAGGGCGCAATTTACGATATAGCGGCAAAACCTTTGATTATCAAACGCTTTTTCGATAAGATACCAAAGATCAATGGTGCAATGGCAAAATCCTTGATTATCAAACGCTTTTTTTAATAAAATGCCATAGGGCGCAATTTACGATATAGCGGCAAAACCTTTGATTATCAAACGCTTTTTCAATAAGATTCCAAAGATCTATAGTGCAATGGCAAAATCCTTGATTATCAAACGCTTTTTTTAATAAAATTTCATAGGGTGCAATTTACGATATAGCGGCAAAAACTTTGAATATCAAACGCTTTTTCGATAAGATACCAAAGATCTATGGTGCAATGGCAAAATCCTTGATTATCAAACGCTTTTTTTAATAAAATGCCATAGGGCGCAATTTACGATATAGCGGCAAAACCTTTGATTATCAAACGCTTTTTCAATAAGATTCCAAAGATCTATGGTGCAATGGCAAAATCCTTGATTATCAAACGCTTTTTTTAATAAAATGCCATAGGGCGCAATTTACGATATAGCGGCAAAACCTTTGATTATCAAATGCTTTTTCGATAAGATACCAAAGATCTATGGTGCAATGGCAAAATCCTTGATTATCAAACGCTTTTTTTAATAAAATGCCATAGGGCGCAATTTACGATATGGCGGCAAAACCTTTGATTATCAAACGCTTTTTCGATAAGATTCCAAAGATCTATGGTGCAATGGCAAAATCCTTGATTATCAAACGCTTTTTTTAATAAAATGCCATAGGGCGCAATTTACGATATAGCGGCAAAACCTTTGATTATCAAACGCTTTTTCAATAAGATTCCAAAGATCTATAGTGCAATGGCAAAATCCTTGATTATCAAACGCTTTTTTAATAAAATTCCATAGGGTGCAATTTACGATATAGCGGCAAAACCTTTGAATATCAAACGCTTTTTCGATAAGATACCAAAGATCTATGGTGCAATGGCAAAATCCTTGATTATCAAACGCTTTTTTTAATAAAATGCCATAGGGCGCAATTTACGATATAGCGGCAAAACCTTTGATTATCAAATGCTTTTTCGATAAGATACCAAAGATCTATGGTGCAATGGCAAAATCCTTGATTATCAAACGCTTTTTTTAATAAAATGCCATAGGGCGCAATTTACGATATAGCGGCAAAACCTTTGATTATCAAATGCTTTTTCGATAAGATACCAAAGATCTATGGTGCAATGGCAAAATCCTTGATTATCAAACGCTTTTTTTAATAAAATGCCATAGGGCGCAATTTACGATATAGCGGCAAAACCTTTGATTGTCAAACGCTTTTTCGATAAGATTCGAAAGATCTATAGTGCAATGGCAAAATCCTTGATTATCAAACGCTTTTTTTAATAAAATGCCATAGGGCGCATTTTACGATATGGCGGCAAAACCTTTGATTATCAAACGCTTTTTCGATAAGATTCCAAAGATCTATGGTGCAATGGCAAAATCCTTGATTATCAAACGCTTTTTTTAATAAAATGCCATAGGGCGCAATTTACGATATAGCGGCAAAACTTTTGATTATCAAACGCTTTTTCGATAAGATTCCAAAGATCTATGATGCAATGGCAAAATCCTTGATTATCAAACGCTTTTTTTAATAAAATGCGATAGGGCGCAATTTACGATATAGCGGCAAAACCTTTGATTATCAAACGCTTTTTCGATAAGATTCCAAAGATCTATGGTACAATGGCAAAATCCTTGATTATCAAACGCTTTTTTTAATAAAATGCCATAGGGAGCAATTTACGATATAGCGGCAAAACCTTTGATTATCAAACGCTTTTTCGATAAGATTCCAAAGATCTATGGTGCAATGGCAAAATCCTTGATTATCAAACGCTTTTTTTAATAAAATGCGATAGGGCGCAATTTACGATATAGCGGCAAAACCTTTGATTATCAAACGCTTTTTCGATAAGATTCCAAAGATCTATGGTGCAATGGCAAAATCCTTGATTATCAAACGCTTTTTTGATAACATTCCAAAGATCTATGGTGCAATGGCAAAATCCTTGATTTTCAAACGCTTTTTCGATAAGATTCCAAAGATCTATGGTGCAATAGCAAAATCCTTGATTATCAAATGCTTTTTCGATAACATTCCAAAGATCTATGGTGCAATGGCAAAATCCTTGATTATCAAACGCTTTTTCGATAAGATTCCAAAGATCTATGGTGCAATGGCAAAATCCTTGATTATCAAACGCTTTTTCGATAACATTCCAAAGATCTATGGTGCAATGGCAAAATCCTTGATTATCAAACGCTTTTTCGATAAGATTCCAAAGATCTATGGTGCAATAGCAAAATCCTTGATTATCAAACGCTTTTTCGATAACATTCCAAAGATCTATGGTGCAATGGCAAAATCCTTGATTATCAAACGCTTTTTCGATAACATTCCAAAGATCTATGGTGCAATGGCAAAATCCTTGATTATCAAACGCTTTTTCGATAAGATTCCAAAGATCTATGGTGCAATGGAAAAATCCTTGATTATCAAACGCTTTTTCGATAAGATTGCAAAGATCTATGGTGCAATGGCAAAATCCTTGATTATCAAACGCTTTTTCGATAAGATTTCAAAGATCTATGGTGCAATGGCAAAATCCTTGATTATCAAACGCTTTTTCGGTAAGATTCCAAAGAACTATGGTGCAATCGCAAAATCCTTGATTATCAAACGCTTTTTCGATAATATTCCAAAGATCTATGGTGCAATGGCAAAATCCTTGATTATCAAACGCCTTTTCGATAACATTCCAAAGATCTATGGTGCAATGGCAAAATCCTTGATTATCAAACGCTTTTTTCGATAAGATTCCAAAGAACTATGGTGCAATGAATGGCAAAATCCTTGATTATCAAACGCTTTTTCGATAATATTCCAAAGATCTATGGTGCAATGGCAAAATCCTTGATTATCAAACGCTTTTTCGATAACATTCCAAAGATCTATGGTGCAATGGCAAAATCCTTGATTATCAAACGCTTTTTTCGATAAGATTCCAAAGATCTATGGTGCACTGGCAAAATCCTTGATTATCAAACGCTTTTTCGATAAGATTCCAAAGATCTATGGTGCAATGGCAAAATCCTTGATTATCAAACGCTTTTTCGATAAGATTGCAAAGATCTATGGTGCAATGGCAAAATCCTTGATTATCAAACGCTTTTTCGATAACATTCCAAAGATCTATGGTGCAATGGCAAAATCCTTGATTATAAAACGCTTTTTCGATAACATTCCAAAGATGTATGGTGCAATGGCAAAATCCTTGATTATCAAACGCTTTTTCGATAACATTCCAAAGATCTATGGTGCAATGGCAAAATCCTTGATTATCAAACGCTTTTTTCGATAAGATTCCAAAGATCTATGTTGCAATGGCAAAATCCTTGATTATCAAACGCTTTTTCGATAAGATTCCAAAGATCTATGGTGCAATGGCAAAATCCTTGATTATCAAACGCTTTTTCGATAAGATTGCAAAGATCTATGGTGCAATGGCAAAATCCTTGATTATCAAACGCTTTTTCGATAACATTCCAAAGATCTATGGTGCAATGGCAAAATCCTTGATTATCAAACGCTTTTTCGATAACATTCCAAAGATCTATGGTGCAATGGCAAAATCCTTGATTATCAAACGCTTTTTCGATAAGATTGCAAAGATCTATGGTGCAATGGCAAAATCCTTGATTATCAAACGCTTTTTCGATAACATTCCAAAGATCTATGGTGCAATGGCAAAATCCTTGATTATCAAACGCTTTTTCGATAACATTCCAAAGATCTATGGTGCAATGGCAAAATCCTTGATTATCAAACGCTTTTTCGATAACATTCCAAAGATGTATGGTGCAATGGCAAAATCTTTGATTATCGAATGCTTTTTAAATATATTTAAAAAAAAATTATAGCCTGCAATCTGTGGTTCAGTGGCATTATTCTGGATTATCATAAGTTGTTTCGATATAATTCCATAGTGTCCGTGAATTCAAGATTTCTGGTCGATGAAATATATCCTGTAGGTTTTGATAAGTGAATAAGTGACTTGAGATCAAGCATTTCATTTGTCATATTTTTTATGGTAATACCTAATTTTCTTCGGAATTACGGGATAGTGCTTAGTATTTTATATAGAACTTGTTACCCCCAGCTGTTCCCGAGAAAAAGTATCTTGTCGTATCGCAGATAGACAGACGGACAATAAAAAGATGTTATAAGTTTTACGAAGGAAAATAAGAATTGAATCAATAGTGTATGACTAAAGTGTCAATCATGCGCATTAGGATATGGCGAATGTTTAAAATTTGTACTCATAATTCTTTCATTTAGCTTTTAAATCGTTTCCAACCCCACCTTCAGAAAAAATTAAGCCGAATTATTTTTAAATTGTAACACACATCACTTTAAGGTGGTTGTCGTGTGAAGCGCGTTGTCGACGAAATTCGTTGAATTTTATACATAATTTAATCCAAATTATAAATCTCTTATTTATTTTAAAATTTAAAAATTATTTGCATTTGAGTTTTATAGGTACAATGAACTTTATAGGAACAGTAATTATTTCATCACACTTTTCATTTTATTTAAGAAACGCATCGAGTGATTATATAAAAAACTAAGTAAATGAAAAATGATTTCATATTAATATTTTGAAAAAAAAAAATTGTTTTTCGTTTAGTTTTGGTAAAATTACCCTCAAAAATTGTACAATTAACATTACAGGATAAGTATACAATTAACATTGCAGAATAAGTATACAATTAACATTGCAGAATAAGTATACAATTAACATTGCAGAATAAGTATACAATTAACATTGCAGAATAAGTATACAATTAACATTGCAGAATAAGTATACAATTAACATTGCAGAATAAGTATACAATTAACATTGCAGAATAAGTATACAATTAACATTGCAGAATAAGTAAGATTTCACTACAAAAACGCGTCGAGCGATTTGTCTGAAAAACTACGCGAATGTAAAATGAGGTTATATTAAAATTAAAAAAAAAATATTCACCATTTAGTTTCGATATAAATCGCTCTCAAAATTGTGCAATTAACAATTATAGGAAAAGTAAGTATTTACCACACTTCATATTATTAAAAAAAAACCCAAAAATTAAAAATAATAAAATGTGTTCTTAACATTCCCTTCAAGAACTGCTAATGCCCCTATTATGTCGTTTAGTAGTACCTTGGTTAAATATAATTTCACAGATCCTGTTACTACATCTGTATATTTATGGTGAGGCAACTTTTGAGTAGGTTGTTCAAATTTGTTACAATTAACGGAAGATGAATACAATTTTGAAACAAATGTCAGTGGTTTTAAAGACAGTTGTTTTTTTTATTAATTTGAGTAAATAACAAATATTAGAAACTAGCTGTGCCCACTTTTAGTTCGTGTTGACATTTGGGTTTGTTTAGACAGATTATTCAAAAATTGAAATAAAATATAAACGTACATAATTTAATTAAAGGTTTTGCTACTGCGCTATAGATTGCTTCCTACTGCATTTTATCGAAAAACCATGATAAAGGCTTATACCACTAGACCACAGATTGCGCCATTTGAAATGATATCGGAAAAGCATTTAATGATCAAAGATTTTGCTGCTTCCCCATAGATAAGGTCCTATGGAATTTTATCGGAAAAGCGTTTGATAACTAATGATTTGGCCATTGCAGATTGCACCTCTTGAATTATATCGAAAAAGCATTTGATAATCAATAATTTTCCTATTGCATTATAGACTTCCTCTTATGACATTATATTAAAAAAGCCTTTGATAATCAGAGGTTTTGCTATTGCATCATAAATTGCGTCCTATGGAATTATATAAAAAAAACATTCATTAATCAAACATTTTTCCGCTTCACCATAAATTTGCGCCTTATGGACTTTTATCGAAAAAAATTTGATAATCAAGAATTTTGCTGTCACAGCATAGATTGCATCGTTTGAATTTATATCGAAAAAGCATATGATAATCAAAGGTATTGCCATTGCACCATAGATTACATCCTATGGGATTATGTCGAAAAAGCATTTATCAATCAAAGATTTTATCACTACACCACTGATTGTATTCTATGGAATTTTATAGAAAAAGCCTTTGATAATTAAGGAATTTGCCACTACACTACAGATTACGCCTTACGGAATTATACCGAAAAAGCATTTAATAATCAAAGATTTTGCCGCTACACCATAGATTGCGCTCAACAGAAATTTATCAAAAAAGCTTTTGACAATCAGGGATTTGGCCATTGCGTCATATATTGGCCCTTTGGAATTATATTGAAAAAGCGTTTGATAATCAAGGATTTTGCCATTACATCATAAATTGAGCCTTATGGAATGATATTTAAAAAGTATTTAATACTAAAAGATTTTGCCGCTACACCACTGATTGCACCCTATTGGATTTTTCGAGAAAGCATTTGATAAAGGATAAACATTTGATAAAGGATTGTGCCACTACACCACGGATTGCGCCTTGTGGAATTATATCGAAAAAGCATTTAATAATTAAATATTTGTATCGTAAAAGTGTGTGATAATCAAAAATTTTGCCATTGCACCACATATTTCACCCTATAAGATTATTTCGAAAAAGCATTTTTTTTTAAAGATTTTGCTCCTACCCCATAGATTGCACCATATAACATTATATCGAAAAAGCATCAGGATTTTGCCACTGCATCATAGATTGTAACCTTTGGAATTTTCTTAAAAATTGTTTTGGTAATCAAAGATTTTGTCATTGCAATATTATTGTGCCAGATATTGCGCCCTATGGCCTTTATCTAAAATAAAGATATCATTTCAATAATATATTAGTTACTGATCAAAGAATGAAGTAGTTGTATGATTATACAGGTTGATTTTTGGATTTAATTGCTTTTGAATGTGTATTTGTCTTGCATTAGGTGTACAGTATGAGGTATGCAACAAGTACGTATAGGTATCACATCTTCAAACATTATTGTGTATAAACATGCTTCACAGAACCCAATACCAACACCATCGTAATTTCAGAATAGTTTAAGATATCATGATGAAACCAGAACTAAGTTAGTGTCAAGGTTATTATGTATAACTTATGTAAAAATAATGTTAATAGCTTCATTGATATCAGAGTGAACTCTATTCATACAGACAGGCAAACAATTTGTCAGTAAAGTTAGATTCGTTTTAATAATTAAATATATAAAGGAAAAAAGAATTTAAAAGCAGAAAATTTAAAAATCATTAATATTTATATTTATTTATACATGTTGATTCTAAATAATTTAATAATTATGATGTATTCATGGCTTAACTACATATTCTTCTACGCTTTTCAAAGTTCAACAAAACATTTCATGCCCGATCTTTGTCAAACTGTCAGAGCGGTTATCGAAAGTCATAGTGAGTAGCGATTTAAAAAAAATGAGAATAGCGATGTTGAACACTGCTGCAGTAACTTTCGTGACAACGTCACTCGTGTATAGCCTATTGAAAAAAAAATAAAATGTTTCTTTTTAATTGCTTCATTAATTTGCAACGTTTTTATGGCTTTGAAATTATTTCAATATTTCTTGCCAATATATCGTCATAAACTTTTATTATCCCTCTCCAAAACTAGACAAAGATGAAATCAATATGTTTAATTCTAACCTAGTTATTGACTAAATAACTTTGATGAAAACTCTTGCTGGTTTGGGCGCGATTATCTCCCCACAACCGGCATTGATTTTAAAGACAATTTAACAAAAAGATATAATAGCAATTGCACAGCAACTTTCAATGTGGAACTACGTCTTCGATGCATCTCTTTAATTTTTTCCGTTACAAGTTTTTTTTACCAAATTGTAAAAAATATATTGAAACAGGAATGTATAGTGTTAATTTTCTACAAATATTTTCCTTCTTGTAATAGTGCTGACGATGTCAGACAACTAATTTCTTACAATTTAGTTTTTTTCTGATGCCTAAAAGATAGCATATATCAAATTTTGAGGGCTTTTGTTTCAAAAATTTAAAAATAGGGTTGTAATTTATTATGTATTTAACTGTATAGTGACTTTAGTAACACGTTTTTATAACATTATAATAACATTTCTCTGCGATTATTAGCACTCATAATAGGACATATACTATTAAAACATTAAGGGAACACCAACAATTTTCAAAATTTTAGATATTTTTTAAAATACTGTAACTTCGTCAAAAATGGTTTTGAAGAGATTTTTTAGCTTCAGATTTTTTAGTTTTTCAAAAGTTTTTGCACGTATTTTTTCTTTTTTTAAATGTATCGAAGAAAATTTGGCAAAAAATAATTTTGAAAGATATTTAGAAATGTCAGTTTGCTACGCGGGGTGTAATAGTTGTTTTCTTTACAATTTGTTGACTATGTTCTTTAAATTTAATTTTTCTTTTTGATGCAAAAAAAATTGTTACACGACGATCATTTTTAACCGCAGAACAAACATCTTGCCATGTTGTCCATCCTAACAAAAAAAGAAACGAGTTTCTTCTATTTACAAGGTTTAAGGCTACAAACAAACAAAATATTTAGTGTTCCCTTAATGTCTTTATTTAGTAAATTTTCGTTTCATCGTACTGTAGAAAGCGACCGCCTTATCGTGATACGAAAAAGAGATATTTCTACCTCAAAACTATATTTCTGATGACATATTTTGAACAGCTCTTTGAGAAACTTGAGGAAATTAACGATTTATAATACGTTAAACACTGTATAAATATGACTGGTTAAAACAAAAACTGGGTAATATTTATACATTATATAATATTTATTAGTATTCATATAGGGGTTTTTGTACTTCAAAAAGAGCCGAAAAGCTTAGGGTACTGCGTGGCAAATCTCAACCATTTCTGAAAAAATCATGTTTCAAATATACTCAGTTTTATGCATAGAATGACTTATATGAATAATAGATATTATATATATATATATATATATATATATATATATATATACACATGCATATTAAAACAAATAGATGTCTGCATTCATATAGCTGCTTTTGTACACCAAACAGAGCAGAAAAATTTACCATGTGGCAAAACGCAAACGTTTCTCAGAGCAGAAAAACTACCATGTGGCAAAACGCAAACGTTTCTAAAAAACCACGTTTCAAATATACTCAGTTTTATGCACAAAATGACTTATATTAATAATAGACACATTGTTTGTATAACATCGTTTACGTATATCAAGTTATAAAAAGTATCTAATATTGACATGTTTTTTATCTATTTCAGCAGAAAATGTTATGGAATTACATGAATTTTTCAACCTTTTCTGAAAAATGACTGTTGAAGTTACGATTTCAACGAAAATAAATTTAAACATTTATGAAACCCGCTTCAAATATATTTAGTCGTCTGTGTGAATAATATACATGTTGTTTTTTTTATGATGTATAGTATTTAGATGTTATAATGAAAACGTATATGTTATCCATATACGTGTTTCTAAGCATCAAACTGTGCACAATAACTAAGGAAATATATGAAAATTCTCAACCATCACTGAAAAAAGTCACTGTCAAAGTTACGATTTCAACGAAAATAAATTTAAACATTTATGAAACCCGCTTCAAATATATTTAGTCGTCTGTGTGAATAATATACATGTTGTTTTTTTATGATGTATAGTATTTAGATGTTATAATGAAAACGTATATGTTATTCATATACGTGTTTCTAAGCATCAAACTGTGCGCAATAACTAAGGAACTATATGAAAATTCTCAACCATTTCTGAAAAAAGTCACTGTCAAAGTTTCAATTTCAACGAAAAAAAAATTTAATTTTTTACAGAAATCTTCGTCACGTATAATAAGTTTAAAACACAGAATTTACCTTTATAAATAATAGACACGTTCGTTGTTCCAACCTGCGTATTAATATTCTTTAACAGCTATATCGCGAATTTATTTTTAATATTTAAAAATAAATTCGCTATACAGCTGTTAAAGAATATTTTTAATAAATAAATAATAATTTTAATTTTCAATAAAAAAACATAATTTTTTCATTATATGATTTAGTGGCCCTTGGAAATTTGGTCACTCGTCAAAATGTAACCTAATATACAATTGTTCCGCAAAGTCAACAAGTCACCCAATATTATTATAACTTGTATATGATTTTATTTTTATGCATTTTTTATGAGTGCCTTGCCAAACTTACAGGTTTATCCAAATCATTGGACGTGTGCATGTATCACAAATATTAATATATATATATATATATATATATATATATATATATATATATATATATATATGAGTGTGTGTGTGTATAATATAGGACTTAATGTAATGTTAATGTGTAGTTAAATTTTATTTTATGTTAGAAGCTTATTATTCTGCTCCGAAAACTTCCATAATCTCCCTGTACTATTTATTATGTTGCAATTCCACCTTTTGAATGATCTTCCTCTCCTATGTTCTCTATGTAACGCCCATATGTACCACACACGGTCAAGACTATCAGTCGGACTTACTGACAGTTAAAAACGTATTTCTGTTTTTCATTAACTGCCAGTCTAAAGTATTCGTACAAAATACGTTTTCAACTGTAATTAAATCCGACTGAGAGTCTTACTGTCACGTCGCCACCGTGGTGTGTTGGGTTGATCACAAGGCATACAATCTTTGACGATGCGGCGCACCGCGGGCCCCGGGTTCGATTCCCCGCCGTTCGTCGAACGGGCCTGGACTGGTGTTGTGGTTAGCTGTACGAGATTGCTCTCGTAGCAATAATTCTGCCATATGTATCAATTAGGTACATTAAAGTATATAAATAAAATAAATAAATAAATACTGAGAGTTTAATCCGACTGAGAGACCATGTGTGGTGCGTACGGGCGTAAAATGGACCAGTCTGTTATTATCTATAACCACCCTTCAACTATAATTCTCTGGATATAGCTATTTAAATATTTTTAAATAGCTTCGATCGATTCTTTGTTGGCCTATTTT
Organism: Druceiella hillmani; assembly: GCA_039881145.1. Taxonomy (NCBI): domain Eukaryota; kingdom Metazoa; phylum Arthropoda; class Insecta; order Lepidoptera; family Hepialidae; genus Druceiella; species Druceiella hillmani. Next base: position 8,570,068 of record JAYKKI010000064.1, on the reverse strand, counting down.
AAATCCAACTGAGAGTCCTAGAAGTCTTTTAACTTTCGACCGAAGTCCGAGTCCTAGAAGTCTTTTAACTGTAACCGAGTCTTTTAACTCATTTAAAATGTTTCCGAGTAATGTTACAGGTCAGACGAGCATAAGTTGAACAAGCTGTGAGACGAATGTTCATAGCTTTCGTTTTCAACTTCGCTGATAAAGATACTTTGAACATTTATTTTGTAGCTCAAAACTGGTGTCAGATGTTCTTTATTCTTCTATTTATGTATTTCCATTTCTGTTCAAGACCTGAATGAAACGAGGATACCAAGTTATATATGGTCATGTGCGCTTCTGAAAGCATTAAATTAATAACAATTGGTGTTTTGTTTTTGTTTGTCATTACCTTTGCCTTATCTTGGTTTACTTTCAAACCTTTTCGGCCGAGGGACGCTATTATGTACGAGTACTTTAATTAATCTGTATCTTCTGAGAGTGTAACTAACTCATCAGCGCACCATAAATATGATAGATATCTATGTTTATACCCATATTTTTCCATTACGAATTGCGGAATGTGCTTTCCAAAAGGGCGATGTATATATTTCAATGAAGTTAAGATATCGAATGTTTCACAGACCTTCATACATCTGTAAATATTTCTTCCAAAATGAGCATTAATTGTTTACACTTTTATCACCTAATGTTAAAGCTATAGCTATTAAAAATCGTTACATTTTATATGTTCAGAAATTGTGGTATCAGAGAGAAAGAAACATGCACATATCCAAATTTTTGCATTCATAATGTTAGTTAAGATATCGAACGTTTGGCATACCTTCATAATTAATATTTCTTCCAAAATGAGCTACAAATGGTTTACACTTTTGTCAACTAAGTTTAAAGCTATAGCCATTTAAATCTTTTGTATTTTATACATTCAAAAATTGTGGAGTCATAGAGAAACAAATACCCATTTATCCAAAGTTTCGCATTTATAATGTAAGCTAAGATCGAATTTGCACAGAGCTTCCTACGTCTATATTTATTTCTAATTTTTCAAAATGAGCATTAATTGTTTACACTATTGTCGCCCAAGTTCAAAAGCTATAGCCTTGTAAATCTTTTATATTTTATATGTTTAAAAATTGTGGAGTCATAAAGAAGCAGATATCCATCTATACAAACTTTCGCGTTTATAATATAAGTGGAGACATCGAATTTTTCACAGAGCTTCACACGTCTGTATTTTTCTTTCAAAATGAGCATTATTTGTTTACACTGTTGTCGCCCAAGTTTAAAGCTATAGCTATATAAATATTTTATATATTATACGTTCAAAAATTGTGGAGTCATACATTCAAACTTTTAGCACTCATAATATTAGTTAAGATATCGGATGTTCCTCAGAGCTTCATACATCTGTAAATATTTCTTCCAAAATGAGCATTAATTGTTTACAATTTTGTCACCCGAGTTCAAAGCTGTAGCCATTTATAATTGTTACAGTTTATACGTTCAGAAATTGTGGTATCAGAGAGAAAGAAACATACATACATCCACACTTTTAGCACTCGTAATATTAGTTAAGATATCGAATGTTTCACAGACGTTCATACATCTGTAAATATTTCTTCCAAAATGAGCAATAATCGTTTACACTTTTGTCAACCAAGTTTAAAGCTACAGCCATTTAAACGTTTTGTATTTTATACGTTCAAAAAAGTCATAGAGCAACAAATATCCATATATCCAAACTTTCGTGTTTATAATGTAAGTTAAGATACCAAATTTTTCATAGAGCTTCATACGTCTGTATTTTTTTCAAAATGAGTATTAATTGTTTACACGATTGTCGCTCAAGTTCAAAGCTATAGCCATGCAAATCTTTTTATATTCTATACGTTCAAAATTGTGGAGTCAAGGAGAAACAAATATCCATCCATACAAACTTTTGTGTTAATAACATTAGTTAAGATATCGAATGTTTCATGGACCTTCATACGTCTGTAAACATTTTTTTCCAAAATGAGCATTAGTTGTTTACACTATTGTCGCTCAAGTTCAAAGAAAGCTATAGCCATTAAAATCTTTACAGTTTATATGTTCAGAAATTGTGGTGTCAGAGAGAAAGATACATCCATACATCCAAATCTTCGCATTTATAATATTAGTTAAGATATCGAACGTTTGACATACCTTCATAATTAGTATTTCTTCCAAAATGAGCATTAATGGTTTACACTTTTGTCAACTAAGTTTAAAGCTATAGTAATTTAAATCTTTTGTATTTTATATGTCCAAAAATAGTGGAGTCATAACAATAGTGTAAACTATGACGTATGAAGTTCTGTAAAAAATTTGATATTATGTAAGCTATAATATCAAATTTTTTACAGAACTTCATACGTCATAGTTTACACTATTGTCGCCCAAGTTCAAAGCTATAGCCATATAAATCTTTTATATATTATACGTACAAAAATTGTGGTGTCAAAAAGAAAGAAACATACATACATCCAAATTTTTAGCATTCGTAATATTAGTTAAGATATCGAATGTTCCTCAGACCTTCATATATCTGTAAATATGTCTTTCAAAATGAGCATTAATTGTTTACACTTTTGTCTCCTAAGTTCAAAGCTATAGCCATATAAATCTTTTATATATTATACGTACAAAAATTGTGGTGTCAAAAAGAAAGAAACATACATACATCCAAATTTTTAGCATTCGTAATATTAGTTAAGATATCGAATGTTCCTCAGACCTTCATATATCTGTAAATATGTCTTTCAAAATGAGCATTAATTGTTTACACTTTTGTCTCCTAAGTTCAAAGCTATAGCCATATAAATCTTTTATATATTATACGTACAAAAATTGTGGTGTCAAAAAGAAAGAAACATACATACATCCAAATTTTTAGCATTCGTAATATTAGTTAAGATATCGAATGTTCCTCAGACCTTCATATATCTGTAAATATGTCTTTCAAAATGAGCATTAATTGTTTACACTTTTGTCTCCTAAGTTCAAAGCTATAGCCATATAAATCTTTTATATATTATACGTACAAAAATTGTGGTGTCAAAAAGAAAGAAACATACATACATCCAAATTTTTAGCATTCGTAATATTAGTTAAGATATCGAATGTTCCTCAGACCTTCATATATCTGTAAATATGTCTTTCAAAATGAGCATTAATTGTTTACACTTTTGTCTCCTAAGTTCAAAGCTATAGCCATATAAATCTTTTATATATTATACGTACAAAAATTGTGGTGTCAAAAAGAAAGAAACATACATACATCCAAATTTTTAGCATTCGTAATATTAGTTAAGATATCGAATGTTCCTCAGACCTTCATATATCTGTAAATATGTCTTTCAAAATGAGCATTAATTGTTTACACTTTTGTCTCCTAAGTTCAAAGCTATAGCCATATAAATCTTTTATATATTATACGTACAAAAATTGTGGTGTCAAAAAGAAAGAAACATACATACATCCAAATTTTTAGCATTCGTAATATTAGTTAAGATATCGAATGTTCCTCAGACCTTCATATATCTGTAAATATGTCTTTCAAAATGAGCATTAATTGTTTACACTTTTGTCTCCTAAGTTCAAAGCTATAGCCATATAAATCTTTTATATATTATACGTACAAAAATTGTGGTGTCAAAAAGAAAGAAACATACATACATCCAAATTTTTAGCATTCGTAATATTAGTTAAGATATCGAATGTTCCTCAGACCTTCATATATCTGTAAATATGTCTTTCAAAATGAGCATTAATTGTTTACACTTTTGTCTCCTAAGTTCAAAGCTATAGCCATATAAATCTTTTATATATTATACGTACAAAAATTGTGGTGTCAAAAAGAAAGAAACATACATACATCCAAATTTTTAGCATTCGTAATATTAGTTAGGATATCGAATGTTTCACAGACCTTCATATATCTGTAAATATGTCTTTCAAAATGAGCATTAATTGTTTACACTTTTGTCTCCTAAGTTCAAAGCTATAGCCATATAAATCTTTTATATATTATACGTACAAAAATTGTGGTGTCAAAAAGAAAGAAACATACATACATCCAAATTTTTAGCATTCGTAATATTAGTTAAGATATCGAATGTTTCACAGACCTTCATATATCTGTAAATATGTCTTTCAAAATGAGCATTAATTGTTTACACTTTTGTCTCCTAAGTTCAAAGCTATAGACATTTAAAACCTTTACATTTTATGCAAGGTAAAATAATGAAGTTACGCTTAACAGCGATGTTTGCGTGGTGACTGTCGTGTTCTTGAATTCTTCCTATTGTTAATATATAAATATTAACCAAATCTAGTCTTTTATATGTCTGTTTGTCGCTCAATCATTTAAAACAATTTTGAATAAATTAAACTGAAATTTGCATACGGGAAGGCTTTAAGAATAATAAAATAATATTATATATGCAAAAATTTTCTTCAATGGATTAGTGGATATTTGTTAATTTGTAACTCTGTAATTTCCCAACGTGTCTGAACGAAATTTGACATATAAATATATTATATCTTGGATTAATAAATATGCTACTGTTACCCTAAAATCTGGAGTAGTTCCTGAGGGATAGCATCCAAATTCTATAATGTTCTTTAGAGTGTCAATCAACTGCTCAATTTTTGGAGACAATTCAGAATTTGGTCACAATAATAAACAAATTTCCCTTTCTAACTCTTGTTTTCTATATATAGTACTTTTAATGCAAAAATGTTTCCAGTGTTTAAAGTTATTTAGCCAATTTGTAAAAATTATGAGGAATCCGTCCTTATAATTTAATCATGTCTTTCTGTCCGTCCATATATCACAATAGCATACCCCTTTCAGTTTAAAATGGATTCTGATGAAACTTTTTACAAAGACGTAGTTGAGTTACATGAACACGTAGAAATCCGGGGAATAATAAAAAAAAACACAAAGAAAAATAAAAGGAACAAACAACATTATTGTATCCAATTTTAACCGCATAAGCAAATATGTTAATCAGATTAAAAACAAAATCAGATTAACCTTGTTCAGCAAGTATTTGAGTGCAAATGATTTTGGTGTACTTCCATTTATCAATTAAAAAGATACAGTGAGCCAAATTTATTGTCTTACGCCTGTGAATGATAAGACAGGCAATATATTTACGTAATGAAAATAATAACATTCCTAAATAGTTAAATATAGTCTTTTTCTTCTTTGTCAGCACTACAGCCTGGTGCAGGCCAAGGCTTTCCCAATCTGATCCCTTTAGGCAGTACGACTTGATACAAGCTTCTGCACCTGTTGACTCCCAAAATTTTAAGTCTTTCTCTGTACTGTCCAACCACCTTTTAGGTGGTCTTCCTCTTCTCCTTACGCTTTGAAGATTGAAAGTACAAGGAGAAGAGTTAATTATATACCTGTAAATATGTAGCCAAGTATATACAAAACGTCCGTAGTGCAAGTCTGTTCTTACTTAACAGGGTCTTTATACGGTGTCAGGATAACCAGGTGGCTGTTAGAGGTAAATTTCGAGGAAGCCTTATAAATTGGCCACGTGAAAGGCAACGCTGGCTCAACTCCCCGCCTGTGATTTTTATTCTGAGACTTAATGATTATCATCGCAGAGCAGTCTCTGAGGGGGAACTACAATCTTTTTAACTCGAAGGATATGAAACGTAATTGGTACTGGGTCCTAAAGAATGTCTCTCATCGCTCGATCGTGTTATGTGGTATATATGTGGTAGATGTGGTAGGTGTGGTATCGCCGTTATGTGGTAGATTAAACAAGTATATTTAATCAACAGCATAATGGTCTTGATAAATTTTTTAATGTAAAAATTTCACTCGAAGTTTTAAAAAATTAATAATTTTCTGCTATTTTTTTCAGGGTTGATTTCATTGTAGGTGGTGTCATTGTAGAAAAATATATGGTCCAAAACCTGTATAAAGTTAAAAAAAATTAGTTTTTCCACCCCTTTTAGAGATAGAATTTTGACAAAAACTCTAAGTAAGGCTTAAAGCTGTCAGTCTTAATTTAATGATTATTATTACAATTATTTTTGGTGCCTATTTTTCCATAGAACTGAAAAAAATATCTTTTTTTTATTTCGTCTCTTCTGCCACCATGTACCTATAAATTTGGTTAAATATGGATGTGTACAATCGACCTCTAAATAATTCAATTTTATAATTAAATATGGTTATTACACTTCAAAGATTAGACCTTAAAATATTTCAAAGGTTTCACTATACAAAAAGGAGTGTTTGCTACTCGCTTCATAATTCATTTGATATCACTAAGTTGGTATGTGTCATATTCAAAAACTTTCCAACCACGAGTAGAACTCACGCTACGAGGGTTTCGTACACATATAGAAATTTATAAGCATTTAAATGTACGTAGTACTTCTATTGAACTATTTAAAAATAATCATTTTTCACAATGTAAGTATATTGCCTATTATATCTTTAAGAGGCGTAAATCATGGTGCGTGTTTATATTATTTTAATTTAATTTATATTATGTAATCATATAAATATATATATATATGATTACATAATATAAATTAAAATAAAATATATGTGTAATGTATCTTTCGCACGCATAATAAATATATATATTTTAAATTACAAAGTTCATGTGGTCATAATTTTCTTTTCAAATACATTTACTAATGTTGCCATAAATTTCCTTTTAATTTCGTTATATTTACTAATGTTGTCATAATTAACCTTTATTTTCGTTATATTTGCCAATCTTGTCATAATTTGCCTTTTAATTTCGTTATATTTACTAATGCTGCCATAAGTTTCCTTTCAATTTCGTTATATCTACTAATGTTGTCATAATTTTGCTTTTAATTGCGTTATATTTACTAATGTTGTCATAATTTTCTTTTTAATTTCATTATATGTACTAACCTTGTCATAATTTTCCTTTTAATTTCGTTATATTTACTAAAGTTGTCATAATTTTCCTTTCAATTCGTCATATAAAATACTTTTTCATATATTCAAAAATAGCGGTTTAGCTGGTGGACACTGGGGACAAGTAACTCTAATGAGAATGATCAATTCATAGCATAATATTTTGTAAACGGATTCACGTATCAAAAAAGCTTTAATAAGATACCCCAGTATTTTGAAAGACCTTTTAAACGATACACTGTATAATGGGTTATGCGAAAAAATCACCCCTATTTTACATAGAGGGAGGTACACTAAACACTTTTTTTAACGATTTTTTTTTTCATATAGGTGTTATATATATGTATAATCATATCAAACTCACCAGCTTATGGCACTAATAGTCCACGAGCAATATGGCTGTGACATACAGACAGGCAGGTAGACAGACTGACACTTCTAATCTATTAAGTTGCTTGTGCGTTTCATGATTTAAGTCACTTGTTTGGAGTTTCTATGAACTTTTTACAGACTCAACTAGTAAACTAGTAGAACTACTAGTAAACTAGGAGAACCTAGTTATCTCTTGTAGTTTTCTATACGTAACTCAAACAAAAATTATATAAAACACGTAACTCTACCAAATATGACCACAATTAAATGAAACTACGTGATGTAGTATTATTTCTACTTTCTTTAAGTTCTTTACCACGAGGTTTCGTAATATTACAACATATTCAGGTGGCCTATTAGCAATCTTAAGAACTTTCAACAGAATTTATATATTACACAAAACAATAGCGGAAGCTGGGTTTGTGCGGGTTTTCCCACTGCTTACGTTAGTGAGTTTATTATAGTGTAGCGGCGTAGAAAGTCCCTAAGAGTTAATTTTTGTTAATAGCCCACTTGAAGATGTTGTAATACAACAAAACCTAGGTCGTGGTAAAGAACTTAAATAAAGTATAAATAATGCTACATCACGTAGTTTCATTTAATTGTAAATAATAAATTTCTACCAAATTAACGCCAAATATATTCAATATTAAAAAATTACAACTTTAAAGTTCAATATTTCGTAAACGAATCCCTTTATCCGGAAAGTGTTCATGAAATACCCATTCGACGGTACCAACAATGAGGTAAGCGAAAAAGTCACCTCCTCTTCGCATTTTACAATAAAATCTTTTTTTTAAATGGTATTTCATGACTTTAATGGCGTTACAAATATGTACAACCCTATCAAATGTTAGTTGTTTAACACTAATAGTTCGCAAGTAAAACAGTTCTGACCTTCATATGCTCAGAAATACAGGCAAATATAGCAAAATTGTAAGAATCCATAGTCTGATTATGGAACCCTAATAACATTTAGGCCTTTTCACCACCCCGCGTAGATAGAGTTTTGAAAAACTATTTTTAATTGAGGCTGAATGTTGACATGTCAACTAATTAGTTTATATTTAGATTATTTATAAAACCTATTTTTTGAACTAAAAAATATGTTTCTTTCGTTTCGTCCTTTCTATCTTCATCTATGATATAATTTAAATAGATGTAGTTGTGTTTAATCAACCATTACTTAATACATTATAACTCGTTTACGAACATTTTGAGTGTTTATTTAAATCTGGTAGCTAAACTCCACAGAGGAAATCACGAAATACTTCAAATATTTCAAGATTCAAAACGGGTTGTTCAGTACGATAATTCAATTGATATAATCAAATCACTGATTGTGATAGAACAAAAATAAAAAAAACATTATTTATTACTTATATTATTAGCCAGAAAATACGTAAGTATTCTTGAAAAAAAAAATACGTTTGGATACCGAGCGAAGGTGAAGCGATATTTATTGAAAATAATGACAGTAAAACAATGCGTCAAGAAATAACTTCAAGTGAATATAAGGACACGCACAACGTCGGATGAAAAAAGAACATTTTCGCTAGTTGACTACTAAGCTCTAAAAAACAAGAAATAACCATTTTTGTGGAGAAATATTTACATTAACTAACACATAAGTCACAAAATAGTTATCCCACACATAAACACAGTCCTCGCGACACCATTTCTTAGAAATGTTGCATTATATCTCACTAGCGTGACCCGTGCGAAGTCTTCGCATTGTTTATTCCATTATGAAGCTCAGATGACAGATCAAACAAATATTTTACTAAAATTGACATATAGAGGCGCAAGTATCAAAAGCATTGAGCTAAAGCGCCACTTTGTTTATACGTGAGTGGATTTGAAATTAAACAAAAATTTTACCGACCGTCAATCATATTGACGTTGAGCCGTTAGATGGCAGCATTGCTGTTTTGTGTATATAATTTTAATAATTAATTAATTTGCAAAAACAATAGCAATAATACATTTTTTAGTTGTGGATGCCGGTAAAGCAAGCAATTATCTATAAAATGATATATAATTTACGTGGATTAGTTGTGAGGTTTTTTCTAAAAAGGGAGAGTAACAACTTAACTTAACCTTAGCGTATTAATATATATGATGATGATGATTACTAGCCGTTGCCCGTGGCTTAGCTCGTATGCGATTAGTATTTAATTTCACAGAATAAATCATTTGTAAGCCAAATTTCACGAGGATCGGCTAAATATTTTATGTACCAGAGTGAAGCAAACAGACAAACTCATTTTTATACTTGTTACATTATATGGGGTAAGTTAGAAAGGATTGGTGTATAAAAATAGTTATAATTAACCTATTATATAATTAACCGATAATTAACCTATCCTAGAAACTAAACGTTATTCTGGAAATTGAACCTAGCTACTCTACATGTATTAAGAAATATTAACTTGACATGAATTGCATTACGTCTATACACCTATCTGTCTAAAAATAGGGTAGTTGCCATTAAGTAAAATCCTGATATATTTTTGTTATGCTTAGTTGATGCAGGTTAAATTAGTACGGAAATCAATTTTATTCACAATTAAATATATTGTCAACGAACACAACCAGAACGCATATCATGAATATACGCAGTTAATTACATTGACATCGAACAATAACCAGAATGCATGACGTCACATCCTGCCAAACAAGTTACATCATGAATACACGACGTCACATCATGAATACACGCAAACAAGTTACATCATGAATACACGACGTCACATCATGAATACACGCAAACAAGTTACATCATGAATACACGATGTCACATCATGAATACACGCAAACACTTTTATTCACTAAAATATTTAAACTATTTAATACTTTTAGGTAATAAACACACGCAATTAAATATATTGTCAACGAACACCAACAATAACGCATGACGTCACATCATGAATATACGCAGTTAAATACATTGACATCGAACACTAACTAGAACACATGACGTCACATCTTGCAAAACAAGTTATTGTTGATATAGTAGTTCCGTATTTTTGCCCTTTTGTGTTCATTTTAACTTATTTCTGAGGTTTTTGTTTGAAAATAAAAAGACATCCATAATTGTTTGTAATAAAAGGTTTTACAAAAGCAGATAGCAATCATTTGCCCAAATCGACACGGTGATACCCGGAAGGGTTTTCGAATCGAACACTGATTTTTGCTGCGTAAAGGTTCGAAATATCAAAACTTCTGTGTAAGTATACATATAACTAAACAAAAAACAAGTGTTATTTTGTATTAATTATTGATATGTTTTCAGATTATGTTAACAGAAAAAGCGAGAAGCAAATTTTGGTTTCAAAAGTATTTGTAGCGTATATCCCATAATGTGATACTCTATATAATTCTCCATATCGTTTGACAATTGTAATAAACAAATATTTGTACGCATTACTGTAAAATAAACAAATAATGCAAAATTAAACTTGTGGTTAGGTTGTCTTACTTACTTACTTATTTTCAATAAATATCGCTTCACACTTATCGGAATCTTCCAATTATTTATTTAGGTTGTCTTACAATATTTATCCATATATTATATATATATATATATATATATATATATATATATATATATATATATTATCAATTAAATTTAACACTTAAATAAAACTTACATTAAAAGAGTCTACAATAATATAATTTAGAATTTGTAGACAAGTAATTAGGTCCCGTCTTGTACAGTTCAGTCTTTTTCCGTACTTCTGGTTTATGTAGCATATATATATATATATATATATATATATATATATATATATATATATATATATATATATATATATATATATATCAATAATTTATTTCATGTTTTGATTGTCGCACTAATACATTGTGGCACAATACAGTACCTATAAAACTTTCAAGTCATTATAAAAAAAAAGTTATTATCACACTCAACTTCACATATGTTTGTTTGGCAAGAGGTGATGTCAGTCGCCGTGGTAGTTGATGGAAAATGTGGTGGAAAATTGAAATGGGTATTTTACATTTATATAAATTTAAAATAAATCATGTGAACATTTGATTTTTGTTGAAATTTTTATATTTTGGGTATAGTAGACAGCAGGGCAAAATGTGAACTAGTTTTTGAAAATTTGTCAACTACCCTATTTGAACATAACTTTAATGACCCTTACGCTACTGACACTCCCTAAGGGTTGATTTCCAAAAAAAATCAAATTTAATGTTACCATAAATCTACCATACAGCATACAATGTTTATAAGTAATATAAATCGTATATAACATCAATATGTAAAACGCGTGGAGACTTTGTTGTGAAGAAAGGCTTACAACTGCTAATCATATATTTAAATTACTTAATTTCAAAAACTTATAATTTAAATAATTTTTCCTTATTTATTGTATAAAAAATAATTTTTCTAACTTTATTATTAACAAAAATAATAATATTTTTGTATGCACCTCTCTCTGCAATACATATAGCTTTATCCTATAAACGGATGCGCGCTTCCCATTCACTGCGCTATATCCTTGTAAACGAATAAAAAAATGCCTGTAACAAAACTTGAAAAGAATTTTGGGTTCTGCAATTTTTTGTGAAAAGCTTTAATGTCGTACAAGGCATAGAAAGTGAGACATTTCCGAAGAAAACAAATTTCGTTACCTTTGACCTTTGATATCCTAACTAGCGGAAATAATATTTTCTGATACCTTTCAACCCATATTTAAAAGGTCAAAATTAGGATCTCTGCAAATTATTTAATAGAACTAATAGAAAAATACTTATGAAATTAATTTCGTCATTTTAAATGTACATTATCAAAATTACAACAAAATAAATTAGTCTAAAACTTGCACCAATAAAACTATACAGTTTCAACTGGTTTTATTTGTTTTTCCATATTCAGAATCCACGAATACTATGTACATCTGTAAATGTATATCTACTGAGACATGCTATACTTTTGATAATTCTTTAAAAATAGTATTTTCAAAAAAACACCTGTTGGTCAACTTCCGGTTTTTTTGTTATTTTTTATACATGTGCTTCTAATTTTGAAGTGCATTGTTTTGTGTTGATAGTTTCATTAATATGTGAAACTAACTTAACGCCATCTATCGAAAAATTTATATAAGCATTTCTATATTGCTATCTGCAATATTTATTAAGATGTTTAAATAAGATTAATAAATTTAATTTTTTAATCAAATTGTTTTTAAGTTTTAATTTTTTTAAGTATGTTTAAATTAAGACCATATATCAGAGATGATCGGATCATCGATAATGTTGTTATTAAAAACATATATATTCATTTGTTATTAACGTACTAATGTATTTTTGCATATTCATTAAAAATAAAATTCATATTTATTTAAATTCCGCATGGTTCTTTAAACAGTATTAATATTAATTATTATTTTGTGCATATTTTTAATTAAATTATCTCGGTTAAAAATTTAAAAACCCTACTGATTACAATGGTTTGAAATGTACTTTAATTAAAAAAATGCTTTCTTATTTTTTAAATGTTTTGTAATATTTACCGTCCTGATTACAATGGTTTGAATGTTAATTAAAAAAAATGCTTTCTTATGTTTTAAATGTTTTAAGTACTTTATTAATAGTAATACTTAATAGATAAAAAAAACAATGAAATACGCCATCCAGAGTACACTTTTCATAATAACGAAAACAATTATTTTTTAAAAATACAATGTAAAATAATAACTTGTTATCAGTTTTTATAAATAAAAATGTGTTTTCCGTTAATATTTTATTTTTTAGAGCTAAAGAATTAATAATTGATGAATAAATAAATGACGATAAAGAAGTTTCACTTCAAATAAATGGGTGTTCTCTGAAACGATTTATTTGGGGTTCATCCCTTAAAAGTAAAAATAGAAACCTTAAAATATCGCTCAGTTCCGTTTGTTTCAACCGTGTTTCTCAGAAACAGTTTGACGTAGAAATTTTAAATTGGACATAGTAATATCGTCGCCGTGGTGTGTTGGGTTGATCACAAGGCATACCACCTTTGACGATGTGGCTCACCGCGGGGACCCGGGTTCTATTCTCGACCATTCGTCGAGGTTGGACTGACATTATGGTTGGCTGTAAGAGATTACTCTTGTAGCAATAAGTCCGCCATATGTATCATTAAAGTATATAAATAAATAGATATCTCAGTCGTTAACACTCAAATATATGGAATTTTTATCAAATATTTGAATGCTGGCTTAACTCGGAAAAACTTTTTGAAATTCCATACGTGGTGTGGGTATCGTTTGGAATGATTAGACACTAGGGGCTCAAAGATCGTTTATCTATAATTAATAAAAATATGTTCACCCTCATCTTATTTTTGAAATTACTGAACCAACGATTGTGAAAAAACAGAGTTTTCAGATGCAAAAGATTGTAGAAAAACTATAAAATTGATTTTAGATGTGAGAGTTTAATTATAATTATTTAGTCATAATTATTTATATAGTCGTAATCGCCTTAATTATATAGTCGTAATTATGTGTGGCAAATATATATCCGTAATTATATATGGCAAATATATGTACTCAATTATATAGTTGTAATTATATGTGGTAAATATATATCCGTAAATATATACTCGTAATTATATATGGCAAATATATATCCGTAATTATATAGTCGCAATTATATATGGCAAATATATATCCGTAATTATATAGTCGTAATTATATATGGCAAATATATATCCGTAAATATATAGTTATAATGATATATGGCAAATATATATACTCAATTATATAGTCGTAATTACATGTGGTAAATATATATCCGTAATTATATTCTTGTAATTATATATGGGAAATATATATCCGTAATTATATAGTCGTAATTATATGTGGCAAATATATAGTCGTAATTATATGTGGCAAATATATATCCGTAAATATATAGTCGTAATGATGTATGGCAAATATATATACTCAATTATATAGTCGTAATTACATGTGGTAAATATATATCCGTAATTATATTCTCGTAATTATATATGGGAAATATATATCCGCAATTATATAGTCGTAATTATATGTGGCAAATATATATCGGTAATTATATAGTCGTAATTATATGTGGCAAATATATATCCATAATTATATAGTCATAATTATATATGGCAAATATATGTCCTTACCTAATTATATTTATTGTTAGTAAATAATATTGCACTAGAAAATTCACGTTAGGGATGACTTACGATACATAAAGCCATTTTGCTTCAAGTGAAGTATGAAATTTTCGATGTGAAAGACAGACTGCATTTGGATATTTGTTTATCATTGTATTTATGTTTCACATAAAAGATATATAAAAAAAATAGCATATATCTACTTCTTACATATAATATATGAAACTTTGAAGCTTTTTTATTTAATTTTAATATGTCATATGATAAATCTTTCCGACAAATAGACGGACAAATTAATAATAACATTCCTTCTTTAAGTTCTTTACCACTAGCGGTAAAGAATTTAGAGAAAGTCGAAATAATTCTACATCACGTAGTTTCATTTAATTTGAATGATGAATTTCTACAAAAAACAAAACAAACGTGGCAAACGCTACTTAAATTCAATCATAGTATGAAGCAAAAATGTTTGGGAAACAGTGGCTTCATTCATTCATATAGTGTGGATCGTGTTTACTCGTTTGTTGTCAGTTGTCGTTCAGATTTCGTAGTGCGCAAGTGCTGTGGAGGGATATCAGCGTTTGTCACACTAGTATGTATTATGGGATTATATTATTTTTTATTATTAAATTATTAAACCAAACAATGATCAGTAACACTTTAAATTTTTTTACTGTGAAATACGAATATTTTAAGCAGCTTTTAATTCGTTTCATTTCTTTCGTTTCAATTATAACATATTTTGTAACAACGTTTCGAATCAAATTTTTTATTTTTCCTAATCATCTATATCTGTTTAAGTTTTCTTCCTTAAAAAAAATCAATCATTTTATTTGAAATCCCATTTAAAAAACCTAATTAATTTGAATGGCTTTTAGCGTTCATTAAAAATACGAGAAACAATTTTTTAACATTTTGTAAAACTGTTTTACGATTTTTTTAAAATATTTTATTAACAGCAATCTTTAAGAGATAGACAATGACGAAATATTCAATCCAGCGTACATTGTTATTCTAAATAAAATAATAATTTTTTTAAAACGTTACTTAAATATTTTTTTATAACTTTTTTTTATAAGTTTGCTATGAGTTTTTGAAAATAAAAATGTCCACAATATTAACAGAGATAAGAGCCCACCTGAAGATATTATAATACAACGATACCTGGGTCGTGATAAAGAACTTAAAGAAAGTAGAAATAATACTACATCACGTAGTTTCATTTAATTGTGATGAAAATTTTACTATAGTATATTTAAAAATAATGACAATTTTTTTAATGGAACAGTTTTCACAATACTTTTTTTTTAAATTTAACGTGCTTTTGTCATGGAGTCAGCGAATGATTCAATAAAAATTATAATTCATATCATATCAATGTACAAAAGTAAAACGCTTTCACCTATCAATGTACATACATCACCCCATCCATTAGAAAAATTAATTACAATTCCTATATTGCCTTTTCTCAAACAACTTTCTTTTCTTTAATCACCAGGGTGCGTTCGCCCACTGCGGGGATCATCTCTCCTGTCTTTCTCCATTCAACTGGGTTCTTTGTATTCCAATCAGAACTGGGTTTGCAGGTCAACAACAACCTACAGGTTAGCAATTCTGTATTATATTAATTTCGTACAGTCACAGTCTATACAAAATTTGTGGACCCATGAACGTTAAGCAGATGAACAAGGGAGGGGTCGTGTAAGGAAATTGGAAAGTGTTATTCAAATTTTGAAAAAGATCTGTTCCTCGGGGTTGTTTGTGCCTAAGTTTTTTTCTACCATTTTAAAGTTTCTATAGTAAAAAATATCCTTATAATTTTGCCAGTACGTACATCTACCCGTCTATGCGTCACAGGCTCACAGTTTCCTAAGTTTTAGGCTTATGGGCATAACATTTTGCAAGTAAATGCTCTGTATGAGCAACTCAATTAATATGTCTTAATGTATCTTTTCTCAATAGGCGCAGAGTGGAGCATTTTTTTATTCTTGAAATCAAATTCAGTTTGAAATATAATTGGGTACGTGTTTTCAAAATAAATATGAGTGACTGAATGAAGTGATTTTTTAGTTTTAAGCGAAGTAACTTTTAACTTTTTTTACTTTTTATGAAAGCGATTTTTCACTTTCTGCCGCAGTGGTTTTTACTTTTTAGCGAAGTAATTTTTCACTTTTTGGCGAAGTGACTTTTCACATTTTAGCGAAGTAAATTTTCACTTTTCGGCAAAATGATTTTTCACTTTTGGGCAAAGTAATTTTTTACTTTTTATTGAAGTAATTTTTCACTTTTTGGCGAAGTGACTTTTCACATTTTAGCGCAGTAAATTTTCACTTTTCGGCAAAATGATTTTTCACTTTTGGGCAAAGTAATTTTTTACTTTTTATTGAAGTAATTTTTCACTTTTTGGCGAAGTGACTTTTCACATTTTAGCGAAGTAAATTTTCACTTTTCGGCAAAATGATTTTTCACTTTTGGGCAAAGTAATTTTTTACTTTTTATTGAAGTAATTTTTCACTTTTTGGCGAAGTGATTTGTCACTTTTTATCGAAGTGGTTTCATAGTTATGTACTCCTCCATCTACCACCAATCAATACGTATTCTCTCTAATATTTTGACTATGGGTTTAAAAAATCCAAAAAATTCTAAATGATAAGGTTTGCCTACAACTTTGAAAAGATATAATACCGAACCCCACTTATATAATTTCACCCCACAAGAAGAATACCGAACCCTTCACAGACTCTGCTTCATGGAGAAACTTAGCTTAGTGATACAGTATATTAATTACCCCGCACAAAAAGTGGAAATTTTAAGGCGAAAGGTGGAAAATTAAAATACTCAAAAAACTATTTTTATAATTCTCTTGTGGGTATCATTTAAAAGAGCTTGTCATAATGGTCTTAATAATATTAACTTTTCACAATTTTAGGTAATATATCTTCAAAGATATACTAAAAAATGCCTCTTATCTCTAAGACTACTCAACCTAAAATTTTGAGAAAAAAGTTTTCAAAATCTTGTACAATGATTGTAGTGGAGTCATAACGATAATTCGAGATAATATAATTTAGAGACCTTAATGATAATACATGTATCCCCCCGTGCCTAATTATATCAGGTATTACTAAATATTTATTGCGCTTTGAAATTCACATCAATTATGACTTATGACAAATAAGGTAATTTCAATTCAAATGAGGCACGAACTCTCGATGACTCGCACTAAGTGCGGTTACCGTATTGGTTAACAGTAAATCTTTAATGCTATTATAAAAAAAAACACCCTTATGGTAAATTGTTACACATCGTCATTATATTTTTAATAATGTGTGAGCTAAAAATCAAACTTTTGATGACATTGTATAAAGAATCAAAATTAATTTCTAACCACTGTTTTACTGTGAATTGTTATTTTTCCAAGTACTTTGATAAAATACCGGAGTTAGACACAATCTATGAGCGGGTCAGACTCGTACTTTCTTAATAATGTGTAAGTCAAATATCAAGATTTTGATGCCAGAGAATCAAAATGGATTTTTAACCACTGTTTTACAGTGAATTGTTATTTTTCCAAGTACTTTGATAAAATACCGAAATTAAACATACTCGATGAGCGAGTCAGACTCGTACTTTCTTAATAATGTGTAAGTCAAATATCAAGATTTTGATGCCAGAGAATCAAAATGGATTTTTAACCACTGTTTTACAGTGAATTGTTATTTTTCCAAGTACTTTGATAATATGCCGAAGTTAGACACAATCTATGAGCGGGTCAGACTCGTACTTTCTTAATAATGTATAGTCAAATATAAAGATTTTGATGCCACTGTGTATAGAATGAAAATTTATTTATAACCACTGTTTTACTGCAAATTTACATTTTGTTGTTTATCTTCCCTTGTCCTGTATTTTTAAAAGAATTTATACAGCTTGTAAATAAAAATAGAATAGTTTTACTTCCCTAGAACCTAAGCTGCAAAATGTCTTAACCAATTATAGCACAATTCGTGTAAAATATCAGTGGAATGGTGGATGATTAATAGAAACTGTAAATGACTGGTAAAAATCACAATATCTCCAATTTCAATTTTTTACCATTTTAACTCAAGCCATATTAGAATTTAACTGATCTAATTTATTATCTAATTATAGCTCAATTAGTATAAAATATCAGTGGCATGGTAAAGACTCATAGAAATGGTAAATTACTGGTAATACACAAAAAAATGAATCGCAATATCTGCAATTTTAAATTTTTACCATTTTAAGTTAAGCCATATTAGAACCTAACTGATGAATTTCTTAACTAATCATAGCTCAATTCGTATAAAATATCAGTGGAATGGTAGATGACTCGTAGAAATGGTAAATTACTGGTAATAAACTAAAAAATGAATTGCAATATCTGCAATTTTAAATTTTTACCATTTTAAGTTAAGCCATATTAGAACCTAACTAATAGAATTTCTTAACTAATTATAGCTCAATTCGTATAAAGTATCAGTGGTATGGTAGATGACTCGTAGAAATTGTAAATTATTGGTAATAAATAAAAAAATGAATTGCTGTATCTCCAATTTTAATTTTTTACCAATTTAAGTCAAGCCATATTAGAATTTAACTGATAGAATTTCTTAACTAATTATAGCCATCTACCATGCCACTGATATTTTATAATTCTTATAAAATATCAATGGCATGGTAGATGGCTCGTAGAAATTATAAATTACTGGTAATAAACAAAAAATTAATCGCAATATTTGTAATTTGAAATGTTTACCATTTTAAGTTAAGCCATATTAGAACCTAACTGATGAAATTTCTTAAAAATCATAGCACAATTCGTGTAAAATATCAGTGGTATGGTGGATGATTCATAGAAACTGTAAATTGCTAGTAAAAAAAAATTTAATTGTTTATAAACTAATTTTTAAATAATTAATGATGGTTAAATTCTTACCATTACCCTCTTTCTTTTAACTTTTATAAGATTTCTAAACGATAAGTAAAACTAAAAACTTTTTTCTAGTACTTAATTACCCGCTCTAAAATTACCGCACGAATGATTTAAATTGACGAATGATTTAATTTTACCTATTGCATAATATTCAGGTTAGTATGACCTATTATAAGCTTAATTTCAATTTTCTACGTCAAGGAGTTTTCGAGAAAATCAGCTGTGAAAAACATGGACAGACAAATACGTGTGTAGTCGCGTTAACCGTTTATTTTTCGTTTCTAGATACTTAACCGTAAAAAAGCGACCCTAGTGGGGTCCGAATATATTCGAAAACTTTTAACATAGTTATTTATCGAAAGCTGTTATAATCTTACTGCAAGTGTTAAATAATTTCAAAATTTAGAATTTAATCGGTTTGTCCAGAAATGTTTTTTCTAAATTTATAATTTTTTGTAGTCTTATATAAAAACATAAGTTACGCTGTTTAGTAGAAAGTAAACTTAAGGTTTTTTAGATCAGTAAGTTTGATTAGATTAACAAAACAGACATATTCTAATTCGTGACTAAATTTTTCGAAATAAACGTAGTTAGAATTTTGTTTTTTAACTGAACTTTTTATGTACATTAGGTAAAACAGAAACTACAGAGAGGTGATTTTCTTCAATTTCCCGAAGAGAACAATGAAAATCGTTTTTTAGAATTCGGCATCAGGAACAATTATGATCATTTAAAAATAAATTAAATCAGTTTTCCGCTTGAAGGTAGATTTATGTCTATCACAATATTGAACTTGGCCGCAATAAATCCATATATCTCTAACGTTTTGCCTATGATAGTATCTACAAACTGTAACTACATTGCTACTATTAAAAATGCTTGAATTTAAGTCACATTTCTCTCATCCTGAGAATACTTATATTGTTCATAATATTGGTCTAACGAAGCTATTAATTACTACTAATAAACTCAGTGAAACAACAGAATAATTATTCCAAAGTTATTTCAAAAATTCAACGTGGCAACGTCACATTTCGTACACTAATACCTAACATATGACGTACATTTCGTATTAAAATATCTAGAACATGATTGTGAATACAAATTACATTTGTCAACATCAGATGGAAGTCTTTAGAACATGGTTAAAATTTATATTATTCTTTGCTTGTGTGCGTTCTTGTTAAATTATTTTCTTTTTTCCATTTAAGAAAGAGCATGAGATGCTGAAAAAAGATCATGAACAACGTATGAAAACGTCATTAGAACAGTGCTAGCAAATAATGGTTGATATAAAATTTTGCAACCAATTTTGTAAAAGTGTCAAAATTCCCCTTCAAATATTTTATCAATAAATGAGAAAATTTTTAAATTTATATAATTTAAAAATTGTTGCCAATAAATATTGGTCTTGGTGCAGCTGCATGCATTAAATTAAATAATGCTTCTCCTCCATTGTTTCGACTGTGCAAATTGAATTATACGAAGCCATTTTCTTTAAAAATAACTGCAATGCAAACTAATTGCAAAAACTGACGTGGTCTTAGATGTACTTGTCGAAATGTCAACTATTTTTAGGTTATACCAAAGTTAAATTTAGGTCGAGGTCGGAATAGTGTTTGACAGATGAAGTTATGACGATCTTATCGTATACCGAGTTTATTAGTAGTGTTTTATCTATTTTACTTTCCTTATGCAAAGTATGACTTTCTATTCCAAATTTATTAGTAATAGTGCTAGAATTTACTCTTTGCTTAACTCTGGTTATATGAAGACCATCTACCTTTTCATAGATATTTTTCTGCGGTTAAAAAATGATTTTCATTGTTCTCTTCGGGAAATTGAAGAAAATCACCTCTCCGCAGTTTATTTATTGTTTTCTTTATTTTAGTAATCTATAATAGCAATACAAATCATTGAACATTTTTCCATGTTTTCATATCGTCATCGATATTTTCGTGCATATATAATGGTACAAAAGTTTAATTCAAAAAGTCATTCTGTTTAATCCAGCTATATTGGTATAAAAATTTAACTCAAAAATACGTTCTGTTTAATGCAGCTATAACGGTATGAAGTATTAACACAAAAGTGCATCCTGTTTAATTCAGCTATAATGGTTTAAAAGTTTAACTCAAAAATGCATGTTGTTAAATGCAGCAATAATGGTATAAAAGTTTAACTTAAAAGTGCATGCAAATTAATACAGCTATAATGGTATGAAATTTTAACCCAAAAATGCATTCTGTTTAATACAGCTATAACGGTAATTGGTAATTGTATAAAATATCGGAAATTGTATAAAAGTTTAATTCAAATATGTATCATGTTTAATGCAGCTATAATGTTATGAAAGCATATCATTTGGATATTAAAAGCAATGCCATGATTAAAGTTTCACCTCAATGCGATAAGGTATTTTTGCGCCAAACTGTAAAAAGAAAGAAACAGAACTTTCCTCTTTCTAAAATTAATACGATAAACTTTCAATCAATATATATAAAATGTCGTAACAATATTTTGAGACAACTCCTTATGCATACAAAATACTAAGAAAAAATAAACATTACACAAATATTGAAATGAGATCGAGTACCATTAAAAGGTCGTTTAATACTTTTTAAACAACATTTAAGAATTTTTAAAATTATTTTAAGACTACCTTTCCCTTTGGAAAAAAATTAGTTTAAGGGCATTAATAATTATCCGACGACGATTGTGATAATTTGGAAACTACTCAACATTGTTCTTATTATAGAAACTACCAAGCACTGATACGCCCGGTGCTTGTCGTGTATATATATATATATATATATATATATATATATATATATATATATACACACACATATATATGGTTTATATATCACCGATTGGTAAATGTACTACGGTAAATACGTAAAACCAGTTATCGGAAATGTTTTTTAATGATTTGTTTTTAACTTTTAGTATTGTACGTTTACTAAGTCTTGGATTAAAAAAAAAGCAAAAAGCTCCACAAAATTACATGTCATTTACTATGATGCATTGAACACGAACAGTGAATACTGTTGACGTCGAAGAGGTACTGAAGAATGAAAGTGTATTGAGAAAAACAAAGATACAAATACTAGAAAAACAAAGACACATTCTATAATTTATGAATCACTCTATAAAAAAAAATCTTATCAGTAGCACACAGTGCTAAACCTGATTTAGCTGTGTAAAATGTCGGTTCAAGATGGCGCATTCTGCCAAAATCGATCTTGAATCAGTAGAGGATATAAAGAAAGACTGCCAATTTCATTAAATTCTACTGAGTTTACTGAAGTTATCGTATTGAAAACGCATTGCTTCGCTCGTTGTAATTATACTATTTAAAAATCCCCGTCTTCGGGTTGTGACCGGTACTCAGAAAAATCATTTTATTTTTGATGAATGAATATAAATTAAGAGATGGCGTCATTCTTATTTGTCGAAAATTTTTCCGGGCATATTTGAATAGCTCATCTGTTTTTTTTCAATGAAACATAATTACAGAACAAATACCAAAATATGACAAACACCTATCGCGTATCATTAAAATCAGGTAAAAAAAACGATTATGACATTAGAGCGTATATTAACGAAAATGACCTTATTAGGAAAATGAGCATATTTGAAAAATTATTTTTTTATGTTTTTCCTTAATGTTTTTTTTTGTACTGTTCAAATGAAAAAATATCTTCAAATGAATATTGAGTCACTAAGAAAAAGTAAACAAATTTTAATAAAGTGTTTTGACTCATGGAAATAATGAATAACTGAAATTTCGTGGTGAGTCATCGTCTTCTGAAATATTAACGAATATATTTAACGAGAAGCGGTCGAGTTCATGTAGAAAAACGCACAAGGCAGGTTTCTATATTTTCCTCGTTTTCCATATATCTTGTGGAATTGTTGATGCAAATTAATCGAAATAATTTTTAAACATATTTCTTGTCAGTCTTGAATTTTCACAGAATTTTCAAATTTATTTTGGAAAAGTTCAAACCTCAGTTCTGCCGTGAGAAGCTTCTGGACGAAAATGTACAAAGTTATGACGCAATTATAACCATAATTAGATAGTTAAGTAACTTAGAAACTTAGCATTTTGCGAGCGGTATCTAAAAATTAAAAATGATAAAGGAAACCTCGGTTTGAAAAGCCTGTGGGCGAGAATCTACGAAATTATGACGCAATTAAAACCATAATTAGGTAGGTAAGTATGTATAAATAAATACAAAACACTAAACATCGATTTCCGATCATATTTACATATTATGAAAAGCGGAAACTTATGTAGGAAAATATTAATGTGTTGAGGCTCATTAATCAACACAAATGTTTGTTTTATGTTTCAATAAAGAGATATTATCAATTTTTTTCAAGAGTTCCTGATATTGTTGGTAAGGAACACCCATTCATTGAGGCGGGCGAATAAAGTCTTTGTCTCAAATTGTATTTAATACTAGCTGTCCGTATCAGCTTTGCATGGACAAAAAACAATCATGACTGCATTTCTTTTTAATCCATTTTATTCGTTTTTTTATATAAATAGGTGTTTATTTTTAATTGAGAGCCTGAATTCAAATTTGAATTTTTTTCTTTAATTGTTTCAAAATCTCCATACAATTTTCGATACCTCTTTTTCACATATTTAGGAAGTGAATTTCGAAAAATCGGTGAAAAGATTCCTTTATTAGCAAGTTCCTAGAAGGAAAAGCAAATATATTGCTAAATTCCAAGTTTTCAGACTTTATAGCTCTGGTTATTTCGTTGTGGGTCAGTTAGTCAGTGAGTTGTACTTGGTTTTTACTGATATATATATATATATATATATATATATATATATATATATATATATACACATACATATATTGCTTTGTATTCATTCTGAACCTTATCTGAAGCATTCACACACAATTTAGTTTACATATAGTTCTAAAATTGTAGAAGCTGTGAGGCTGTGACAGGCGGAAACATTACGAAATTACAAGGTCTCCTTGTTAGACTACAATAGCTAAAAATAAATAAAACATAACTGGACTGCTTCATTTATAAAATGAGGCTCATTTTATAAATAAAATAACCCTAAGTAACCAAATCTTATTTTTTGTATTAAATGCATGAAATTTTATATCACTTCAGTAAGCATAAACTTACACATTTAAGACAAACTTATCACAAATTATGTAAACGTGAAAAACATGAAAAAAAAACGTTGTGCCATTTTATTACCGTAAAATTATTAAGTTATTGTTACAAAGCATCTAACATTTGTGAAAATTTCGTGGAAATCGATTTATTGGCTTCAAAGAAAAGTTTGGTTTGAAAAAAAAAACCAGTTTTTCATTACATTCGTATTTTTTCATTATATTCGTAAATTAGGTCCTTTCGAGGTGTTTTTCATGTACATACTCTCAGGTCACTTACTGTCGCAGCCTTTTTCTTAGGTTCAATTTGATTTTTTTCGCACATGATTTTAAGTATAGATATAATTATAACATTTGATTTTTCATATTAATTTTATTAAATTGTCACAAAACAGTTTTTTCTGGAAGTAAACATAACAATATTTACCTTGCGGCATGTTTTAAAGACACAATTAAAGCAAAATTTTATCAAAATGTGGTTTTTGCATGCCAAATGGTGTGTAAAACCGTCTTTTGTTACGGACATTGGGTTGCAAACAAACACATTGCAACCAATTCCAAAACTAATTGAGTATTTGATAAAATTTAGTGACATTGTGTATAAAATTTCTTTGGTCTGGATGATTAGTACGGCAACTAAAGTATTTGATTCTTGCGTTTATTAACTGACCTGTACAAAGTTACCTTTAAAACACCTTATGTCAACAAAAGTATAAAACGGATTTCTCAATTGTATTTGACAGTTTTTATTTCAGTGGTTAAAACACATTTATTTTAGAAAAGGCCCTATTTGTATATTTGTATTTATCTATACATATAATAAAATTGTAACAGAGTGAATTCTGTATATAGGAAATATTTTAAAAAGTGTGATTGATTTGGCGGATAGAATGATAAGAGAAGCCGGAATACCTGTTTTTAGAATTTTTGTCTGTTTGTTATTTTGAGCGTCAATTACGCAAAATCTACTCGACGGATTTTGATGAAATTTTGTGTGGTTATAGTACATACAGAAGAGCAACATATGAAAGAAAGAAAAGAAAAAAAAAATATTAATAACTTTTCTCATTCCGAATTTCATATGAAATATACCAATATCGCGGATGGATATTTTATGCAAAACCCACAAATAAAACTATGTTTTAGTAAATATAATGAAATTTTAGTCATTTTAGTAACTTTAGTCAATTTATATAACTCTTAATCAGATTTGAAACTAAATTTAGCAATATGTACTACGGCACTTTTTAAATGCTTTTTTTCATATAGTTATCACATTTAGTTCATTAGTTAAAACATTAACAATGTTTGCGGTGTTTTTAACTCATTAATAACCGAGGTCATCTCGCATCAACGCGTCACGCAATGCAATTGTAACAAGTATCGAATCGCGTCATTGCACTCTCAAGGTTGAAGTCCGACCTAAAAAAAACTTGGAACGAAACGGGAAAAAGTGTACAACTTCACTGTCGAATCTTATTTCCAGTTCCTTCTGGCTCGCTTTTTACTATACCAGATACGCTTCCGCGGTTAAGATGTAGCTTTACTTACCATGGAATTTGAGTTACCTTCCTTGGGAAAAAAATGGTCAAGCATAAGTCAGGCATTAGGTTGTTAGGGTTCCGTGTATATAAACTGAAAATTGAACTCGATAAGAAGTTGTTTTATATACTCGCTCACCGCTGTATC
The DNA here is from genome assembly GCA_039881145.1 of Druceiella hillmani. Taxonomy (NCBI): domain Eukaryota; kingdom Metazoa; phylum Arthropoda; class Insecta; order Lepidoptera; family Hepialidae; genus Druceiella; species Druceiella hillmani. The sequence goes on along the minus strand of JAYKKI010000064.1, from coordinate 8,543,798 downwards.
TGTATTTTTATCGCTACAAAAGTTTTTACTTAAGAACTTATCTCTATGATAGAATGGTGACCTTTATAAATTTGGTGACATTTATATATTTTATAGCTTTCACCACAATTGATTTTCGATTAAGGCAGCGTGGTTTACATGTAAGTTTTGGTCTTTCGAGGTACAGTTAGCAATAAATTTAATATAGATTTTACAGCTTCTACTAACTGGGGCATGCTATACCAGCTGGTCTTTCCTTTAGGAATTGGAACATTTTTAGGGTTCCCTATATTAAAAAGAAAATACGTATGTAACCCTTATAAGATAATTCACTTGTCGCTCTGTCTGTGCATCACTGTCGTTTTCCTCACAAACCGCTTAATGAAGAAATTTGAATCTTCAACAGGTAACGCTCAAAAATATTCATTTGGAAATTTTAGGGGAGAGAGGGGTTAAGTTAAGTAAATTAATTTTTTTTAAATCCCAGTATAGTGCGATATATCGTTTGAAATAGGTCTTTTAGAAGCCATGCAAAAATTATCCTAGATCGTATAACTGTTGTATGTGCACCATGCTTATATATAAATATATAAATATATATATATATATATATATATATATATATATATATATATGTATATATATATATATATATATATATATATATATATATATATATATATATGTATATATATATATATATATATACATGACTAATAAATTCTTTATATGTAATTTGTAATATTTATAAGTGTACGGAACCCTCGCCTTATGAGTTACACTCATGCTTGACAGGTTCGAATACTTCTAATGAGATGTTATTGCATAAAATTATAAATTTAATTTATTGCAAAACGAATCTTCTATACGCAACAAAGTTTTATCCTTATTTCGGAACTACGACATTCGACTTTTCATTTCCGGAATTCTAATATATGGAAAATGAATTGAAAATTCCGGATATCCGGAATTCATGTCACTATCGACATATTGTAGTAATATACTTTTATTTTTGCAGAAAAATGTAAAGTTTTATCCTGCATTAAATATAATACTAATTGGGTTAAAAAGTTGGTCATATTTTAATTCGAAACACGACTGCGTGAAAATCTTATCGAAAATTTCGTACCAAATATGTCTACTTGTTAAGCACAATTGAGTAATGAGTATAAAAATGCGCTATTTAAAATACATACTAATATTTCACATAAGCGAAGCTGCACATATAAACGATGTATCTATTACTCTGTCATATATATTACACGCATAAAGTCTGTAGGGATTCGTTATTTTGTTGCAAAATTCATTATATAATGACACATTTAAAAAAACTTATTTTCACTCGTTTTAAATAAATCACATTCTGGTGTAATCACAGTCAGGCGATTGACTAATGTAATAATAATCTGGTGCAATCAGTCAGGTGATTAAGTAAATATTGTCCAGTTTCGGATCCTGTTATTGCAATAAAATCTAATTTAAAAAAAATAAACCGACTTGATATGTGTGCTTGCCTATACTATTTAAAATAACAAAATTAACTAAAGAGGATTTGTTCCTTTTTAGTATTACAATATGCACAGAATCAATCCAAAATCCAAATCAAAAGTAGTAACCTAAGAGGTAAATAAATAATGGAATAATATATAGGTTTTAATAATGGAATCATATTTCGGAACATTCAGGCGTCTGTCCGTTTTTTCGTCACATCCGTTTCCCTCAAAAATAGTTTGACTTAGGAAGTGGAAATTCAGCATGGTGATAGAGCTAGTAATCTGCATATTTAATAATCTTAAAAAACAAAAAATTATCTGAAAGATTAGCAGCAAGTTTCGTAAAGAAAATGAAGCAAAACATCGTACTCGTGAATGATTGTACATAAGATATTATTGAAAACGTCTATGAAAATGATTCGTTCCCACTTTTCCGAATGAGCTAAAGTTCAAATTATGAATAACAGATATACTTATGTTTTATTTGGCGTATAGATAATTAAACAATCATTGTGACATGTTATTTTCTTTTCAAATAAGTGTTAGCACTATAATATTTTCCCGTGTCGCCTACAAATCATATACGTATTTTAAGATAATGTTTTTCTAAAAACTGAGCTTTTACTCTTATTTCGATGTATATTTTCGTAGATTCTTCTGTGTTTAAAAAAAAATATGTCTAATGTATGATTGTTAAAATATGTCTAATGTATGATGTTTTTTCAAAAACATTAAGAAAGCTTTAATGTTAATATCGATTATAAGTTGGCCGCTGATGTAAGGATAAGATGGCCATTTAATTTCTGTTTTTTTTCTCCCTTTACTTTTTCGTTACTTTTTTCTTTGGATATACCATATAATTCATTATATTTTACATATAATTCATTTATATTTATATACATAAATATTAATGAATTATACCGTTCAATTACATGCGATTTTAAGGATTTTCGTGTCTTGAAGTTTGGTTAAGTAATAATTAGAACTTCTTTTGCAGGATCTTTTTAAATATTACGATGAATCTCAAATTACCAGGTTTCTATGATAGGATCAAGCAGGTTTTGTAAATTAAATATTATCATAGTTTTTAAGGATAAAATAATAACGGAACATTTGCGGGCACTGTTTGCTTTGTAATTTTATTTTCAATTTATTAAATCTATATATTTTGTGTTATCATCACATTTTTCTTTTTTTTTAATAAAAATTATTTAATTTTACGTCCATTCACATTCTATATAATAGATGCCGTTATGTTATGCAAAAATAAATAATGCAATATATTTTACGAAGTAGTCAAGTTTTGTCTGAAATTACGTACAGTATCCTGTAAACTTATTTTGATTTGTATGTTTCATGATATACGAAGAAAGTCTGTGCTTATTTTAGAACTCGCTCTGAGTATGTGTCAGTTTTTTTAATTTATATGCTTTGAATTCTTATAGGACCACAGACTTGAATATCAATGTATTTTCATTTTAAATTTATATGTTTTGCATTATTACGCGGTAGATTTCATGAAGTAGTTAAGTTTTGCCTGAAATTATGTACAGTATCCTGCAAATTTATCTTGATTTGTATATTTCATGACATACGAAGAAAGTCTGTGCTTATTTTAGAACTCGCTCTGAGTATGTGTCAGTTTTTTTTTATTTATATGCTTTGAATTCTTATAGGACCACAGACTTGAATATCAATGTATTTTTATTTTAAATTTATTAAATTTATATGTTTTGCATTATTACGCGGTAGATTTCATGAAGTATTTAAGTTTTGCCTGAAATTATGTGCAGTATCCTGCAAATTTATCTTGATTTGTATGTTTCATGGCATACGAAGAAAGTCTGTGCTTATTTTAAAACTTGCTCTGAGTATGTGTCAGTTTTTTTTTATTTATATGCTTTGAATTCTTATAGGACTACAGACTTGAATATCAATGTAATTTCATTTTAAATTTATTAAATTTATATGTTTTGCATTATTACGCGGTAGATTTCATGAAGTAGTTAAGTTTTGCCTGAAATTATGTACAGTATCCTGCAAATTTATCTTGATTTGTATGTTTCATGACATACGAAGGAAGTCTGTGCTTATTTTAGAACTTGCTCTGAGTATGTGTCAGTTTTTTTTTATTTATATGCTTTGAATTCTTATAGGACCACAGACTTGAATATCAATGTATTTTCATTTTAAATTTATTAAATTAATATGTTTTGCATTATTACGCGGTAGATTTCATGAAGTAGTTAAGTTTTGCTTGAAATTGTGTGCAATATCTTGCAAATTTATTTTGATTTGTATGTTTCATGACATACGAAGGAAGTCTGTGCTTATTTTAGAACTTGCTCTGAGTATGTGTAAGTTTTTTTTTATGCTTTGAATTCTTATGGGACCACAGACTTGAATATCAATGTAATTTCATTTTCAATTTATTAAATTTATATGTTTTGCATTATTACGCGGTAGATTTCATGAAGTAGTTAAGTTTTGCCTGAAATTATGTGCAGTATCCTGCAAATTTATCTTGATTTGTATGTTTCATGCCATACGAAGAAAGTCTGTGCTTATTTTAGAACTTGCTCTGAGTATGTGTAAGTTTTTTTTTATGCTTTGAATTCTTATAGGACCACAGACTTGAATATCAATGTAATTTCATTTTGAATTTATTAAACTTATATGTTTTGCATTATTACGCGGTAGATTTCATGAAGTAGTTAAGTTTTGCTTGAAATTGTGGGCAGTATCTTGCAAATTTATTTTGATTTGTATGTTTCATGGCATACGAAGAAAGTCTGTGCTTATTTTAGAACTTGCTCTGAGTATGTGTCAGTTTTTTTTTATTTATATGCTTTGAATTCTTATAGGACCACAGACCTGAATATCAATGTATTTTCATTTTAAATTTATATGTTTTGCATTATTACGCGGTAGATTTCACAAAGTCGTCACATTTTGCCTGAAATTATGTACAGTATCCTGCAAATTTATCTTGATTTGTATGTTTCATGACATACGAAGAAAGTCTGTGCTTATTTTAGAACTCGCTCTGAGTATGTGTAAAATATTTTTTTTTATTTATATGCTTTGAATTCTTATAGGACTACAGACTAAAATGTCAATGTAATTTCATTTTGAATTTAATAAATTTATATGTTTTGGATTATTATTTAATTTGACTTTTTTTAAATAAAAGTAATTACATTTTATGTCCATTTAAACATAATAGATGCCATTATGTTATGCAAAAACAAATAACACGGTAGATTTCATAAAGTCGTCACATTTTGCCTGAAATTACTTACAGTATCCTGTAAATTTATCTTGATTTGTATGTTTCATGACATACGAAGAAAATCTGTGCTTATTTTAGAACTCGCTCTGAGTATGTGTAAAATATTTTTTTTTATTTATATGCTTTGAATTCTTATAGGACTACAGACTTGAATGTCAATGTAATTTCATTTTGAATTTAATAAATTTATATGTTTTGGATTATTATTTAATTTGACTTTTTTTAAATAAAAGTAATTACATTTTATGTCCATTTAAACATAATAGATGCCATTATGTTATGCAAAAACAAATAACACGGTAGATTTCCCAAAGTCGTCACATTTTGCCTGAAATTACTTACAGTATCCTGTAAATTTATCTTGATTTGTATGTTTCATGACATACGAAGAAAATCTGTGCTTATTTTAGAACTCGCTCTGAGTATGAGTAAAATATTTTTTTTTATTTATATGCTTTGAATTCTTATAGGACTACAGACTTAAATGTCAATGTAATTTTATTTCCAATTTATTAAATTTTAGATTTTCCTTTTTTTTAATAAAAGTTATTACATTTTATGCCCATTTAAACATAATAGTTGCCGTTATGTTACATAAAAGTAAATAACGTGGTAGATTTTACCAAGTGGTCAAATTTTGCCTAAACTTGCGTGTAGTTTAAAGTTTATTTTGATTTTTATGTTTCATGACATACAAACAAAATCTGTGTTTATTTTAAAACCTGCTCTGGATACGTGTCAAACATTTTTTTTTATTTACATTCATTGAATTCTTGCAGGTCCACAGACTCTACATCAATGCAAATTAGGAGAACTTCTGGAGTACCATAGCATGCCATCAAATTAAAAGGACATCAAACCAACACATAGCCAAAATGGAGATGGGAAATTTGGTGGAGGAAATCCATTTGAATAATGGTACCGGTAATTCCAGCTTCCACCTCCAAGATTCCTTCGAAATTAACGTGGGAGACACGAACTGGATCTTGACTTCATCATTCATTATATTCACGATGCAAACGGGTAAGTAATTACTTTTATATATAATTACCCCTCGATTTCTTTCCCCAGACAGCGTGATCAATGTAGATAACTCTGTCTACGGAACTTTTCTATTCTGATATTTTTTTTTGCTTCACCCATAATTTTTAGGATGTCCCATAATTTTTAGGAAAGAAAAAGAAAAAGATAATGGAATAATATATAGGTATTTTGAAACGTTCAGGCGTCTTTCCGTTTTTTTCGTCACATCCGTTTCCCTTAAAAATCATTTGAACTAGGAAGTTGAAATCCAGCATGGTGATAGAGTTACTAATCTGCATATTTAACAATTGTAAAAACCGAAAAATTGTCTGAAAATTTAGCAGCAAGTTTCTTATAAAAAGTGGAACGAAATCTCAATCGTAAGGGATTGTACATAAGACAGTTTGAAGGTGTTATTGAAAATGTCTACAAAAATAATTTATTCCTAATTTTCCGAAAGACTTAAAATTCAAATTATGAATAACAGGATAACGAGAAGTTTGCCGAAAGTTTATTGGAAAACTATATTTTTTTCAAAATTTTGATGTTCAAAATTTTACTATCTTTTTACGTCTACGAAATATATAGCAGGGAATATTTTATAAATATTTTTGTTAAAACCAAGTTGAAAACAGCACGGAATAGAGGGTAGGGACAGGAAGGTCCTTACAAAATGGAGGCAGTGTACAGACGCTGAGCACGAAGGAAGAAACGAAAGAAAGTGAGAACCAATCGATAGAAAAAAGAATCAGTAAAATTGATCAAGAATTGCTATATTAATACGTGTGTACTCACCAATGAAGGAATACGTATATGATTTACAAACACTTATGTAAATCAACTGTACCTACATATAATCAGATTGTAACAGAGTAATTTTTTTACATGAAAAATATTCTGAAAAGAGTACTTGATTTAGCGTGTATAATGATTATAGAAGCCAGAAAACCTGTGTTTAGAATTTCTGTCTTCTACCTGTCTGCATGTTAATTTGTTCGTCAATCACGCAAAATTGACTAGACGGATTTTGATAAAATTTGGTATGGTAATATTTATTTATTTATTATCTTTTACGTATTATACATATATCGGGCTTATTGCTACATGAGAAATGTCTTCCAGCCAACCATAACAATTGGTATAATAATTTAGTTGGTAGACTGTAAGAGATTTTCCAATGAAAATTTTTTATAGCACATTAGGCGAAAAAGAAATTAAACAAAAAAATTTAAAATTATAAGTAAAAGAAACTATTGACATGATTTGGGATAGGAAATACAGGGAAGGACAAGGATACAACGGAAAAGGTTTCAGTTGAGGCAGGACTTTTTCACTCGATCTTTGAAAATATTTAGAGACATTAGGGCCATAATTCATTAGGGACATAATTCATTAGGGCGCAAACATAGCATTAATACAATTTTATTATATAATTATACTTAGTTCTTTTTAATAGTGAATACCTAAATTTTAATTTATTTAATTATTCTTGTAATTGAAAAATAAAAGACATAAAAGGGGCCATGAATACATTTTTTTTGTTTTCCTTGGAGGCTCAACGTAAAAAAGGTTGCGAATCCCTCTTGTAGATGGAAGGATGGTATGTAATTTAAAATTATACATGTAGATTTAGTTAAAAATATATATCATGTTCCTTAGGTTTTGGCATGTTGGAGTCAGGATGTGTATCCATTAAGAATGAGTCCAACATCATGATGAAGAACGTCGTAGACATTGTCCTCGGTGGTAAGTGCCTTATTTTGTTTCTATTTATCTACATTACTTTCCATTTACTTGTGAAAAGTTTCATAAACAACACATTCTGACATATAACAAATGTCCTTCATGTATCATTTTCTGCCCTTCATGCTTCACGGGGTCCTTTACTGACCACAGTTGGTATTCTATAATTCCAAAATCAATTACAGATTTTGTTAATTTCCAGAAAATCGTTACTTAATTATTATTGGAACGAAGTTCTTTTATGCAGCTTACGGTAGAACGAATTGGCAGATCGTCACGTAAATAAAAAGTGTTATACCTCCTCCAGGCGACTTTTCCCTCTCTTTCTCTCTGTCTCTTTCCATTATATACGGTTGTATGTATGTGTGCGAGTTCGTGCGAGTATTCAGTAGAGCAGCAAGCATTGTAAACATGCAAATATTAATTAATCTTATTTGTTGATATTTACAATAGTGAAAATGCCGAATAAAAGTCATCTTGCAATGAGGTTTGTCTTTCATGTGAAACACAGATTATATTGATGTCAAATGTCAATGTATTTTTTCTCTACTGGCTTTCTATTTTAAGCCAATTATATGCCAGGCCCTTTTGCAATTCGGTATGTATTTATTTGCATTATAAATTATAAATTATTATTTTATCTATTATTGAATACTTAAAATTGATAAATTCAATAAATTTCCGGCAAGTTCATTTATTTTCATTATTACTATAACATTTATTAAAACTATAACATTTATTTTAATTAATTAAAAATTAAGTAAATTTAAGAATAATTTTAACATTAAATTTGATTATTCTAAAAATGTAATATTTTCCTATTTTATTATTTTTTATTTATTATATTTTTTTTATTTATTAAATCAAACAGATTTAAAGTTAATTATAATTTTAAATTTAATTATATTAAAAATTTAAATTTCATTATTTATATTTTTTTAAGGTTAGTTATTCCAATTTTTTTAATAGATCAAATTTAAAATTACTTTTGGAATTAAATTTAGTTATATTAAAAGTTGAAACTTATTTAGTTTTATTTTAATTATTTTATTTTATATTTAAATATTTCAAAATTTATATATTATATATATATATTACATCTATATCCCAAATAGCAATAGATTTGCATTTACAATTTAATACAACTCTGCAGGTTTAACCTACTGGATGTTTGGCTACGGAATGTCCTTTGGCCAAGACCCGGGCACGAATCCATTCATCGGTGTAGGAGAGTTCTTCGTGGACCCCGTTGTGGGGGACGCCCTCATGGGGCCCGTCTTCGCAGCGTTCCTCTTCCAGCTGTCGTTCGCCACTACGGCCACCACAATTGTGAGCGGCGCTATGGCTGAAAGGTATATCCTTTATCAGGTTTAAATTTGTCTAATATATGTTTAACGAGCGAAAATTCTCGAGATTTTATTATTGAACTATTTGATGGAAAATTAAAATGAACGGAAAATTTAGAAATTTTGAAACTTATCCACGTGTTTATTCCATACTAGAGTTCATTTTTGAAGTTAATTCTTAAAAGTTTTTAGTAAAACCATTTCGTAGTAAGTAGATGATTAAATTAAAGATCTCAGTTAATAAAGCAACATTAAAAAACCTATCAAGAACCAGCAGAACTCGCACTGCGCAGGATTCATACATGTTTAGACATTTATAAATAATTACCTAATATATTTTCATCAAAACATTTAAAAAATTTAAAATTTTCGGAACTTAAATATATTACCTAGTATTGAATATATTTTTTTAATTTTGTAGAAATTCATTATTCACAATTAAATGAAACTACGTGATGTAGTATTATTTCTACTTTCTTTAAGTTCTTTACCACGAACTAGGTTTCGTTGTATTACATCTTGAGGTGGGTTATTAGCAAAGATACCCTTAGAATCGAAACCCAGGTCGTGGTAAAGAACTTAAAGAAAGTAGAAATAATACTACATCACGTAGTTTCATTTAATTATATTACCTAGAATATATTCCCCAGGCGCATATTTATAAATAAAATTATAAGTCCACGTAGAATTAAAAATCAGTGGTTTTTGGGTTTTTTTCATTACTTGTACAATGAGATTTCTCATTATGTCGACTTTCAAGATTGTAGGTTGACCGGAAGTACCCTATAGGTTTTGATATTCAGAGTAAGACTATAATAAAAACAAAGAAAAATACGCTTCAAAGAGCCATATCTTCTTGTAGTGTGAATAAAAAACCAAAAATGTAAGAATATAGGCGTTAATACAAAATATTACTTTCCACTTAATATCTCAAACCATTTCTGAAAAAAAAAATTTTGACAAACAAACGGACAGACGTATAGACAAGTGATTCCACAAGGATTACTTGTTTTTTAATTTTGAAGGACGGAACCCTAAAAAGAAAAAAGACGTATATGCACCCTAGAATATTGTTGCCCATCTTATAATTGGATAAGTCCTTTAAAATTAAATTTAAGATGTATTTACCACTGCTAATTTTTTATTTTGAAATATAAATCTTAAAATTGAGCGGTGACTTCCTCTACTCCTGTATCCCTCTAGTGTCAATTTTCTTTATTATCATTTACTCTTCGGAAATATTTCCAGCTTTTTCCAATTAATGGCCTTATTTCTATTATTGCTGAACGCACCCAAGATTCATTCTTGTACATAATATATAATATAATTAATTCTCTTTGTTTTCCTAAGTACTTTTCATCATTATTTGGCTTCTTTAGCGCATCATTGAATAATATAATTTAAAATTCAAATAATATAATTCAGTCTGTCAACAGTAGATCCTCGTTTTTTTAGAATAAACTATTCAGAAATTCAAACTTAGCACTTCGAACATGTATCTTATCATTTTAAATTACTTTACGATATTTCTCTGGTTCGTCTGTATGTCTGTATGTGTGTGTGTAGGTACGCGATTTTCTCAAAAACTACTGAACAGACTCTGATGATTTTTTTACCCTTAGAATCTTCATATTTAAGGAAAGGTTTACGTTATACAAAATTGACGTATCACTTACATTAATAATTATGGTTCAATGATTGATGAAGGGTGCACTGATCAAAGTTTTGGTGTTTACTTAAAGTCGGTTCAGTTATTATGTCAAAAATTTTTGAATTTCATTTCATTTTATGTTATTTCAATTACCAATCAGTTTCATAACCGTAGACCTGATATCAGTGACATGTAGTACTTTTTGGGAAGGGCAAGCTGCGAAAGGACGGACATATAAAAAATTATATAGATATACACAAACGCGTGCAAACTTCCGCCGACCACTCCTGGAAACGGCATTGAAGTTGTAATAGATTGAAAATGTGTCCCAATAATTGAACCATAGGCACTCAAAAACAATAAACTCTCAACGTAATTACCTTAACTTATCGAACTATGACCTTAATACGGAAGTTGACTCATTCTAAATTTTGATATTTTTCGTACAATATTGTTAAATATAAGATAATTAAAAACCAGTATTGAAAAAAATTCAAGTATTTATTGAAAAATAAGCCAGTTATTGACTTCTAAATTTGAAGATACGGATAGAGTTGGGTATATCCCTGTCTCTTTTCCTCTCGTAGAATATAACGTGCAATATTAAAAATGACGTCACAACACAGTATTGCCTTCCTTATCTAAAGGTTAAAATTAAAATTTTATAACTCGGTAAATTTTTAAGATTATTAAAATTTTTTTTTACTCTTCATCAGCTTTTACCTTGAAATCATGATTTATGAAATAAAACAAAATTAGTCAAATACTCAATTGTGACCATGAAAAGCTAATTCCTGCTTACCTAAATGTAAAATAGTACCTATAAACCTTTTTAAATTATTTGCATTTGTATGTCATTATATTCCCGATTTGCAATAGTTAGTTACCCCTTGGTACAAATTTCTGTACACGAAGAGCTAAAATTTTGTAGTTTCACTGTGCAATAAGTGTTTTTCAGAATTAGCACATTTTTTACCAGAACTTGCCAAATTACCTAGATTATCAAAACCACTTCCATTCAATTTACTATATTCAGTTTCGAATAGTAAACAAGGCTAGCAAAATATTTTATTTAAAATGCAACTTCTGATTAGCCACCAATACTAATTTTAAAAATTTCTGTGAAAATGAAGTACTCTAGATTTATTACGAACGTATAATTTCAAAATTGACTTCTATTTACCATTTTCAATTATACTATCTTTTTAACTAAAAGGAAAATTGAAAAATCCTACCTTAATCATGTAATAAACAGCAACATTTGATAACCGCCACTGTCTATCTATTTTCATGAAAATGCATGCCAAAAAATAAAAAAATAAACTAATAAAATATTAACCTTAATGCACAAAGAAAACTTCACTGCCAAAATATATTTCATTGACAAAATATAATACGTATATTTAAAAACCGGACAACTTAATAGTTGTCCGTAACATAATTATTTATAAAACTGACAGCGAGCTCGTTATAGCAACACATTGTTTATATGCACATATCATAATTACGTCATTGTTTCAATATGAATATAGTCGATAATCTAACAAGCTTCTGCATGCCTCGATACTATGAATTGACGTTTTAAAGTGAGGTAATCAATTTTAATAATGTATGGACCATTTCTGATTCGAGAAGTTTTTGTAATTTCATACAATATAGGAATGAAGTTTGTACGTTTCATCTAAAATTGCAGAACTTGAAAAATTCGCTTTGTGTGTACAAACTGCAAATCATATATGAAAGTATGGGTTTCGGTTAAATAGCACAATTTAAATACGTTTTAATTTTTGTAAATATGTTAAGTATATATGCTTTATGTTCAGTGCAAACTACATATTTTATGTTTCAAACTATATTTAGAAGTATTCTGCTGTTATTTAGGCTTTAGTGTTTTCCGATTTGGTCATGGGTGCCCTTCTGGATTTCATAAGATTCCAGTGGACCGGTTTGAAACATTTTTAAAAATTCTAGAGGCCATTATTTGTTTTATTTTTTAGATACCATTAAAACTTTGAACGAAGATTATATTGGTTAACTTGCTTTAACAAATTAAGCAGGGCATTGGTTAACTTGCTTTAACAAATTAAGCAGGGCATTGGTTAACTTGCTTTAACAAATTAAGCAGGGCATTGGTTAACTTGCTTTAACAAATTAAGCAGGACATTAGTTAACTTGCTTTAACAAATTAAGCAGGGCATTGGTTAACTTGCTGTAACAAATTAAGCAGGGCATTGGTTAACTTGCTTTAACGAATTAAGCAGGGCATTGGTTAACTTGATTTAACAAATTAAGCAGGGCATTGGTTAACTTGCTTTAACAAATTTAGACAATTACAGAATGTTACGTTCTGCATACGTATTAGTTCGGTTTTCCTATTGAGTGTCGCAAAACTTATGGATATCGTGGTGTTTTAGAAAAATATCAAAACTAACCGATGTTCTATTAGAGTATTTTTAAGCAAACCTGATAGAAGTAGTTACTCTTGTACATGTATCTTAAATAAATAAAATTTGTCAAATATTGGTAGAACTCGCACTGTGAGAGTTTTCCATCAACATATTTAGATAATTTTAAACATTTATAGGTATATAATGTTTATATTAAACTATTTAAAAATATAGCTTTTTCACAACCTGAATATATTGCCTACCATACCTTTCACAGTATAATCTGGTCATATTTTATTAAAATTGTTTTTTCATGATTTTTGGTCCGGTGGTTTCGGAAATCCTTATTTCCGGAACCACTGGAACCACCGAATGTTGGCGTAGAAAATGTCCTATTTTCGCATATTTATTAGAATTTTTTTTAACTATACAATTTAAAATTATCGAATAATTATTTCTCGCAACAATCTCTTTCAAATGATACTCAACATGCTATATAAATTAAAAAAAAAAATTAAGTACTTTAATTACTTCCGCTTTAATTCCTATATGACTATTTCAGAAAAGTTGGCGAATACAAAATTAATAAGATATGCTAAATTTGAAGTTTTAAAGTCGGGTATTTTCCAAAAAATCGGCTGTGCTGGACGGACAGACAGACACAGATCTTATAAGAGTTCCTTTTTGGAGTTTGAGTTACGGAATCCCGGAAAATGGTTTTAAGTTGTTAAACTGGCCGGTTAATGGTGTAAAATATGAATATAGAGAGTATATAGTCTATTTTTAAAGTTAGACTCGAATATATTTTTTAGTAACGTGTATATATCATTTCGTAAGGTCATAATAAAATAAAGAATATGTTTTCTTATGGGTTTCAAAATGTCTAACTTATTTTTTTAAGAATTCGTACCGCATAAGGATAAAAGGAACCATTACAGGATCACTCCATTGTCCGTCTGTCGGTCTGTCAAGATCTTTTTTCTCAGGAACGCGTGGACATATGAAGTATTAATATAGTTTATTTGGTCGATTTAGGATTTTGATACGTATAATAAGAATGCTTCTAGCTTTTGCTTCGGGAGCCTGATGTTGTGTAATGGATATTTTTTTTAAATCTTTATTGTTATTATGAACCTTAGTTATGTTATTATTGGTGTCACTAAATTTATTTCCCTAGAAACACATACGGTAACAGTAGCCAACGTAAGTATTTCGGGGGATTCGTTTTTGTAATAATATAATTTATTGGAATTCAATGTAATACATAGACAGCAAAACCTGTTTTACAAATGTGCGTCAGTTTGACGTTCTCAACAACAAAGAATGGAGCAAAGGAGACAAGCAAAAATGTGTCTGGCATTACAGGGATGGAATACAATTTTTGAAAGATTTGTTATTTTTTTAGAAATTAAAAAAGAAATAAATTCAGAAATTTACATTCAGAAGGGAAAATAAAACCAAAATATAAAACAAAAAAATGCCATCGAAAGTGTGTGTGTATTATATTTTTGGAACAAATGCAATATAGCATCAACGAGATTTCAACAAGACTTCAAAAAAATTTTGATTCATAATTATTTATTATAAATAAAAATTAATTCTAATTTAACCTCACTTTATAAATTTCTTCAAATTTGTTTGTTTTTAACTTTTTTCCATCAATTTCACAATAAATTTATCATTAGACATTACACACTTAACATACACAATAGTATAAAAGTGAATTAATATAATTAAATGAAGTAAAAATAAATCTTTTTAATTAATTATAAATTTGGAATGAATTAAAAAGATGTCAAATTACGGCTTCTATTTTATGCAAAACTGTCAAAAACAATCAATTATACCAACTTAAAAAAAATATTTTACTATCTTTATATATTTAATTTATTGTATTTTTTAAAGTTAATAGCTGTCGAGTCCTTCGTTTTTAATCCGTCTTTCTAAAGTATATTTTTTTTACTGTCGCGACAAAAATGTTCAAAATCTCATTGTTACAAATAAACATTTATATGACTTTTCGAGAAAAAATAGTGTCGTCAAAAAATAAACAAAAAACATGACTTTTCGTAAAAAAATAATAGATTTTTTTAATCGTCTGATTTTTAATTTATATAAAATTATAATGGAATTATTTTCAAAACAAAATTCAAATTTTCTCTATGTCTTTATATAAAATTAATATTTTATGTATTCCTAAAAATATATAAATATTAGCAGTTTTATCGCTCGGAGTGATTCATAACCTGTATTTTCCAACACTTAAACTACTTGAACAAACTAATCAAAGCTGCAATCATAACTTAATCTTTAAATAAATTTTCTTTTTGGCAGGTGTCACTTCAAAGCTTACTGCGTATTCTCGTTCCTGAATACTATCGTGTACTGCATACCAGCCGGTTGGGTCTGGGGGGAGCATGGTTTCTTGTATCAGCTCGGCGTTGTTGACATAGCAGGTTCAGGACCCGTTCATCTTATCGGTGAGTAACTTGACTTCATCATTCCACCAATCGTGCACAGCCGTGTAACAGCAGGCAAACTATGAAGACATTTATGTCAAGAAGAAGAAAGTTTTTGATTTAATAATCAGTGCGGAATGAAACGTCTGTGTGCGCTAAAAAAATTAGACACTACACATACACATATACTATTTGTGTCGGTTATAGAAAATTTTCGATTTTCTCGAACCGTTAGGATAATCTGTGTAAATGAAAAGGTCTGTGTGTGTCAAAAACTTTAGGAACATTTAAATTTTTTTCTAGAACTGTTATGATAATCTATACGAATGAAAAGTCTGTATGTGTCAAAAATTTTAGGAACATTTAAAAAATTTATTGCAACCGACATACACATATATAGTATTTGTGTCGGTTACGGAAAACCTTCGATTTTCTAGAACCGTTGGATAATCTGTGCAAATAAAAAGGTCTGTGTGTGCCAAAAAATTTAGGAACATTTAAAAAATTTACTGCAACCGACGCACACATACACGTTATTTGTGTCGGTTACAGAAAATTTTTGATTTTCGCGAACCGTTATGATAATCTATGCAAATGAAAAGATCTGTTTGTGCCGAACATTTTAGGAACATTAAAAAAAAATTACTGCAACCGACACACAACGGTGACAGAGTCTAAGATTTAATTGTTGACACATAATTTACATCAAAACTTGAATATGTTGCATGTACACGTATTTTTATTATATATATATATATATATATATATATATATATATATATATATATATATATAGAATTTCGAATTTTTTCTTCCTGCCATATTATAAAAGAAAGTAATAATATTTTTTTTTATTATAAAAGGCTCAAACAATTTTCCTAAATTTTCTATATTATTAGTTATGAGCCCGACAATAAGCCTTCGGTGAAAATTTGAAAAGGATACCTCTCTTATATCCCTTCGGTGAAAATTTGAAAAGGATACCTCTCTTAATAAAGACAACTGTCGTTTCAAACACCGCTGCAGTTATCTTCCTACAAACTTTCATACATCCTCTTTAAACGAGATGGCGGCATTATTTTTAGCCGACTTATTGAAGTTTTACTCCGAAATAAACTGTGTTTATCTGTGCATGATATTTGAGCGCGAATACCTCCCCACGCTCGACATCAGTTCTAAATATGTTTTCACGTTGTAACTTTAGTAAAATGTGATAGGAGACGAGGAGTGGGTGAGGCATATAAGCCAGTAATAAAGTAAAATAATGTAATTTTACAGTGACTTTTCACAAAACATAGGTATATGAAAGCTTCCATTTTCCAAGAAGTTTAGTATAGTGTAGCTGCGGTGCTTTAATCAGTGGAAAATTATGAATTTGGAATTAGGTTAATTATATATTTCATTCTCTCTTTCTTCTATACCATTTTTCTCGTTCGTTGGTGTAACCGAATTTCAAAAACGACTAATTCAAATATAACGTTACTCAATGACCTCGTCAATAGAAAAAAAAGTGACCAAAATCATTTCTGGCTTGCACATCGAGGGTTCTGCACCACATTTGAAGTAAAATTTCTCGTGAATATCCAAAAACTTTGCAAAAACATATTTTAAAGCTTTTTCAAACGATATCTGCATTTAATCTGATAATTTAAAATATTTTTTGATTATTTAATTTGTCTTTAACCCTTGTCTCTTCGACCCTCGACAATTTCCACATAACTATTTCTAGCTTTTAGTTATTGAAATATGTGCGGGACTTTGAAAACTGTGTTTTTCTCTTGTATGATCTTCAAAATTTGCATTAATTTTGTTTCGGAGTATAAGTTTGTAAATAAATAAATTTTGTTTAGGGGCAGAAGTTTGTAAAGAAATAAATTTTGTTTAGGAACAGAAGTTTGTAAACAAATCAATTTTGTTTAGACGCAGAAGTTTGCAAACAAATCAATTTTATTTTGGAGTAGAAGTTCGTGAACAAATCAATTTTGTTTAGGAGCAGAAGTTTGTGAACGAATCAATTTTGTTTAGGAGTAGAAGTTTGTAAACAAATCAATTTTCTTTGGGGGCAGAAGTCTCCTAAACTATAAAACTATATTTAATAATACTCTCACACATGTGTTCTTTGCTTCTTGAAAAAATTGACGTCTATATATTATCACGACTAAAGTAAAGAAAAAAATTAAAACCACATAAAAATTTCAACCGATTCCGGGATGGTTGGGTCAAAACAACTAGCATTTTAACGACTAGTTGTATTGATACAAAAAATAAACAGAAACTTAAAATATACGTAATTCACGAGGTCTCAACTTTTGTTACTAATGAAGATGAAGATAACGTCCAAATATCCGTCATTAACTCCCTTCAAAGTCGTTAATATATAAGCTAATGATGATTTAACTGGCTTCTACGACACTGAAGACGATTAATGATTGAGGAAAATAAGAAAAACGAATGTTGTAACCTTCAGAAAAACATTAAGTTCAAACACAAGCCATAAAGTAAAAAAAAGTAATGGAAATGGAGCATTCATTTTGTACTCGTGTTAGCAAGCTATGGGTATCACTAAGTATTATTATTATTATATATTATATATTTATTCCACTAAGTATTATGTCAATAATATTAATATTATATATTTAATAGTATTATATATTTATTTCACTAAGTATTATGTCAATAAATATTTCGAGATCAACCTTCTGTTCTCACCCTTTCATCACAATTATCTTATTTTTAATCTATGAGATACATATGAGTACATCTGCCATGGAAATTAGTTCACATTCGCCCAGAGTTTCGATTTATGCATTCAGTAAAACGAAACGTATTTTTACATCTTAAAAAAATCCTAACTAGCAAAAAAAATATCTCCTCGATGGAATTTCTCGAATTTGATTTCATTACATTTTATTACCTAATCATGGACTCTATAAACCTTTGTGTACTGTCTGAAAAACAGACCAAAAAATGGCCAAAAAATAATAAATTTTCCCAAAATGATACTCTTTTTGAGGTTACGTGATAAAAAAAACATCCTCATAATTTCGAGATGTTTATCCATCTCTTAATAAAGTCTTATAGCATTTTCGGGCCACGTCTCTGAATTTTCCTCCGATGCATCAGATTGGGATCTGGCAACTCAAGTATGTAATAAGCTATTCAAAAAAAAATAAACTTCCTCCTTGCCTATAGAGGTAGAGAGGCGAGGATCTTTTTTGGGTATTCGTTCGAGTTGGTTATGTTTTGAAGGTATTTAACATAAAGAGAAGTTTTATTTAAGGAATCCTAGATCTCTACCTCAGAAGGAAAAATATAACCCTTATATTATCACCTTTATATTCTAAGGTATCCATTAATGAAACTGTATGTCTGTGATGGTTTCCCGAAATTATCTGCGCAGAAACTTAAAATTTGGCGTAGTGAAAAAGCATATTAATCTTCAAATACCCCAATAGCTTACAGTGAAAAAAATTTGTATGGAAAAATTAGTATGATTTGTGTTGTATTTGACAATTTATTTTAAACTAAACATATGTAACAGCGTTACGATAACTTGGGGTATAAATGTTACAAGAATAATATGAAGATTATTCAAGATTTTTAGGAAAAAATTAAGAAAGATTGTAACATAAAAATATAGTCCAGAGATAATACCTAGCTACATACATAACTGTGATAGTATTACGGTTAGATGATATTGTACGTATCAAAAGCTGGTCTGTTGACTGACCTATTTAGGTATCACAATTAAGCCATTAACTACTGGTTCTGGAAACTTCAATTGTTCGTATACAATCTAGACATTCATTATAAGGAATGTATCAGAAACGTTCACTCCTAAGGATACGAAAAAAGGAAAAATTTTGCTTTTTTTTACAGGGAGAAGAAAAGTCGAAAAATTTGCGTTTTTTTTCGAATTGATCGTTTTTCCCGTACCTAACGCTTTTGAAATATTAAATATGAGGGATTATTTTGTTTAAAAAAACCAATTTTTTGGGTGTTTAATTTTTTTGTATGAAGGGGATTTTCCACCAGGTTCCATCTCCTCTGGAGGAAACTAGTCTCAGAAATATGTAATTTTACAATGCAAAGGGCGTATTCTTTTTTTTCCATAAAGGGATAAAAATATGGTATCTTTCACTAGATTCCGTCTCCTTTGGTGGAAACTGGTCTGAGAAAATGTCATTTAGAATACATGGTCAGTTGTATGTTGTTTGCGCGGAGGCGAGATCACTCAGTAGCCCTATCCCTAGCGCTGGAAGGAAAAACAAGAAAGGTCATTTATAGGAAATCACTGTAGGGGAAATTAATTTGATCGGTGTCTTCGCCTATTTATCAATTACTTAATCAATTTAGTGCAGTGATATAAACTTTTGGATCATAATCCAGAGCAAAGGGGTTTCTGATAAAACTAATTTTTCCCTCAACTCCAGGGGAGAACATCTCAAGGACAATGATTAAATATGGTACAGGCATGGTACGCGTACCAACAGAAACCTGCTCAACTCTTGCGGTTTATGATGTAGGGTTATATTTGTGATATATGATTATGGGGATTTATAACTTCCATTTTTTTATTTTGCCAATAATTGCTCTATACAAGCGGTAATTAGATGACGCAACGTTAAGGAAATAAGGTGGGGTAGTAAACGAATTCTGATCAACCCCTGCGGTTTACGGTGTACCGTTATATTTCTGGTATATGGTTATGGGTTATCATGAAGAATATATATTCATCCTGATTGACTATTTATATCTTAAACTAGTTATTCTAGCAGTGTGTCTGCATTACATTTAAAACCCTCAAGAAGCAACTCTCAATAAATAAAGCCCTTGGTATTCTACTAGCAGCTCAGTATAAACTTTTGTATTTTAATAGTTACAAAGGATAGAACTTCTTGCTCTATCGGCTTGAC
The DNA here is from genome assembly GCA_039881145.1 of Druceiella hillmani. Taxonomy (NCBI): domain Eukaryota; kingdom Metazoa; phylum Arthropoda; class Insecta; order Lepidoptera; family Hepialidae; genus Druceiella; species Druceiella hillmani. The sequence goes on along the minus strand of JAYKKI010000064.1, from coordinate 8,523,509 downwards.
TGCTTTCCTGTGATGCGTTCATAATATTGTTTTGATTAAATATTAAAAATTGAATTATGACTTAATTTTTCAGTAATTAATCTGAAATCCCAGAAAAGATTACTTTTGTGCACATTTTTTTTAACTTTATTAATAACAATAATAATATTTTTATCATATAATTAACTATGTAAACTTTACTGTGTGTACTGGTCCAGCAGTATACCTCGTGCTGCTCTGTAACGAGATATACATCTCCCACTCTCCGCGCTTTATCTCTAAAACGATTAATTATACAAAAAAATCAATTAATCAAATTTGTAGAGAATTTTGTGATCTAAAAGTTTTGTTAAACCTATAATGAAGCGTATTTACTAGCGCGCATGATATCTTTATATATTATATGTGTGTACAGCTGGCAGTAATCGAATAATTTATATATATATATATATATATATATATATATATATATATATATATATATATATATATATATATATATATATATATGTATATGCATATTGTAACGCAGGCGTATTCTTATTTACTTCTATAAAATAGGGTAGTGACAATAGACAACCATACAAGTTGCCATTCATACTAAATAAAGTTGGGATAGTTTATCTTATCTTTTAAGGAACCGTTTTAGAACGATAATGACATATCTATACAATATAACGACACAAAACATCATATTATTTCATAGTACAAATATTTACCGATTCTGATAGGTTTTCATCTATTTCAATTCTAAAGTTGAATCATAACTAAATACGTTAAATCCAAAAAAGATCAACTAACTTTAGTTTTTATTAATTTAAGAATTTAGAATTTCGAAGTACTCCAAAAGAAATTAAAGAAAAAACTCCGACAAAAATATATCTCCTCATTTCGAAAACAACTAAACCAAAAATTATGGAAAAAACAGGTGTTTTTAGAAGCCTAAACATAACTGAACTAACTAAAAACTGGGGCAATGATTCTATATGTCATATTTTTTGAGACATCGCAATAATATATATATATATATATATATATATATATATATATAAGATACGGAACCTCTGATGCGCGAGCCACGCTAGTACTTGACCGTTTTCTTACATTTAATACGTAAAAAAAATCTTGAAAGTTATCAGTGAGCAAGTTCTCTTAAAATCATTTCTAGCAGGTTAAAATGGCTACAAACATAATTTCATAATAATGGCTACTGGCAATGACTAATGGCCACAAAGTTATAATTTCATATATTTCCACAAGTAATCGATCCATTCTTAGTTTCTAAAGAATAAAATACCAAAAAGCATTCAGACATTCAGCCTCGTGTGCCCATTGAAAACGCAGATTCATTATCTGTACTAGTGCCAATAAACAAAAACAAAAAGCAAGGACAAACATACAATGAATTGTGAGGACTAATATAGTAATTTATTTAGACATTTAGTCTAAACGTTTTGAATACAAATTTCATGGTTCACCATACGCAACACTCGAAGACAATTCAATTTACTAATTGGCATACTATTTAAAAAAATGTCATATTTTTCTCGAAGGCTGCTGAGGTCGGAAAATGTAGCAAGAAAAAATACCTCTGTAAATATGGGTACTAGCTATATATATTATTGTACAAAAAATAATTTAACCAAACTTGTAGAGAATTTTATGATCTGAAACCTGTAATGACGTGGAAATATAACAAGCGACGGATTTTCAAATAAATTATGATATATTGACTCGCGACTGTGATATCTTTATGTTTTATATGTGTGTACAGCTGGTGGTAATAGAATAACTGATGTATATATAATATATATATATATATATATATATATATATATATATATATATATATATATATATGTATATATATATATGTATATACATACACTTATATACACGGTGTCGAGGAATAGATGTTGGACAAAGAAATACGCTATTCGTTAGCTATAAAGGAATAAATTGTCGTTGGAATAAAACGTAAAACACGCCTTTTTCCTGATTGAGTGCAAAAATAATACACAACTCTTATTAACACAAGTTCTTTACCACGACCTAGGTTTTGTTGTATTACAACATCTTCAGGTGGGCTATTAGCAAAGATTAACTCTTAGGAATATCCAACAGCATTTATATGTTTCAAACACAATAGCGGAAGCCGGGTTTTCCCCCTGCTTATGTTAGTGAGTTTATTGTAGGGGAGAGGTGTAGGTTTTACTATATTTCCGAGAGTTATACAATATACCAGTATTTTAGTGAGGGTAATAAATTCAATTGTTGTTATTATATGAGGTTGTAAAATGCAAATATTCCGGTGTATGTAATAAAATTAAATGGAAGTTACTCTCAGTAATATATTTATAAATAAGCAAGGGTGTTTGAAAGTTAGAACAAGGTTATACTACTAATTCTACATATCTCCCGTTTTATTTATTCATATATGTATTTATTTGTTTATATTTTTTTTATATTTTATATATTTATTTATTTTTTTCAATTTGTTTAAAACTATTTTTATATACTTATATTTATATGTGTATTTGGGCTGAAACAATTTGAAGAGTACTGTAGTATCAATATTGTCTATTTATATTATGTCTACAAGATATTAAGTATGGGTGATGATATTATATTTATGATATTATGTTCATTTAATATATTAACCTAGGTGTCTTTTTTATGTTTGTTTATTTCTAATGTTTCTAGGACATTCAGTTTGTTACCTTTTGTATTTATTTGTAATATATAGGGGGCATTATTAGTATGGCGGTGATGGTTATTTTCAATGAGATGTTTAGCAAACACCTGCAAACCAGACACCTCTCACTTTGAAGTCGAATTATGTTTGGATTATCTTTATCTATGGCAAGTCGCAGTATGAGAGATAGGGACAATATAGTTTCAGCTTGCGATTTGGTGATCCAAAAGTCTAAAAATCGGACTGTTTTACTGTAAATTTTCAATAAGTTACTGAAGATATATATCCTGCTCATCTTTTGTTGAAGACTATTTATTTTTAAAATGGAAAAATCCTTATCATTCCGTTTAACGTAAATAAAACATTGTTTCTCAAGGCTGCAAGAAATTGATGACATATTGATCAGTTTTTCTACGATAAAATAGAAACTATCTAACCAAGTTTTTCTTTCTATTTAGTATGTGCCCTTTAACTTTGAAATTTTTAATAATGTTCCTTTCGTATGTTTAAGATTTACGTATACTCGTATTTTTTTTTATTCATTTTCAATCTCCGAACCTGAAGAGAAAGACACGTTCCGTAAGACACGTTTCTCGAAGGGAAAGACACGTTCCTACGCAGACTTAATTGTGAATTAAAAAGTAACGAACCCAAAATAATGTTATCATACGATTTAAGTTGCAAAAGTTTAACCAAACAAAACGTCGCATTTCAATACAGCTACACTCCCAGTTATGACTACTAACGACACCATTTTATGCATGCAAGAAGCACTTAAGTCAGTGATTTATGTCGTTTATGCAATGGACAACGATGACTCTTTGTTTCTAAGCCAGGAAGGAATCTGGTGACTTGCGTGGTTTTATACCCAGACTCTGTGTCCACCTGTACGCAGGCGTTCGTGACAAAAAAAGAACTTTAAAAAAATAATAATTTTTTGAAATGATCGATTTAATTTTTCGAAATCAAATATGTGGGGTCGCACTACTTTAGGATTATGGAAAAGATCAAAATTTATTTCGTAGGAGAGTATGCAATCATCGTTTGTATGTTGCTTCGCTCAATTTTTGCTTTAAACGAAAATCACAAAGCAAGAGAATTATAACTTTTCCGCATGAAATTTCCATATTTTGCTTGTTCTTTTCTCGATAAAACTGAGTTACTAACCGCACAGACTTTAAACAACTTATTTAAATATGTTATTTAAACTCTGTCAGAGATGTTCGAGAAATTACTATGATGTTTCAGAAATCGCTGCAAAAAAGAGAAGGAGTTTATTAGTTGTCAATTTACCACTTAGTTTAGTAAAGATATGAAGTAGGTACTAAGTCATTTCGTGATTAGTTTTTCATTTGATTTTTAGGGTTCCGTACATTAAAAGAAAAAAAACAGACCTTCATAGTATCACTTCATTGTCCGTCTGTCGGTCTGTCAACACCCTATTTCTCAGGGGCGCGTGGAGGTGTCAAGTAGATTTATATCAGATATTTAGATCTAAAAAATCAAGCTTCTAAGCCATAGCAATCAAGAGGAACGCTCAAAATACGGCTATTTAAGCCATATAGTTTGCTATCTATGCTACAAGCTATAGGCTATTTATGCTGTTATTTATGCCACAAGCTATATAGTACTTCTCGTTGACCTAGATCGTGAAATTTGGCAACAAACAAGGTTACACAGCACAAGTAATGGAAAAATTCCGAAATTGGTTAATTTTTAAGTTTACAGCATAAAAAATAGTATTTTTAAACATGCGTCTGTCAAAGATATAGCAGGCAATATATTTTCATTTCCAAAAATTTAAATTTTGTAAATACTTTTAGTAGATATAAACACGCAAGTTTCATAGGTTATTATGTACCATTAAATGCTGATAAGCGCCTAAATGTGCATGGAATTCTCGTAGAGCGAGTTCCACTCGTGCTTTTCATTTCTCCATTTTCCAGCGTTTCGTGATAAAAACACACTTCAGTTTCTTCTATTAATGTTATGTAATGATGAAAACCTCGTTCAAATTTGTTAAGCAGCTTTTTAAGAAAAACAGGTACAAATAAGGAAAGCGGCCACGTTTTGTGTCGAGATACGCATGAAGTAATATTCAGCAATCGTCTTTAACTTTTTCAATTATTAACTTAGGTTAAACGAAATAATTTTAATTGAAAACTCTTATAAGCTAGTATCTGGATTTTTCAAGTTATTAAAATAAATAATTAAAAATTAAATGGCGGTTAATAAAATTAAGGTGCACTCCGCGTGAAAGCTTAATATTTCGCAAGGGAAACTTAAAAATGAAAAACGGTTAATGGAATAACTGTGACTCCACATAAATTATGGATCCCCTATTTAGTACATAGTCTTATTAGAACCTTTAGACAAAATTATTTCAATTAACATACGTCAATAATTTAATGAGATTTAAACAACTTCGAGATTAAGAAAACTTTACAAACATTTTTTTTTAAATTCTATTTGGGTTTTGTTAAGAAATATTAGTTATTCGGTTTTAACTACATCAATGACACATACTGAACAATTCTGAAAAATATTAAATAGCTATAATTAAATAGCTTTAATTTCCTGAATTATTATTCAATTGCAAAGAAAAGAAATGATATTTTAAAGAAGATATTTTTTACATTTTCGACACTTTAAAGAAGAGATTTTTTACATTTTCGAGACTTTAAAGAAGAGATTTTTTACATTTTCGACACTTTAAAGAAGAGATTTTTTACATTTTCGACACTTTAAAGAAGAGATTTTTTACATTTTCGAGACTTTAAAGAAGAGATTTTTTACATTTTCGACACTTTAAAGAAGATATTTTTTACATTTTAGACACTTTAAAGAAGAGATTTTTTACATTTTCGAGACTTTAAAGAAGAGATTTTTTACATTTTCGACACTTTAAAGAAGAGATTTTTTATATTTTCGACACTTTAAAGAAGAGATTTTTTATATTTTCGACACTTTAAAGAAGAGATTTTTTACATTTTCGAGACTTTAAAGAAGAGATTTTTTACATTTTCGACACTTTAAAGAAGAGATGTTTTTATATTTTCCACACTTTAAAGAAGAAATTTTTTATATTTTCGACACTTTAAAGAAGAGATTTTTTACATTTTCGAGACTTTAAAGAAGAGATTTTTTACATTTTCGACACTTTCAAGAAGAGATTTTTTACATTTTCGACACTTTAAAAAGAGATTTTTTACATTTTCGACACTTTAAAGAAGATATTTTTTACATTTTCGAGACTTTAAAGAAGATATTTTTTTACATTTTCAACACTTTATAGAAGATATTTTTTATATTTTCGACACTTTATAGAAGATATTTTTTATATTTTCGACACTTGAAAGAAGAGATTTTTTACATTTTCGACACTTTAAAGAAGAGATTTTTTTCACTTTTTCAAGATTTTTTTATTTATTACCGAAAAATTCTCATTTTTGATATTTTAAGATTTGATAGGAGATAAATAATTATTTCTCACAAATTCAGTTACTTGCATTTTAAAGTTCGAGGAACTATCTATAACTTAATTTTCAAAATAAAATACTTTACGGTCATATACAACAGATTCGGTATCAAAGCAATAAAATCACTTTTAATTTTTCCAAATTGTTTCGTATAAATTGAGTGTGATTTTTAATTTTTTTTTTCTTGATTTTATTATGACTTTCATTTCATTACTTCAAGAAAATCGTGAAGGCTACTTATCTTAATCAAATTATTTTTCAAAGCATGTTCTATATAAACTGTGAAAAATGCAAATTTCGACAAACGTTCAAACGAATACTGCGATACTGTATTAAGAATATGTAGAAATATAAAATAAAAATATTGAATCATATATACTTGAAATATATACTTTAAATAACTCCGTTACGAATATTTCCATAATTATTATCAAAAGAAGAATTAAAAAGGAACATCTCTTCCTTTATGGCGTAATCAATAGTTTTTATGCTAAAAATTAATTTTACTCTGTGCAAAGTTTTCAAAATTTTTAAAAAACTGGAGGATTTTTAGATTTTACTTTTCAATCAGTAACTCTCTTCAAACAAAAGGTAATAAATATTTTAATTAGCTGCTTTAAATTAATTTTTCGAATTATTAATCGAATTATTTTTTAATTAATCGAATTATTTTTGTTAAGAAATTTTCCGAAATTTTCGGTGATCTTTTAATTTTGCCGTGTTGTTTATTATATTCCCTCTTCATATTCTGTCCCTTTGGTGAAACAAAAGGCTTACACTGTGCTTCACCACGTTGATCGGTCCCGTCTATCGCGAGTTGCTTCACTCCAGATCTTATCGATACTTCAACACCACCAGTAAAGTCCGATGCTAGGTCTACTTCGGATGGCCACATTTCCTCTTGCCTTGAGAGTTCCAATCAAATCCCCCATTAAGGGATGTGGACAGATTCCTGTCTGAGCATATGACTAATCCACTTCCATTTGTGGTGTTTCTTTTGGTAATCAGTTGGAAGTTCCACGCATCCTTCTACTGTATTAGAAACGATTGAACGGTTACCGTAATGGTTAAATGTTTGAAGACAATTCTTTTTTAAGTTAGAATACAAAAATGTTTATTAAAATTGAAGTGCGTATAAAAACTGATGAGAATTTGGTTCTTGTGTAAATATTTTTTACAAATTTTACTTTTAAAAAAGTGCTGATTACATTTTATAAGTATATTTTTTAAATCTTAAATGTAGGAAAATACCTTTTTAAAGTGAGTAGAACTCACACTACGAGGATACCGTAGATATTTATACTTCATTCTATTCCAAGGGAGAATCTTTGTAAACAAAGCAAATTGACAGCTCAGGTATTGTGAACCGTTTTTCAGACATTCTCATTAGTAAACTAATATAGATTTATTCGGTATTTGTTTTTAAAATATTTAATTGTATTTTCGTATTTACACTTGTATTGTATAATATAATACCAAAATGCATATAAATAATGAGGAACGTTGACATTGAGGTTTTTTTATATTAAAAGTAGATATATCTAACCTTAATAGTAATCATAAAAAAATATACAGTCTAATAAGACCAAAGCTTAATCGTTATAAAAAAAAACATTGCCGTCTACTACGTACAAAACATGTATTCTACATTTCAAAGTAATATTAAGACTTATTTGAAAATTTATTATATACCACCAACTTTTGCTTCGCATAAGCCTCACTAGAAAGACAGTGCTATATCGTCTATGTTAAATTGAAACTGATTTATAACAGATATTTTGTTTCAACATATAATAAAGTAAATAATACATAATAAATAGTATATATGGATAATAGTATATATGGATATGATGGATATCGTAAATGTCGAAATATTGAATATTTTCCAAAATGTTTTATACATCTGAATTTTGTGCGATTGACCGTTAGGGTTGTCCATTTTTCTCCTCTAAATTTTACAATTAATATTAATAAAATATCCATGTAGTATTTATATTTATAATATTATTTAGTATGACACTTTATTAAGTAAATAAGTGATTATATAGTACACGGTATAATAATATCATGGACAAAACACAATGAGTTTTGGGAATAGTCATCGACTGATAGAATTTTTTTGTGTCAACCATATTTTAACTGTCAAATCGGTTTGTTTACAAACATTCTCTTTTGGAATGGAATGAAGTATAGGTACTTATAAAAATTAAAGACTGCATAGTGTTTCTATTAAAATATGTTTATTAACAAATATTAATTTTTCACAACGTAAATCTATTGTCTATTAAATATTTTACAGGCGTAAAGACATGGTACATTTTATTTAAATTATATTTTGTTATAGATTTTTTTTAATTAAATATGTACAGTTTTTTAATTAGATTTACGATAATCGTTATAGTTTTCTTATATCAACCCTGATTTTTTATGAGTTTTGTCTCAGTAGTTGCAATACTCTCTTTTCCATTATTTTTTGAAACGTCCTTTTATATATGCAGTATAAAATTATGAAAAAAATGTTGTTGTTTTTTTCATAATAATACCTTTTAAATTATACATCACACGATAAATGATATTAAAAAAAATTTACATTTTTATTTGTTTTTTTATTTTATTCCTATATGAGTATTAGCTGTATTACTATGCTAAACTTTAAGCTTCAGCCTTGCATGGTTTCTGAGAAAATCGGCTGTGAATATGGAAAAACCTAAATATATTGTATTATACCATTCATAGGCGTATTAAAATATGGTGCACATTTAAAAAAATCACCGCTATAGGTTTCTTACAAGCATTGATATAATTTTCTAAAAACTCCAGTTTTTTTCATAATTTTAGATTGAGTGGTTTCGGAAAAGGAGGAAGGAGGGGACAGTGGGAGTCGTGCTTTTTCATTTTCTTGAATATATCTTTAAAGATATACCGACTAATATTATGAAAATAATATTGCTTTTACCCTTATAACTGACCTTTTCAAGAGCTGCCCCACACTATACACGAATTTCAAAAAAAATGTGAACTGTATAATTTGTCCCCTAAAATATTTATGAATCAATTATTTTGAGTTTTATCTACAGGTTTCTTTCAAGCATTGATATAATTTCCTAAAAAACTCTGTTTTTTCATAATTTTAGAATGAGTGGTTTCAGAAATGAGGGAGGTAGCGGATAGCCGGGAGTCATGCTTTTTCATTTTCTTGAATATATCTCTAAAGATATACCGACAAAAATTATGAAAATAATATTTATTTTACCCTTATAACTAGCCTTTTCAAGAGCTGCCCCATACTATATATGAATTTTAAAAAAATGTGAACTGTTTAATTTGTCCCCTAAAATATATATATATATCAATTATTTTGAGTTTTATCTATATGTTTCTTTAAAACCCCTGTTTTTTCATAATTTAAGATTGAGTGGTTTCGGAAAAGGGGCAGAAGGCGAATTGGCGGGAGGCATGCTTTTTTATTTTCTTGAATAGATATACCGACTTATATTATGAAAATAATATTTCTCTTACCCTTATAACTAGCCCCTAAACGCTGCTCCACACTATACACGAAATAAAAAAAATTTTGAGTGTTTAATTTGTTCCTAAACATTTCTTTATTAATTATTTTGAGTCTTATTTCCTTACCTATGCTCGAGTACATATATTTTATTACTATGTTAAATTTCAAGTTTCCACTGTAAGCGTTTTCTGAGAAAAACTGCTGTGACCGACGGACGTGACACGTGAGGGTTCCGTTTTTCCTTACAAAGTACGAAACAATAAAACTATCAGTTGAAAATTTTATCTGCTTCCCTATTCAAGTAATATTAGCATGTACAAATTCACAAGAGGCACATATGTAAATATGGACGTAAAATAAAATAATATTTTATGTGGAAGTGAGACAAATCAGATGAAAAGCGGCAGTTTCCGGAAAACCTGCTCCTGCTACAGTTTAGGTAGAAAATTGCTCTGCGTAGAGAGATAAAGTTGGAGCTTAGCTCCAACTTATACGCTTGTATTCAGTAAATAAATCTAAAAAGATAATAAACTTAAAAATATGTTTTCTTTTCGTGAATCAAAAGCAACTCAACTAAGCGACTAAGGACAATGCACTGAAATAGTATGAATACAAAATAGAAACACACGGTAATATTATATTTCCATGTGTTACCTCCACAACTTTGCTGCGTTTTCACGGATACCTGCTGAACTGATTGGAAAACCAAATTATGCATGAAATATGCATGAAATAGGCCATTAGACATGCTTAAGGTTAATGAACTTACATTTGCATACAAAAATATGCTAGAGCACACAGTTCAATGTTCAGTAATGAGAAATTTATGATAAAAAACCGACTAAAAATATATGACTAACTAAAGTGTGTTTAGTTTATTGTTCAGTTATTGTTCAGTTATTGCAAAAATGCAAATTTCAGGTTTTAAACGAAAGAATATATAAATAAAAAAACGACGTATTTGAAGGATTAGGGCTATGGTGCTATTATTTTATTAAAAAAAATGTTTGAAACGTGCCGTTTCTAGGAAGAAACGGCTGTCCATTGGCTGTCAAACATAAATTTTATAACGTTTCTTTATGAAAGCCACTTTGCAAATTTTCATATCTTTATTTTTTTGGTTTATTTCCTTTTTATAACAATTTCTCCTTGAATTTGAAAATTCAGAGTTTAGTATAGAGAAGATTAGCGTTACGGTAGATTCATTGGTTTGTAATCAGTCATTTCACTGGCACGAGAAAGAAATAAAAATAAAGTATTTTACATTAAATGAACTAATTGGGGTAGGTATTATAAAATATTACCCTTATATTAACTATATCTATTTCAAATAATAAAAAAAATAATTAAAAACAAAAATTTTCTCCCAGGTACTTTTCAACTATTGTATATATACATGTTGTTATATCGCATGTAGCAACATGTATATTTATTTTCAATTATTGTATATATACATGTTGTTATACCACATGTAACAACATGTATATATATTTTCAGTTATTGTATATATATATATAAACATATATATATATATATATATATATATATATATATATATATATATATATATATATATATATACATGTTATTATACCACTTGTAACAACATGTATATTTATTTTCAACTATTGTATATATACATGTTGTTATACCCAGAAAAGTCCAAGGTTTTAATGGAGTCACTTGCAATTTTAATATTCCCGCGGCTCCCTCAATTCTCACTATTATCTAGTTACATCTATTTTTTTCCTTTGTCGCTAATCTTTCATCCATAAATTCAAAAAAGCGCGTAAAATGAGGTTATAAACTAATTGACCGCCATTTCTTTTCTGATCTGTTTTTTATTCAAATAATCGCGACCAGATTTTTATGTTTATTATTTCATTTAAACAAAAAAAAAGTGAAATTATCGTTGGTACTACACTGTAATTATATTATACTAAATTATAAAACAAACAAAGGAGCTATCATGAACGCCACATAAAAAAATGCTTTGACATTTGACGAGGCTTGACATTTGACATAATATTTGACAGGAAAATTACAAGACAATATTTGTGCATTTTGTATACAGTATGGTATACATTAATACAAATGAAATTTCAGCCATTTTACCTGGGTCAATTTAATAAGCTCGTGCCTATACATATTTTATTAACCAATTATAACTAATTCACTGATTTCTTTGGTTACCCTAAAACCAATATGATTGATTACTAATATACGAGTCGTTTTGATTACATCTTTAGTATGATAAAAAAAATATAGTGTTGCTAGTAAGAATAAATAAAAAGCCTTTGTTTTTAATATTTTTATTTGTAATTTTTTATATAAGTTTTTTATATCCGATTTTTTTAGATATTTTTTGTAATTAGATATCCTTTATTGTGAGAGATTTTGACGTTCATACAATTCAGTATTAATTTTAATACATACTTCCTTCCTCTCAAATCCCTATCTCGTATGTTTTCAAAATTAGAAACATCTGACATAAGAATGAACGGACAGGGTTGCCTCAACAATAGAATTCATTTTGACGCTTCGCATACTGAACCCCCAAAAAAAATTTGAGCCTGAGCACAATGTGACTAACTATTAAATGAATACCTTTGTAACTAGCAACTAAGTAAACTAAATAACGCCAGCAAACTTGCGAGCAAAAAGCAAATATTAAATGTTATTATTGGACTTGACAACAAACAAAACCAAAAACAAACGTTCACGTGTAGCTAATGGTACTTCATGTCATAGTTGATTGCGCGATCTAGAGCGTTTCCTGTCGTTTTATTACGTTGCTACGTAACAATTATGGTGTAATCGTGTCGCTTGTTAGACGTAAATAAACGACGTGTAATGATGGGTTGTTTGATGAAACATAGAAGGTAAGGTTGTTTTTATTATTGGATTGAAACTGAAAATTTTTACAATAATTTTTTCTAACCTTTTTCCAAAAATAATCAGTTTGTTTATTCTTTTTTGTTTTATTGACTAGTGAAAAGAATATCCCAAATATCTTTAAATAAAAATATATCTAAAAAAAATTATGATTAGTGTAAGTTGACTCATTAGCTTTTCCTAGCAACTTCAATCGGGTAGGTTATATACGGACTAATTTCAATACTACGAGCTAACCTACGCGTAGCGCCATCTATCGAAGCTTGTAGTAGGCGATATTAATTTGTTATACATTTTAACTCTTAAAAATATTTTAACGTTTCAAGTATTATTTGCAGTAATTTTGATACGATTAAAGTTGGTCTACGAATTAAAATTCTTTTTCTATATTCCAGCTGTTTTTAACATTTTATCCTAAGATGCATAATAATAAAACACCGTGGAGTTCATTGCTTAATTTTTCGCGAGACAAAAAGAAAAAAAAACAAACGTACAATCAAACATAAACGAACAATTATGCAAAACCTTTTCGATATTATGCCGAGATTATTTACCTAACTTTATTGCTGAGGCTTTTAGCTATACAATATTGAAAACTATTAAATATTTTTACTTTTTTGTGTGTTACGCGTATAAAGAAACATGCAAAAAAAAAATTTCAAAAAGCCCGTGATTTCCTCTGCATAATTTGGAAAATAATTTTTATTTCCAGATATTATTTTCAATATTTTATTATAGCTATAGATCGCCAGAAATTGAAATGAAATAGATTTATTTTTGAACTTTTATTGAAATAGTATTAATCATACTTGGTTGAATATTACCATACCTCCAAGCTCCGAGTTCTTCCACTGGACATTGCACCCTTCAACCGAAATGCTTTGCAGCTATTCCATAGCTAATCAATTTTTTGTACCAAATATTGAAAACCCAAATTTTATAATATGAAGAAACAAATACTTGACAATAACGCGTGTAAATATAACATTTTCATCGATAGTATTTTCCTAGATATTGCCATAAAAATCATCATTAATTTTGTAGCTCACTAATTCACCCACTGACAGATCATGAAACTTATATGACTTCCAGAAGATCTAGAACCTTAAAATTTTGTATATATCTAGTATTCTAAATACTCTGATATTAATAATTCATATCAGCAAACTCACAACCAAAAAGCAAATAGTAAATGTTATTATTGGACTTAATAACAAACAAAATCAGAAACAAATACTCGTTCATGTATATATATATATATATATATATATATATATATATATATATATATATATATATATATATAATATGTTATGTAGCTAAATGTTTTAGATATAAAATTATATAAATCATCTCGATACTATCTTAAAAAGTTTTCGAAAATCTGTTCGTTTGTATGTTTGTTTCTAGGCGTTCATATGAAAAACTGAAGAACTTCTTTCATGGTGTTTTTAATATCATGCATTTTAGGATAAAATGTCAAAAACTGATGTGGTATAGAAAAATAATTTTAATTTGTAAACAAAGTTAATCAAAATTATTGCAAATAATATTAAAACATTAAAATATTTTTAAAATATAGGATGTATAAAAAATTTATATCCTTTCTACTAGCTTCGATAGGTGGCGCTAAACCTGAACTAAGTTGCGCATATATATATATATATATATATATATATATATATATATATAAACATACATATATATCCAAATAAATAGAAAATTGAAATCTGGAAATTATTAGCATGAAAGAAGAAAAAAGTTTATCACCAAGTGTACCAATCAAGTTTGTACATGCATCGTAGGTTTCTACTGTTCTAAACATATAACAACAGCTGTAGTTCTAGACAATAATAAATAAACGAAATCCGCATGGAATTCATCGCCGCAGTATGTTGGATTGATGACAGGTTTACTGCCTTTTAAAATGTGACGCATCACGAGGTCCGTGTTCAATCCCTGGCCACTCATCAAATGAGGCTAGAGCAGTGTTCTCATAATTGCAAAACTGGAGTACCACATACCAGTGAGAGGCAACAGCACCAACAGTGTGAGAGGTTACGCACTATGATCGTTAACCCGCCCGCTCAGCACGGTGTTAGTGGTATTGTACCTCCAATGATTGGTACCTCCAATGATAAGTGTATTAGAGAGGCCTATTACCCGGAAGTGGGCGGATGCAGGCTGTTGATTGATTAATTTGATATTGGATCATATACTCGCTTAGTATCATATATCTTATCGCTTTAACAACGATAAAACAAGTTGAGCCCGTGCAACTCAGTACAGGTGAGAGATGTGAAACTTCTTTGGCGATCTAAACCTCTATTTATAAGAACCATGTAGTAAGGGATAAAGTGAAAGGGAGAGAGGGCTGGAAAAAGAGGAAAATATTTAGGAAAACTTATAGTATTTCTGGGATTTAAAAGTTATGTTTAAAAAATGCAAGTTGGAACAATATAGATATTATGACTCATTGTAATATTTGTTGATTAATTAATTATTGTTTTTATACTGTACAAAACGTTTGTAGAGTATATAAACAAATATTAATTAATCAACAAATATTACTTGTTGTTGAAATGAATACAGCACATAAACAAATTCATATTATACACTTTCACTATGAAATGCAAATAGACCACAGCTAACTGTGTAAGATACACACACACACACATACATATATATATATATATATATATATATATATATATATATATATATATATTATATATGTCGACGCCCTAGAACCAACGCAATAAAAGCGCATTCCTGCACTATTTGCATACAACAATTGTTTACCAAATATTATACATAACTGCCCTAACAAAGAACCGGAAACGGGGGTGATCGTTTTTATCACCGAACGTAGCCGTGGGCCCATGTGAAAGGGTTATGTCGAGGGGGGTGCAGAGCATAGGGGTGAAGCGGGAAGTTTTACCTGGCACCGCACAAAGATTTCTTTGTTATGATTTTGACCTTCACTTAATTTTGGGAGCTCGACGCGATCACATGTGGCCAACGAATTCGTTAACCCGTCTCCGCCATCGTCAATTATACTTAATTTAGAAGTGCATACTAAATATTTTTTTAAGCTGTTTAACTTGTCTTATAGTTAGTAACTTGTATCTTTTAGTGTTATAATTTAAGTTTAATAATTAAAGACTATATCGTAGCATTTGTACGTGTTTGTCTGCCCATAAATATGAGCCAAAACATGGTACCCATCTGAAATCGTACGTGAGCCCGTCGACGCTACACACACATTCAACCATTCTTTGTCTTTGTCTGTTTCTAACACTATGCTCATCTTTGCTTTTGATTTTCGTACATGCGTACACTTCTTGTCTTATTCTATCGTGTTCATCTATCTCCCTCAGTTGTTAGCTAAGTATCTATTTTCCATCCTTCTTGCAATATGTTCGTTGCATTCAGACGTTACAATTAAACATTGTATAAAAAACGTTGCATAAAAACGTTGCACGAAATTCGACTTGCAACATTTTATTCTCATCGTGCCCGAAGAAGTTTCACTTCAGACTTCCAATTGTTTTATAGATTCTATCAGATGACAAAAAATGGTGATCAGAATTTACAGCGTTCTCCAGAGCTGAGGTATGTTGGCGTCCAAATAATACGATAGTTGACTCTTTCTAAATTTTGATATTTTTTCGTACAATATTGTGAAATATAAGATAATTAAAAACCAGTCTTGAAAACAATACAAAAATTTATCGAAAAATAAGCCAGGTGTAGGCTTCTAAATTTCAAAATACGGATAGAATTGTGTATATTCCTGTCTCTTTTCCTCTCGTAGAATATAATGTGCAATATTTAAAATGACCTCACAACACAGTATTGCCGTCCTTCTCTAAAGGTTAAATTTAAACTTTTATAACTCGGTAAATTTTTAAGATTATTAAAAAATTTTTTCACTCTTCATCAGCTTGTACCTTGAAATTATGATTAATGAAATAAAACAAATTTAGTCAAATACACAATTACGAAAGAGGTAAATGATAAAGAGTGCAGCGTCGGGTAGTTTGATTTGGAAATTAGTGGTATGTTACGTGAATCAAGATTATGTGAAATAACAAGGTCGCCATTATTAATAATTGTATTTAAGAACTATATTTGTTATAACATTTGTATTCAAGATGAAAATGTACTTAGAACCTGACAGCCACTTAAACAAATGTTACTTTTACTTTTTCCTGAGTTATCAAGTTTAAACTTTTAACGATTACATTTTTTAACATATATTACTATTTTTAGAATACCTGTTGTGTATGCTCACCATCGATTATGGTGCATGGCTATTTGTCGCTAATAGAATCAACATATATATTAATACGCTAAGGTTAAGATGTTACTCTCCCTTTTTAGAAAAAACCTCACAACTAATCCATAAAAATTATATATAATTTTATAGATAATTGCTTGCTCTACCGGCATCCACAACTAAAAAATTTATTATTGCTATTGTTTTTGCAAATTAATTAATTATTAAAATTATATACCCAAAACGGCAATGCTGCCATCTAACGGCTCGACGTCAATATGATTGACGGTCGGTAAAATTTTTGTTTAATTTAAAATTCACTCACGTATAAATAAAGTGGCGCTTTAGCTCAATGCTTTTGATACTTGCGCCTCTATATGTCAATTTTAGTAAAATATTTGTTTGATCTGTCATCTGAGCTTCATAATAGAATAAATAATGCGAAGACTTCGCACGGGTCACGCTAGTTATTGTTATTATCGCTTCTTGTCTACTAGCTTATAGCTATTAGCACCTGAATGAAAACCAGAAATTTTATTGGGTAATGAATAAAAAATAAAGTATTTTATATTAAAGGAATAAAAAATCTGTATAAAAAATAGACAATATTGTATAAAAGTTTTCAAGTACGATTGGAACCCGCAATATGAGTGTTGTTTACTATTACCTAGGTATATATAAACATTTAAGGGTACTTGGTTTTTCTGACATCATCTAAATATATTATTTCTAAAAGGTGTTTTTTGGTCGAGCGGCTCGATCTCTTTAACTACTGCACCAAAAAAAATAAAAAAAATACCCACTTAAAGCTTATTTTTTCTACTTTGGGTGAAAAATATAAAAAAATTCGAAAAAAATATTTTTGTTAATAAAAAAATTAATTTTTATAACAATTGGCATGAGCTCCATCTGTGGGCGACACATCAAATATCTTAGCCAAATTGTATACTTGGAACACGCTAGATGGCGATATAGTGCGAAGACTTCGCACGGGTCAGCTAGTTTATAAATTTAGAATTACATATGATTTTCTATGTAAATATTTTGACTAGTATATCCTTTTGGGGCGTAATCGGGAATTAAAAAAAAATTACGATATTTATCTTAATTGTTGTAATTTTGCGATAAATTTTAGATGAAATTCCAGTATTACTGTTTGTTTTTCATAATTTTGATTCCTATTTCTAAGTTTAATGGAGGACATATTTATTGCACACGACACATTTATCTTAAATTAAATTCGAAAAAAATATTTTCGGAATATTTATAACTTTCTCTCTCAATTAATACGTTTTACGTGATATATTTAATTATATATATATTTTATATATATATTTTTTTTATTTATCTTTCAATTGCTACATTTGCTCCTCTAATTTTAATTAAAATTTCTGTACAAATATTTTTGGACGTCATCTCATATGTAAATCGCGAATCACTGAGTCAAATTTTAAGTTTTCACATCAAACAGTTCCTGGGAAAAACGGATGTGAAGTATGAACGATATTCTTTCTTTTTACTTTGAGGTACGAATCCTCCATAACACGAGGATTTTGGAAAGCACCTTTTTCTCATCAAAAAAGCAAACATAGTACTGTGTTTTTCCATTATTATTTTTGTACTAAGGACATAGACAATACAGGTAATCAAAAGCTCTAAAAAATTCCCTTTTTCAGCACTTGATATTATCCTTCCTTTTTTGAAATATTTAATTTAATAAATATAGAATAGAAGTCAATAGAAAAAATTACTTTATTTCTAAAGTTGTAATTTTCAAAAGTTGATGAAGTCAATAGAAATGAAGAAATGTTACTTAGTTTTCTTTCTCCGGTTGTTAAAGCGATGAAGTATGAAAACTATTCACCGCGACAATTGAAGTACTAGGCGAGTCTATGATCCGATATCAAATCAATTAATCAACAGCCTATGTCTATCCATCAATCAATCACAACTGGACATATGTCTCATAGAAGATCTTTTCATTTCGATAAATGTTTTTTTGGCAAATAATATATTTGATTCTATATTATTGTGTATTTAATAAAATTCTTGCTAACTACTTATTATTAATTTTTTCTCATATGGCGTAAGTATGTATGCCATTTAAACTGGATCATAATATATGTTAAGTAGATTAGCTAGTTTGGATGGATGAGTTTCTACTGGAAAATGGCTCTGTTTTATTTATATTATAAAATTTAATTTACAAAATATATATTAAAATGTTCAAGTTTTTAATAGAAGCCAGCTAAATACCGCTGTATTTTGTATATTTAACATTTTTTTTAATGTATATCAAAGTGCCAATTTAAATGTGAATTTTTGGGTAACTTAAATGCAAAATGTTTCTCTCCATGTTCTATCATTTTCCATTATTAATTTTACTAACAAAATAAACAATATAAGTAATCAAGAACTCTACGAAAATCATGTTTTCGGTACTTGGTAATAGTCTTACTTTTTTGAAACAACATATGTATGTTATTATCCAAGTGATTAATTAGGGCATTATTTATAATACCCGTGCATTATGGGTAATGAATAATGACAGTTATTAATTAAGGGTAATGAATAATGACAGTTATTAACAAGGTACATGAATAATGACAGTTATTAATTATTATATAAACTTCATTATTTATCACACTGGTCATTATGAATATTGCTACATGATCATCGGGCAATCTTATAACATAGATACATTGGCTGGGGCGCGGGGAGGAAAACAAAAGAGTGACACGTGCTGACCAATCAAAGGTGCGGATGTCAATCGCTTTATTGTTCACGACACAACGCTCGTTGTTTTTGTTTATTTTTACATTGAGAGTGAATACAGACGAACGTGGGCAGCTTGTGTTTTCGTAATTAAGTTTCGAATTATAGTGAAGGACGGTTGTTATTATGTGTTTAGGTAATTCATAGGTTGTAGTCGATGTGGTTGTAAAGGTGGCTGGAAGTCTAAAAAATGTAGTTATCACAATGAAAAAAAAACTTGTAACTCAAAATGCCATCAAAGCAGCAATTGTTCTAATAAATAAATATGTGTTTATGCTCATTTCCGTTTCATAAATCTGAGTATCCGTGAAACGAATATTTAGCATTTTGTGTTATTTACCTTATATTTTTAATTTGATTTTATTAAGTTTTAACTGCTAAGAATTAATGAGTTCTAAATATAGAACCCCTTCTTAATAAATACAAATTATGAGTTTGATTATTCCAATTGTTTAAAGTTTAGTTCATTTTAAGTTTTATAATCATAGGTCAGAGCATCGGTAAGGCGAAGACATTTTATGTTATTTGTTTTTTAAATTATTTAATGTCAGAAATAAAAATAATAGTAGTAAATCATTTATTTTGATTACTCTGCCCAATAGGTGATAAATATTACGTGTAATGCCCGGGCATTATGTATAATATCCAATTAATCACTTGGACTATAACATATATATAGCCTATTCTATAATCGTTACACAGTTTTATATGTATCTATACATATATATATATATATATATATATATATATATATATATATATATATATATATATATACTAGCGTGACCCGTGCGAAGTCTTCGCATTATTATTTATTCCATTATGAAACTCAGATGACAGATCAAACAAATATTTTACTAAAATTGACATATAGAGGCGCAAGTATCAAAAGCATTGAGCTAAAGCGCCACTTTATTTATACGTGAGTGGATTTGAAATTAAACAAAAATTTTACCGACCGTCAATCATATTGACGTTGAGCCGTTAGATGGCAGCATTGCTGTTTTGTGTATATAATTTTAATAATTAATTAATTTGCAAAAACAATAGCAATAATAAATTTTTTAGTTGTGGATGCCGGTAGAGCAAGCAATTATCTATAAAATGATATATAATTTATGTGGATTAGTTGTGAGGTTTTTTCTAAAAAGGGAGAGTAACATCTTAAAACCTTAGCGTATTAATATATATGATGATATATATATATATATATATATATATATATCATCATATATATTAATATGCTAAGGTAAGGCTATATAAGCTAGGCTATATATATATATATATATACATACAGAGAATATACCATTTACCACGTAAAAAGAGCGCATGGCCGCTACTCGAAAGAGAAGTAAAAAATATTCAAATAGGTGTATCAAAAAACGTGTTTATTAATCATATAGGTAACACTTTTCATCAAATTAAGAAAATTTTAAGAAGAGATATGAAAATTCCTATAAAAAATTATTATATAATATATTCCCTAATATAATTAATTATATCAGAGAATATATCTTTAAAAAAATTTATATTTTTTTAAAAATATTTTCTATCATAGACAAACCTATATGAATAATGAACACGTTCCTTGTGACGCACTGTGTGTATGTATTAATGTAAACATCCACTATATGGATGTATTAATGTAAACATCTAATAAAAACAAGAAAATTATGTTTACAGGGAAACTTTTTCTCATTTTGAAGTGTTCTTATAACACACTGATTTATGAAAACTTTTGTGCTGTTTCTTTCAAAATTATTAATATGTAATTTTTATTATCATAATTTCAAATATTGAATATATTTGGCGTTAATTTTGTAGAAATTCATTATTCACAATTAAATGAAACTACGTGATGTAGTATTATTTCTACTTTCTTTAATTTCACCGTCGTAGCAAAGATATCTGTGCTAATATCCCACCTGAAGATGTTGTAATACAACGAAACCTAGGTCGTGGTAAAGAAATTAAAGAAAGTAGAAATAATACTACATCACGTACTTTCATTTAATTGTGAATTGATCATAATTTCAGTTTATTTTATTCCCAAAAATGAACAGGAAAATTTTGCACCAAGATTGATGGAAAGTTCTGTGCTATACATTATTAATGCTATCCGCCTGTAGTGTTTAACAGTCTGGTAGATACGAAGAACGTAGACCCACAAGCGCTTTGGTGCATATAGGGGTCTAATTATTTAAGGGTGCATGGTGTTTCCAATAAACTATTTGGAAACATCAATATAATTTTACACTATGCAAATAAATGGCATTTTATATCTCTTAGAGGCTTGAAAATATATAATTTCTTCAGACCTTTTTAACCTAGGATGTCCGCAATAAATAAAAAAATCACTTTACCGTTTAAGTATCTTTCTTGAAGCCTTGTTGTTTCATAATTTTTTAAATAAGAAGGGAGAATATATTTTTTCAAATATTTTTCAATTATTTCTGTATAAATGGAATTGAATCTTCCTTTATAACTAAGCCATGAAACATTTCTTTTATATAATAGAAGAAAAGTTTTATGCCAAATATTAATAATACATAAGGGTGAATAAATACTGTAAAGCGACTGAAAATATCACAAAAAAGACGAGCCTTACACGCATAAATTTATGGAAGAAGTGAAACTTCTTTAACGTTTCTTGTTAGTTAATAATAAATAAAATCATTAACTATTTAGAAGTGTATTCATTATTCTTATGATTCTGCTATATTGTCACTAGTTTGTATTAATATACTTAATACATTTTTATTACAAGCTTGCAAATAATTTATAAATTTACTCTTGCTTATAACTTTTGCAATTTAACGTACGCAAAAATAAATGTACGACTGAAGGCACCAAAATCGGTACCAAAATCGATGGGTGACACCAAAATCGGCGGCGACTTGCGGATTCATTGACAAGCCAGCGTTTGAATAAATATTTGTCAGTTTCGACTACCATATTGTTAACACTCGGCTATTTCCGCCGCTAGTCGGATGCGTTCGGTGTTTGTTTTCTCAAGCGTTACACAATTTTAACGTGGCAAAATAACTCGGACTTCGGTCACTTCAAAAACTGAAACAAATTAAACTCATTTCTCGGTTTGCTATTGACTGATGCACTAAGCGCCAAAGGAAATTATATGTATTGCTCACGCTACGCACTAGGCAGGTGTTTCACTTTTCGTTACACCTTTATTGCTCTGCAAACAAACTTACACTACTTTGGTTTTAGTTCATTATAAAATGTTCAACTTAAAAAATATTATTGTTCCACAGGGGGCGCAGCCTCGTTCGCTTCAGCCCTGATGTTGGGTCCCAGGCTGGGACGCTACGTTAAGGGCACCGATCCTTTGCCTCTGGGAAACCCCGTCAATGCTGTAATGGGACTCTTCGTGCTCTGGTGGGGGTGGCTGGCTTTCAACTCGGGCAGCACATATGGGGTAAGTAATCCGAAATTAATTAATAGTATGATCGACCTATTTTATTCTAAAATGAAAACCGAATTATGCCAGAGAGTAGTTACAAATACAGAAAGCAAACATAACTGAAGTAAACATATAAACATATTTCACGCGTGGTAACATTTTTACAAGTAAAATCAAGGAACACGAATGAAGCTGCAAAATAGCATATATTAACTGAGCATTGCTTGAAATATGTATATAGTCTATGAGAAGGACCACACCAAGGATGGACAACTCAGGAAATTAAGATAAGACTAAGTGTTCACTGGCATTCTATGTTCAACTTCTTGGAATAGAAACGTATCAAATTTCATATTAGTTTATATAAAAAAATGTCGGTCTATAGGTAAATATAGAGTTCGTGATTTTTTGTAAAACTATTTAACTTAGGATATTCGCAATAGATTTAACCTTTAAGTAACTTCTTGGAAGCCTCATTATTTTCAAAATTTTTGAAATAGAAAGGGTGAATACATAATTTTTTCATGTTTTTCAGTACATTTCAATATCTCTCTCTTCAGACTTTGAATACGCCTTTAGGTTCTCCATCCGATCAACCTCCGCTTTTGACTATGTAAGTCGAAGGTGAAGGTTGTTTGAATAGAGATTCCAAAGGCTCGTTCAAAGGCAACGGAAAATTGTTGTTTTAATCCCTAAACAAAAAAACTTTTTTTTAAAAAACAGCTTTAACAAAATAGTTATATAGTTAGTAAAAATAACAAAATCTATTTTAGAACTTATTCTAGGTTTTGATATTGTAAAACTTGCATCATTTCGATTTGTGTTGTGTTAAAACTTGAGTAACGGTTTATAGTTTTACTGCAAATGGTAAATCCTTATTAATATAATAAATAGCAAGGTTGTTATTTGCCTTTCTTTCACACTTAAACAACCCAGCAGATTTCAATGAAAATTCATATAACCTATATATGTATATATATATATATATATATATATATATATATATATATATATATGTATGTGTGTGTATATATCACATATTAAGAAGTAAACCATACGTAATTAAGCTGACACGTAGAAGAGCAGAGAACTGAATATAAACCCTAAAGTTTCTCGTGGCCGGGCTCCGGGCTGAATATGCCCGCTCACGAGAAATTGAATGCACTGCTATTAATCTAATTTTTAAAAGTATTCTGTTTCGTTTAACATACCATACGTTCTTTATTTCACGCATTTTAGTCTAGACTGACACCGAACAGAACGCGGATCACTGAGTCGAATTCCAAGTTTTCACGTCAAACAGTTTCTGGGAAAAACGGATGTGACGGACGAATGATATCCTTTTTTTTTACTTTGAGGTACTACCTTGATAATGCCAGGGTGTTGGAGAGTTAATTTTTCAATTAGCTACATCCCAGTGTTATCAAAGTTTGTCAGATCCAGTCAAGGTAATACCCGCGGTTATGCCAGATCTATTCAAAGTAATACCTCGTAACTACATAACTAACCGGCTTCAAATCCAAACTTGTTTTTTGAAAAAGAAAATATTTTTTACATTTTCCTGATTACACGCGGGCGAAGCCGCAAATAAAAGTTAGTGTATAAATGAAAAGTCTTTTATTTTTATTGATAAACAAAAATTTAATAAATCATAATTTTTCTATTTAAATTCCTCTATGCCTCTTGCTATGGTTTTGAATGGGGGTAGCATACAAAATTACCATTTCTTTGTCCAACTTTACGTTGATCTCCGATTTAATTGGGATAACTGGTGGTAATTGGGGTACAAAGCGTGTAACGTAAGCGCCAATACAGTATTATTTTATTAATTTACTAGGTTTTGCCTACAGTTTCACTTGAATGGTTTTAGGAAAATGTAAGGGACTTTTTTTCAAAAAAATAGATGTAGATTTTGATTGGACCTGTTACGTAGTTTCGAAGTAAATGTTATTTTGAACATGGTTTGCTAGACCAGACTTTTCGATAATTGCTCTGCTACAATGCGATTATGTGACGGTGGTTTGAACTAAATGTAATAGTTAACCGATGAATTTGGCATGTTAAATGGGACAAGTTTCCCTACATATCAACCTTAAATTGATAGCAATGCGTACAATTTTTCATAGGCCAACATAAAATGTTTGTCGTAATTATGCCTATATGGCTTTTAATCTAAGATGTATATTATCTATGTGCAAAATTTCAGAAAAAATTACAGATAAATATTATCTACGTGCAAATTTAAAAAACAAGACAGATTATCTTATCATATTATGATATTTTAGAGTAGAAACTAGGTTCTAAACAATAGGTGAGAAAAAGTTTGTTCACAAATTCAGTGACATTATTATGTAAAATAATATAAAATGAGAAATATATCGGACTGACCTGATATATTCCTCATTTTATTTCTAGCAAATTTTTAGCTACGATTTCGGATCGTATCTAGAAAGGTAGTCCAAAAGTTCTAGAGTATTTTATTATAATGTGTAAATAGGCCGAAGTGCGATCAGTTAATAATAATCAGCGTTAAAACCTCAAGTGTATAACTTCATAGGAAGTAGGATTAACTAGAAATTAATTCACTATTATATTATATATATATATATATATATATATATATATATATATATATATATATTAATTCACTATTAATTCATTAATTTAATAAATCACGGACTCTTACAATTTGTTTTCTGCAAAAAGCTCTCCCAAATAACATATGTCATGCGAAGTACAAATTAATCATGTCTCCTAAGATGGCTAAAATTTGGTTCAAAAAGCTCAATAATGAGGAACGTGATCTTAAAAATACACTTCTCAGACAAATCAATACATATGTGGGTGGAACAAAATACTTTATCCTGTCGAGGGTTTTTGATGTTTTAACCAGTGATCGATTTAGACCTGGATCCGTAACGCCTGAGCCTAGGGCGGCAGTATTTAGGGGCAGAAAAATTATTTGTATGCACAAATATTAAAACTCAAAATTAATATAAATACGTATAATTAGACATGACAAGAAAAGCAGCATATATCGTATATCGTATGATGCGGATGTTACGCATTTTTTTTAGTTTGGTCCTATAAGTTAGCAGCCTTCCATTCGATGATTCACAGAGCGTTAACCATCCCTCTAGAAACACCTAATTTACGTAAAGGAATAAAAACTATAAAACAAATCGCAGTAAATATTAATTATAACCCATCAATTGCCACAAAACTGTACCACAATAAATTAAGAAAAATACTAATACAAGAAATATACCTGGTCGTTAAAATTTACTATAAATCTATCCCATACATAGATAATGTATCACTCAAATTAGGAAAACTCTTATCTAATAATAAAAATATAAATAATACAACATGTGCTTATAGTAATTTAAATAACTTGGGTAAAACCCTTATTAATAATAAAGAAAAAATATATAAATACAAAAAGGGTGGTATCTATAAACTATTTAAGTTTATAGATACCATTCTTAATAAACGACTATAATAGTAACGACTGTAATGGTGTATACATAGGTCAAACAGGAAAAGATTTTACTACAAGTTACAATGAACGCATTGCCAGCTGGCGAAATAACAAACCAGACACATCTCACTTTGCTGCACATCATACTCATAATGCCCCCTATATATTACAAATAAATACAAAAGGCAATATACTTAATATCCTAGAAACATTAGAAATAAACAGACTTAAAAAATACCCCAAGGTTAATATATTAAATGAAAAACTAAATCTAATATCATCACCCATACTTAATATCTTCTAGACATAATATAAATAGACAACATTGATACTGCAGTACACTTCAAATTGTTTCAGCCCAACTACACATCTAAATATAAATATATGTAAAGGGAAAAAAAATAAATAAAAAAAACAATAAAAAATAAAAAAATAAATATATGAATAAATAAAACCGGAGATATGTATAATTAGTGGTATAACTTTGTTCTAACTTTTAGATACCTTACTATTGTATAAATGTATTACTGGGAATAACTTCCATTTAATTTTATTACATACACCGTGATATTATACAGTTAGTAAAAATAACAAAATCTACGTTTCTACTATTCTAGATTTTGATATTCCAAAACCTTCATCATTTCGATTTCTAAAACCTTCATCATTCGAGTTGTGTTAAAACTTTAGTAACGATTTAGAGTTTCAGTTTAAACTCTCTTCAACATAGTATGCTACAAATCATAGAATAACATAAATTTAATGTATAACCCTCACTAAAATACTGGTATATCGTATAACTCTCGAAAATATAATAAAACCTACACCGCTCTCCTACAATAAACTCACTAACATAAGCAGAGGGAAAACCCACACAAACCCAGCTTCCGCTATTGTTTTGCATATAAATGCTGTTGGATGTTCGTAAGAGTTAATCTTTGCTAACAGCCCACCTGAAGATGTAATACAACGAAACCTAGGTCGTAGTAAAGAACTTAAAGAAAGTAGAAATAATACTACAACATGTAGTTTAATTTAATCGTGAACAATGAATTTCTACAAAAATAATACTACATCAAGTAGAAGAATATTGATTTGCTAGATTTGTTAACATAAATAGTTACGTAAAGTAAAGCTAACAATATCGTGTTAAAAATAATCGAAAATAAAATATTAAAAATAAAATTAATTAGGTCTTATTTCGATTTAATGTTGAAAAGCCGAGTTATAAGACATATATATTAATCTACAGACAAAATTGTACTGCTTCTTTTTTAATTACTACAAAAAACTAAAAACACAGACATAATTATAAGTTGATACTGTTTAGATTGACTGCAATAGATGGCGCTAGAGTAAAGTTAACTCACGCTATCTAAATATTTACGGTGACTGCATATAAGGAAGTCCAGTCGGTCATGCGATTTCATGTCTATTTAAAACTGAGTAATTATTGACATCGACAATTAACACTAACGAAACTTTTCTGGACTTGTTTAATTTACGCACATAAATATTTTCTGGATTTATTTTACTTTTAATGCGGTATAATAAAGAAAATTTTACTTTCGTTGTGGAAAACATAATGGTCTATTTCCTTTTAATCTCCTATTTCTTTTTTTTTTATACTAATAATTTGAATTAAATTTTACCGAGCTTAATTATATTTCTTTTTTATTTTTTTCATTTGAATTTAAAGTTCATTTCTATATCTCTTCTATCTTTTTCATTTGAATTTAAGTTTTACCGAGAATTATTGTATTTCTATTTATTTTTTATTCTTTTAATTTGGATATAAGTTTTATTAATAACTCAATTTTTCAAATAACAAAATGTCAAATTTTGAAATATCAAATCTAACGAAGATTTCATTGCAAGCTGAATGAGTTCATATCATCATAATAAGCCATTCTCAACCATTTTAGTGTAGGCCTCCATCAATCTGCACCATTTGTATTTATTTTGGGCTGCTGGATCCAATTTTTTATGTTAATGCAATTAGCAGAAAGTCAGCCAGATCTCCATTATCGATTGAAATTGCTCTATCCCAAATTCCAGATATTGTCACTTACCTATTCACAATTTCAGTTGTGCACGTGGACATTGTAGCAGCTTAGCTTTTGCTATCTTCAAATGGTAGAACCTTTTTTAATCAATGCCATGGTCACAGTACTTGTTAAAAATGCAGTACTAACGACGCTGCAATGCAAAGTGGACAGTTATTCAAATTACTACCGCAGGATATGTGAGGGGAGTTAGCATGAGGCCACGAGCAAATTTTGTAGTCCGAATTACATTTCTATTATTCAAAGAATGCAATTGTTTTCCTCTTTTCTTGTATCCATTTGTATACATTATTTTTTCATTTTTAGTGTTCTATAGTCTGTCTATCTGTCTGTCCATCTGTATATTACAACCGTTTTACTCGCAGACTATATTATTACTATAAAGTTGAAATTTTACATGGTTATAAGTATTGGGAAAGCCTTCTAAGCTAGGAAATGAAATCTCTTAAAAAAGTATTCCATGGTACCTCCTTTACGTGCGGGGATAAGTTTTTTCTCATCCCTCATTGTGTAGGGTATCATTGAAAGACCATTCAAAAATATTGGGGGTATTTCATAAACCCTTTTTACAGCGATCTGTTTACGGAATATTAAGTTTTAAAAGCATCAATGTTGCTAGAGTTACGTATCTCCACACCTAACTCGTATATATGGAAACCAAAACGAAAATTATCGCATCTAAGTCATCATCATATTTGACACGACAGCCCAGGGTGGGCCAAGGCCTTCTGTTGGGGATTCTTCCAGGAAGTTCTACTCTTCACCTGGATTTTCCAGTTCTTTATCCTGAGAATGTTAAAATCTTCTTCCACTGAGTTTCCAATTGTCAAGTCCAAAGTCCGTTTTCCAGGTCGTTTTCGTATATCTGTCCGGTTATTTTCTCCGTTAGATTTCGAAACAAGTATTTTTTTTCCGGGGTGGGGTAATCAACCCCACGCCCAACCCCCAACCTGGAGGACAAGGGTGTTCCTCTTAGTCTGGTGTCTCCCTTCCGACCTGTCCGGCTTGGGTGACTCTGCAAGTAGCTAAGCTGCCGCCGGCATAGCTCTTGGGATCAACGACACACTCAAGCCACTGCACTACTACAAAGTGGGAACACCTACGCAGTGGTGTTCCCACTTTGTAGTAGTGCAATGGCTCTAAGATCGCATCTAAGTAGGCTCTGCTAATATACGAGTGATGGCCGACCAACTTATAGCATATAGTTGGGTCTATAAAAAGTTCATTGAAACTGTATGCAAATGACATAAGTCAACTGCAAAAGTAATTTTTTATATTAATATGTATACTTATTATGTCTGTAAAATATATACTGGGCGATATAGTTATTTATTTATATGGTGAAAAATAACATGAATTAAATATGCAACAGAGTTTTCTTGCAGTGAGGCGATACACATCAGCAGAAAGTCATTTTTTCATAAAACACTATAGATTTGGGAACAAATGTAGTTTAGTACCAATGGTATTTTGACATTTTTTTTAATGTGTATGAATGAATGTACATTAATATTGTCATATTTAAGAATATATATTGCCGCTAGCAATAATTTGTTATAAAAAATCGATTTGGAAGAAATTGCTGACGAAATATCTTAATTTTTTTTTGTTTTCTAACTTTTCTTCGTTAATTTCGTAATGAATTTATAATTAGATAAATAAATATAACAATATAAATATGAATTAATACAATTAAATAAGGTAAAAAGAGATATTTACAAAGATACGAAGCTCTGGCGTATTTTAAGTCTGTCAGAAATAATCAATTATACTAAATTAAGAAATATTTTACTACATCTCTAAATAAATAAAAAATCTTGGTGAACGAAGTCATGGGCAAAGCTAGTTGCTAAGATTGTTTAAACTATCCACTTTTGAACATTGCTTGCTGCACTTTTCACCATGGTATGCTACACTTTTCGTCATAGTTCCACATTGCTAGTTTCTATTAACATTTGTGCTCTCCACTTTTTACCATGGAATTTCATCACAGTCTCACATTGCTAGTTTCTAATAATATTTCAACTCTCCACTTTTGACCATGGAATGCTACACATTTCATCACAATCTCACATTGCTAGTTTCTAATAATATTTCAACTCTCCACTTTTAACCATGGAATGCTACACATTTCGTGATAGTTCCACATTACTAGTTTGTAATAATATTTCAACTCTCCATTTTTCACCATGGTATGCTACATTTTTCGTCATAGTTCCACATTGTTAGTTTCTAATAGCATTTCAACTCTCCACTTTTCAACACGGAATGCTACGATTTTCGTCATAGTTCCACATTGCTAGTTACTAATAGCATTTCAACTCTCCACTTTTCAGCATGGTATGTTACAATTTTCGTCATGGTTCCACAATGCCAATTTCTAATAACATTTCAACTCTCCACTTTTCAACATAGTATGCTACACTTTTCGTCATAATTCCACTTTGCTAGTTTCTAATAACATTTCAACTTTCCACTGTTCAACATGGTATGTTACAATTTTCGTCATATTTGCAAATTGCTAATTTCTAATAACGTTTCAACTCTACTTTTCAACATGATATGCTACAATTTTCGTCTTAGTTCCACATTGCCAATTTCTAATAAAATTTCAACTCTCTACTTTTCAACACGGTGTGCTACGCTTTTCATTATAGTTATACATTTGAAGTAACGAGGCAATTACTATTGTGGCCTTTTCGGTAAGATTTATTTGTTTTTGCAATTATCTTTGATGAAACTTAAATAATTATTGTGTTCATGTATGGTAATTTGTTTTATGTATTTACCAGGTGAGCGGTGCTAAATGGCAATACGCCGCCAGAGCAGCTGTGATGACAATGATGGCATCTTTCGGAGGAGGGTGTACGGGTCTTATGTAAGTATCTCTCTTTATTTACTCCTCATGTGTTTATATTTAATAGAAATTTGCAAAATAGTAATCAATGTATTATAATCCATAAGTGTGATATCCACGATCGTGTGATATCACACTTATGGATTATATTCTGTGGGGATATATGAAGTAGCTAGTATGTGCCACTAAACCACAGTCGTTAAACTACTGATGATAACCTTCGCTGCATTATTGCCGGTATACCATCCTAATTGCTCGAATAAATGGTTGAGGATTTTACTTCCAGATTGCGCATCATTCCACCGAGCTGTAGCGCCTATATACCTAAAATCATATTTAAACACTAATGGCATAAAATTACATTTTCAGTAAAGGTAATACCATGGCCATTAACATGTTTGTCATCTTGTTTTATTTTATATTTAAAAAACAACCATCATACTCACTATTGTACGTGTGTTGATAGTGCAATTATGAAGCGTTCTGTAATCCTTTTGTACTGGAGCTTGTTTCGTTTTATTACGTTCCAAAATCTTACATTCGGCTTGAAATGTATCTGGCATAGATAAGAGATAATGTAATTTACTTACGTAAGTAGATGTGCTACTCGATGCAACATTTATTTTTGACACTGTTATGAAAGAGATGTAATGCTGTTTGCATTCGCGATTTGCCCCGACGGGTATGCATTTATTTATATAATAAAAAAGGTATATTGTTTATATTAATAAAAAAAAACAATTAAAATTTTGTTTTATTATTTATATATTATTTATAAAAAAAATTGCTCGGCTGGCTTCCTAGATATAAGACAGGTAGACAGGCCTTCGATAAGGTCTGGCATGTCGGTCTCCTTTTTAAGTTAAAAAAATATCTACCTCACTCCTTCTATAAAGTCATACTGAAAAGATTCTTTGACAAAAGATGTTTTGAAGTGAAACTTGGCAATGTAACGTCGAACTTGTACGAAATTAGGTCTGGTGTGCCTCAAGCATTCTGGGCCAGTGTTGTATCTCATCTTTACAGCTGACATCCCTACAGATGACAATACCTCCATTGCCACGCATGCAGACGATACTGCACTAATGTCAGTAAATGCCAAACCAGGAATCGCATCAGCAAATCTACAGAAACACATAGCTGAAGTTGAAAAATGGCTGAAGATATGGAGAATAAAATCAAATCAAAAGAAATCCGCACACATTACTTTTACACTCAGAAAAGACGACTGTTCTTCAATTACACTGAACGGAGAACAAATTCCACATGATAAAACCGCCAAATACCTTGGCATGCACTTGGATAGGCCTGACCCTGACCTGGCAGAAACATATGTGAAGCATAAGAAAAAACCTGGCCGCAAAACTTCGAGGCATGTACTGGCTAATTGGTAGAAAATCCCAACTAACCAATGAAAGCAAAATGGCAATTTACAAAACTATGTTGAAACCAGTTTGAACATACGGAATTGAACTTTGGGGAACAGTAAGTAACAGTAATATAGAAATCCTGGAAAGGTTTCAGACTAAAGATATTAGATCTATGTTCAACTTTCCAAATTGCATTCATAATAAATAATATGCAAGACCTGAGCTTTAAAACTGTGAAGCAAGAAATCACCAAAACTATCAGCAAAGATTAACCAAATCCTTGGCTGCCAATTTATTGGGATCTGGAAGTATCCAATACACAAGACTAAGGAGAAATAGTGTTCCGAATTTTATTAACCGATTCCCCAAAGAATAGTTAGGGTGGTCAATAGACATTCCCTCACAGCTCAAACGACATATACAGGCAGAGGTCAGACAAATGAGCAACTAAATGTCCATGACAGATTGCTGAGTTGAGCGGAAGAAAGAGAAAAAAAAATTTAAAAATATTGCGCGCGACGACAGACAGGATTTAGAAACCCGCACTTGACTGTTGCTGGATTGGAAGATTCGATCTTCACTAGATCTCTGTGGCTATTGACTATGAAGTCGAGAAAGAGCTCGCTGCGTCGATTATCAATAAATACTCGTCGGTGTGATACAACTTCTTCATTAATTAAAATATTACTTACAGAGCTGACTATTGCTTCAACTACCGGTTGCTTGAACTTGACCTGCAGCGAATTGTCGCACTGAATTCCGAATTGAATTGGAACTGGACTGTGAAGACTTTTGTAGTATCGTAACCTCTCTTATATGTCACTATACGATCTCTTTATGCGGTCGCAAGTTAGCATGTCCGGGGTTATAAACCCACGGCCGCCCGATCGTCAAATTAGTTTCTACGGTTATCCGGGACAGATAAAAATGGAAATACAAATATTTAAAAATGCAATAGCAGATGTAGCCGTAAAAAGCACAAATATCAATGAATGGCATTTACGTTTTGAGCGAGTAGGGCCTATTTTGAAATATTCTAAGTTCCTTTTAACCATGAAATATATTTTGCTTTGTTCTCCTATCATACACGTCCCATCCTAAATACTCTCAATGCAATTATCAGTCCCGGATATAATATTCTTATCCCGTATTATGACACTTTCTTCAGAAATGCGATTGTCGGTTTTTTTTAATTGTTCCCGTTCTGTTGATATGTTTTTGCAATTTGGTTATTATTGTCTTTATTCTACGTTCCGTCGATCTTATGTAATTTTAACTTTTAATCGCGGCTTAGCTTGCGTGGTTATAGTTATAAAGTTATAGTTAGAAATTATAACTAGCAGCACCATCTAGAATGCAATGTCTTTATTTTCTTGATTTTATAATTCCAAAGACAAAACAAAGATATTTCTCTCTGAATTAGGGGTTAAAAAGAGTGGTTGCAACGTTTAAAAAAATAAAATAGATCCGTTGCTCCATTGCGACGATATTTCATTGTTTTGTTTGTATATTTTTTTTAGTTTGAAATAAGAATTTTCCCGAAAGAATAAGATTTCCCAGGATAAAAGTGGTCTTTGCTATTTGCCTGTCAGCTAACTATGCAAAAACACACTTCGATCCCTTGCTCCATTGTGACGTGAAAAAAGAACCAACACACTTTTGCATTTTATGATATCAGTCTTGATTGCTATACATTTGGGATAGGCAGTTAAAGTATCAAATTTTGACTTTAAGTAAATCCATGTTTTTTGGAATCCATCGACTAAAGTTTGGCGTATTACAGCAAATCATTTACGTTTCAACACGGAACGATTTAATTTGAAGACTCACAATTCATAATTAATGTTCTTCATAAAAACATCACACTGTCAGAAAAAAATAGGGAGTCTATAATTATATTCTCCCATATAATTTAGCTACCCAATTTTTGAAAAAATACTTCTGAATAAATTTTAAATTACTGTTAGTAATTCTGAAAAAAAACTAGAAAACAAACAAATAGGAACTCGTTATTGTTCGCCTGCGATGCAAAATCGTTACCATGATACAATTCCGCTTTTGTTAAGAAACGTAACGTGTACTCAGTAAAAAAAAGATTTAACTAAAAATAAAAAAAATTTACAGTGTTACATAAACTAAAAAACATGCTTTCGTAACCGAAGGACTCATTGAGACAAATCCTATGAGACCTAACTCAATGGAAGTACTGTTAGATATTGGAAACTTTCTATGACTACCTTCCTCCTCTGTCATCAAAATTTTTATTCAAAACTACTGAGCACATTCATGGAGCTAAAACGTCGTAAGTTATATAATCAATCATTGGAAAAGCTTCAGTTTTATACGTGTAACGACGTGTTCCAAGGTTATACTCGAGTTATGCTTAAGCTGTCTAGTTATGGGTCAGTCGGTGAATTAATGATGTAAGTTTGAAGTATATGAAAAACTATACTAATGGTCGATTTAACGATCACACTGATGGTCATGGGAACCACCTGCCTTTTTTTGGGAATAATGTTAGGGTATATTATAATGTTTTGCTCTGACACAAATTAGTTTTGTAGGTGAGTATTAACCGGTATCCAATTATAATAACAAAACTAGAAAATTAACAATTGTATTCAGCTATGGCTTATTGTATAGAATGTACTATAACCATACATTACAATCAGGAACTTAGTTTCACCAGTGCTTTAAATGACATCAGATTCGCTGCTTCTTATACAGCTTAATTTCGTCGCATTATCTAGAATGAATGGCTTCCAACTAAATGGCTCCCATCTAATTTCTATTACAATAACTTTAACACGCAAACACTGGTTGCTGATGAATATTATTTATTAAGTAGGACTTACAAAACGGACTTGTCTTCCGTGGAATTTCGAAGAAGGTTATAATATACAACCAAAAGCCTTATTGGGCCAGATCAAAACGAGGTCAAACTCGATGACTTTGCTGTTAGTCATTGAAAAATTCCAATAACTACCTTCCTCCTCCATCATCTTATCAGCTCGATGGTATAATGATATTGGCTTATCATTAGAATTGCCTAAATTTGCAAAGTTTCAAATCGATATGATAATGAGCATTTGATGATGTGAGTATAAGATTTATTTACTATGTTAGGAAGTTACAGGCTAAGTTAAGAGAAGCGTGTTAAATATGACATCCATGTAAACATAAAGAAATCGCTTTTATAAGAATGAAACAATGTACAAATTAACGTGTCTCCAGCTTATTGGGTTGGCTGTTAAGTTTTTAACTACGAGTTTGGGAGTTTCCTAAGTAGGTTATTAAGAACTCCCGACGTGCGCTTGATTAATGACAGTCAGATCTAAACTTTCAAATACTTACAGAAAATGGATTTAAACCAACGTCAAGTATGGAACCGTAAACCTTCTGTATTTGAACTTGGTCGCAATGCGAGGACCACTTTTCTATTATTTGTTGCTCTTTCCTGCTTTTAATCGCTGGATTGTTTGATATTTACCTTCTTAAATTATGTTCTGTTTCTGTAATGCCATGAACATATTCGCTGACTCCCTTTTCTGGAATTTACATTGGATTATCTGTATTATTTGTGGATATATTCAGATATTTTTGGGGCAAGTTCGTATTCTGAAGCAGTTTTTGTTTGTGTAATAATCGTTAATTGTATTTTATTTGTTGCTCTTTCTTCCTTGTAAACCTATTAAACATATATTTTTTAATCATCTTTTTTTAAAATTCTTTATCGATTATTTATAATACTTGTATTATATTAATAAGTATTTATGTGAACATTTCATTTTCTGTAGCTTTTTTTGTGTTATAAACATAAATTTCGTCTATTGTTTGTGATTGTTTATTGGTTACACCTTAAGTTACATGCAAAATTAGGAATTTTATTTTCACGTTTCTGTTACTTACATGGGGAAAGATATATTTAGTTTTTTTTTTAAATGATATGCTATTTAAATTAAACAAGTTGAAACCTGGATTGACACAGAAATCTGCAGGCGAACAACGTAATATTACCAAAATTAAAGCAAAATTCATAACCATTGTTGACATTGAACTATCATGTCTTTTTTGCTAAAATTGGACATTAACAATGGGTCAGTTTGAAGGAGCTCATCATTAGTTATTGCATATCGATGAATGTTCAACAGATATATTGGAAATATATTAAACTAAATCTAAATTACCTATTGTGACTGCAAATAATATATGCTGTACGATGAGCGAGTCAGCGATGGCCTATGGAAAGATAAAAATTTGCCCCAAGAAGTAGGAGACAAAGAATTGTGATCTTGAAAACGACCCACATCCTGGATGCCTTTAGAATAGTTACTAAATTATCTGATCTAATAACAAATACGAGTGACTACCCATCAATTGCAAGAGACTTGAGAACCCATCAATTGCTATCGCCACTCAATAGAGGCTAATTTGTCTTTAATTAGGTACAGTCTCAAAATATCGTACTTTGGTACATCCTGAGAACAATTTAGGCTTAAAAGTTTAAAAGCCAATTCAGTATTTGGTGACTGTAACTCGAAGTTGCATTTTCTATTAAGTCACTATTATTAAGTGTGCCAAATTATTAATCTTTTGTTTCTTACGTTTCGCAGCATCAGCTTTATAAAGAACAAGGGGAATGCACACCCGATCGACTTGATCAACAGCATCCTGGGAGCGCTGGTGTCTGTCACTGGTAACTTAACACTACTTTTCTAAATATTGAATATGTTCTTTATATATTCTTTACTACGACCTAGGTTTCGTTGTATTACAACATCATTGAATAGGCTATTAGTAAAGATTTATATTTTTATCTTGAGCTATTAGCAAGAATTTGTTTTATTTTGGGCCATTAGCAAAGACTTATTTTGGGTTTTTGCAAAAAATTATATCTTTAGGTCTATTAGAAAAGATTTATATTTCGAATAATATCTTTGCTAATAGTCCACCTGAAGATGTTGTAATACAACGAAACTTAGGTCGTGGTAAAGAACTGAAAGAAAGTAGAAATGATACGACATCACGTAGTTTCATTTAAATGTGACTACTTTTACATTTTAATCTATCATCAATCTCGCTCGACTGTCAATTCGTTTGTATTAAAAGTTTGTAACTGCTTAAATGTATATGAAACCCTCGTTGTGGGACTTCTACTTATACTTTTTTTTTAATTAGAGATAACAAACAAGTTAATTCTTAATATTCTTTCCTTATCCTATTCCAAATATGTTCATACAACGCCTGGAGTGCTGTTCTGTGATGTGTGCGACTTTCTAGCTTTTTTATTTCTGGTTCACGTAACACAAATTAAATTTTCAATTCCCTAAACACTCTTATTATATTTTTCGTAAACTTTTATTTTATGTTATTTGTTGATCGAATTTGGCAAATGCCCTAATTAAAAAAGACAAGTACGCAAAAGGCGTCAACTCGATAGTTTTATATGTAAACAAAATATTTTCAAATTCGTACGTTTGAATAAAAATTATTAGTCACGTTTGGCTCAGCTTGAAGGATTTTTTTCAGCCGGATGTTTCCTATACCGGTCGTGGGAGGCGCTGGTGATTGGGGCTATCGGAGCTACCGTGACCAGCCTCACTAGTCCACTCTTCGACTACTTCCACGTCGACGATCCTGTCGGAGCCACCGCCGTGCACGGATGCTGCGGCTTTTGGGGTAAAAAGGACAGGATATTAATGTTCAAATTGTCTGGTGAAGAATGAGAATAATAGATTTTGCGAGTCCAACGCAGCTCTTTAGAATCGGGAGCTTTCGTTGAAAACGCTACAGATGGCGCTGAAATAAAAATGTACAACGTCATCTGTTTGAATTCTAATGGATGATTAATTAAATTTCTTAATAAAATTTAAACTTAGTTTTGTTATATAAATAATATAGGGCAATCTACCAGTAGAAACTCTGTTAAGCGTTAATTTTGTTTTAGGGCATAACTTAAGTTAACTTATCTCAATAAGTTTACATATCTTCTGATATTTTTTTACCTACCTAGGTCATAGAAGAAATTATAAATATTAATTATTATATTTTAGAAAATTTTCATTAATAAATATACTAAAATGTAGAATTAACTTCTCAATGAATTATTTATCGAAATGAAACGATGTTAAATAGAGATATCGTCTACAGTATAGATAATCCGAACTACAGTTTAAGACATTTTTCCTAATAAATAACGGAAAAAACCTTAGAGAGTGAAACTTTTACAATTTGAAAAGTTCTTATTAACGATTCTGAAAAGTCCTTAATGACGAAAATAATATTTGTGTACTTTTCTAGGAAGATAAATTTAATACAACGTAAACTCCTAACAATGAAACACAAGGAGTTTCTTTCGTTATAGAGAGTGTTCGATTTGTGGAGTGTGAAAATAAACATACATCTTTTTTTAAGAAATTATTTATTCGATTTTATTTACAAATATATTTAGTCAATTCGCTTGTTCTTATAGCTTGCATTTTGTTTCCTTTATTTTTAAATGGTTATTTAATATAATCCATCAACTTTGAATTTGTTTACCAATAGCTTTGTATTTTCTTATACACAGAAGTGGCAATGTATTTAGGGTCAACTTTACCCAGTAAACATGCGCGCCTGACAAAAATAGAACTAATGATTGTAAACAATTCTAAAGATAGTTTCGGAGTCTGGGTGAACCTATTAGTAATAAATATGTAATTTTGCCGCTTAAGCAATGTTCGTAGTAGAGAACTGCGAGTTCGTTATAAAGGATGAATCAGTGTATGGATTAGAAGGCAACCTAACCAAGATCAAGCAGTGTTTAAGTTGTAGATAATTTTCCATTATAAAGTCAGAATGTCATAATAAGGAGTTTACACTGTACTTTGAACGCCGCCATTTTAAAACTGTTTACTTAAATTTGTTCATCTACATACTTAACTTAGATTTTGATTATAGCTATTTTTGCCAAGAATCATCTTGATCTAAAAAGAAATATGGCTTTCAGAGCTTCTACTAATGTTATAAAATATAATAAAATTGCGAAATTCAAGTCTGGACCTTCGCAATAGGTTTACTCCTGCGATATTCACCTAGGAAAGAAGTACAAAAATGTATAATGTATTGAATTAAAAACTTCCTTCCTAGAAATAATTCTATCCAAATTTATTTTTCTTCCGAAAGTAACTAAATTAGAAGTGAATTATATTACGTTGAATCTCGACATCAATCGATTCACCTGTTAAGGGCTATCTTTTGTGGAATATAAACTGTCGATCATTGTGGTTTCAGGTCTCATCGCTGTCGGTCTATTCGCTGATAATCCTATACCGCTGGACACTACCCGAGGAAGATCTGGTCTCTTCAAAGGTAAAATAAAGACAAGCAAAATTTTCCACATGCCAGTATCACGAGAGAGAAAGTCTTAGTTTCAACCTTGAATTAAATAATATACTTCATTCTATTCCAAAAGAGAATGTTTGAAAACAAAGCAAAATGTCAGCTCAGGTATTCTGAACCTTTTTCTTGTATTCACGTTAGTATAATATATAATATAATATGGATTTATTTGGTATTTGGATTTAAAAATGTAATTTTATTGTTGACATACATTTACGCTGATTAACTAATATTTAATTTATTTTAATGAAAATTACTGGTATACACATTTCGTTACCTAATATAATGCCAAAGTGCATATAAAATGTAATGCCCAATATTAACATTAAACTTTTTTCTCTAAATCTAACATCAAAATTTAAACACCTAACATCAAAAGTAATCATTGAGAAAATACAGTCAAACAAAAGCAAAAACTTAACTATACAAAACTACATAAAACTTATATTCTACATTGCAAAATAATACACTTATTTGAAAATAAAATGTGACGATGTTTTTTACTCCATCGTTACGCCAAATACGTATATCTATATGTTATATGGCACTAATTTGTTGCCTCGTTTAGTTCTTCAGCCTTGCTTAAGTATCAGGTTAGAAAGACAGTCTTGCACAGTAAACAGGAGAAGGTTAAAAAAGAGTAATCAATGATATAGTCAAATAAAAGCAAAAACTTAACTATACAAAACTACGTAAAACCTATATTCTACATTGCAAAATATTACTAACTAGCGTGACCCGTGCGAAGTCTTCGCATTATTATTTATTCCATTATGAACCTCAGATGACAGATCAAACAAATATTTTACTAAAATTGACATATAGAGGCGCAAGTATCAAAAGCATTGAGCTAAAGCGCCACTTTATTTATACGTGAGTGGATTTGAAATTAAACAAAAATTTTACCGACCGTCAATCATATTGACGTTGAGCCGTTAGATGGCAGCATTGCTGTTTTGTGTATATAATTTTAATAATTAATTAATTTGCAAAAACAATAGCAATAATAAATTTTTTAGTTGTGGATGCCGGTAGAGCAAGCAATTATCTATAAAATGATATATAATTTATGTGGATTAGTTGTGAGGTTTTTTCTAAAAAATGAGAGTAACATCTTAAAACCTTAGCGTATTAATATATATGATGATGATGATGATATGATGATACTTATTTGAAAATAAAAAGTCACAATGTTTTTTACTCTATTTTTACGCCAAATACCTATATCTATATGTTATATGGCACTAATTTTTTGCCTCCTTTAGTTCATCAGCCTTGCTTAAGTGTCAGGCTAGAAAAACAATCCTACACAATAAACAGGAGAAGGTTAAAACTATAATTTCAGGCTTATAATTTATATATATATATCGTAACTGAATAGATAGTTAATATTGTGTTTACATCAGGAATTTTATGTAATGAATGCAGCGTTACTGTTTGATGTAATAAATAATATATTTTCGTTGATCAGGAGGTGGCTGGTACCTGCTGGGTGTTCAGTCGCTGTCAGTGTTGTGTATACTAGTATGGGGCGTGACGAGTACTATGCTTTTACTTTACCTGATCAACAAGGTGATACCCCTCCGCATGTCACTTCAGGATGAGCTGATCGGCGCTGATCTCATGGAACATGACATACGACATGGACAGGTAATATTTTAATGTTTATCCTTTCCGGATCTCGTTTCTTGAAAGGCGGAAGAGACAATGATACGAAGAAGAAGTATACGTGCTAGATCTATTTTGATAAAACCTGAATTAGGGAATGAAAATCCTCCATATATAAATTTTATTTACTTCTGTATTATTCAGCGAAAAAAAAAGGGAAAACTTGAATATATTTGGCGTTAATTTTGTAGAAATTCATTGTTCACTATTAAACGAAACTACGTGATGTAGTATTATTTCTACTTTATTTAAATTCTTTATCGCGACCTAGATTTCGTTGTATTACAACATCTTCAGGTGGGCTATTAGCAAAGATTAACTCTTAGGAACATCCAACAGCATTTATATATTACACAAAACAATAGCGGTAGCCGGGTTCGTGCGGGTTTTCCCACTGCTTACGTTAGTGAGTTTGTTGTAGGGGAGCGGTGTAGTTTTTATTATACTTTTGAAAGTTATACAATATACCAGTATTTTAGTGAGGGTAATAAATTAAATTGATGTTATTCTATGAAGTTATACAATGCTAATATTCCAGTCTATGTAATAAAATTAAAT
This sequence comes from Druceiella hillmani, assembly GCA_039881145.1. Taxonomy (NCBI): domain Eukaryota; kingdom Metazoa; phylum Arthropoda; class Insecta; order Lepidoptera; family Hepialidae; genus Druceiella; species Druceiella hillmani. The sequence goes on along the minus strand of JAYKKI010000064.1, from coordinate 8,481,092 downwards.
GGATATTATTCTCAGTAATATATTTATACAATATCAAGGGTATCTGATAGTTAGAACAATGTCTTACCACTAATTCTCCCGTTTTATTTTTCTTTATTTTATTGTATTTTAATTTTTTTTTATTTTATTATATTTTATTTTTATTTTTTTTATGTATTTAGATGTGTAGCTGAGCTGAAACGCACTGCAGTATCAACATCGTCTAATTATATTATTTCTAGAATAAGTCTAGAGTATGAGTGATGATATTATATTTAGTTGTTCGTTTAAGATTTTAACGTTGGTGTCTCTTTTATGTCTGTTTATTTCTAATGTTTCTATGATATTAAGTTTATTGCCTTTTGTATTTATTTGTAATATATAGGGAGCATTGTCGCTATGAGTGTTGTGGTTATTTTCAATGAGGCGTTTTGCAAAGTAAGATGTGTCTGGTTTGTTATTTCGTCAACTGGCAATGTGTTCTTTGTATCTGGTAGTCAAATCTCTTCCTGTTTGACCTATGTATACACTATTACAGTCGTTACATTTAAGTTTATAGATACCACTCTTTTTATGTTTATCTATTTTTTCTTAATTATTAATAAGGGTTTTACCCAAGTTATTTAAATGACTATAAGCACATGTTGTATTATTTATATTTTTATTATTAGATAAGAGTTTTCCTAATTTGAGTGATACATTACCTATGTATGGGTTAGATTTATAGTAAATTTTAATAAACCGGTATATTTCTTGTATTAGTATTTTTCTTAATTTATTGTGGTACAGTTTTGTGACAATTTATGGGTTATAATTATTATTTACTACGATTTTTTTTATAGTTTTTATTTCTTTACGTAAATTAGGTTTTTCTAGTGATTCTCTAGTGAACGCTCTGTGAATATTCGAATTATAAATTTGGAAGGTATTATAATTAAAATTACAATTTTTTTTATATTGTCCGAGAGTGCTGACACCGACTACAAAAACAAGTAGCTTAGTTATTTATTGCAAATAAGTAGGTACCTATTTTGAGTTAAATTATATTTTACTTTTTAGTACCTACTTTTTTGAAGTCGGTGATTTAAAAGATATTTTATTTTTCTTCTAAAATACGGAATTTAGAAAGCCTTAAATAGATAGTCTGTCGTCTCAAAATTTATGAGTAATATTTCCCTAATGTTGGAGAAAAGTAAAAATGTAGCCTTCACTATTCTAGCTTCTATCATAATTTCTGAAAAAAAAACCATAAGGCAATCGTCTTTGCTCCACACCGGAACGAACAAGATTTATCGGACATTATTTAAATTGACATATATCGTAATTCGTGGGAGCAACCCTCAAAATGTCTGAAGTCCCAGATAAATTTACAATTATATGGAGAAAAATACAATGTTTACATAACATATTTTTATACTCCCGTACCTTGAAAGAAAAACCGGTCAAGGGCAAGTCGGACACGCGTAAGAAGTGTTCTGCAGCACCAAACCATATTAAACTTATAAGTTTGTATTTCTCAAAAACACTGTCAAAAACAAGGTTATTGCCACGGGCGGTACACAAATTCTCGCATATTTTGAAAGCTACACAACATATCTCATTTCAATCAATTTTCGTTGAAAGTTTGTTTTTAAGTTCTACTACGAAAAGTTAAAAGGAGACTCTTTTTAAGATTTTAGAAGCTCATATCTCGCTGGCTTTGATTTAAATGAAAAAGTGATTTTGGAATTTTTATATAATAGTTAAGACCTATCTAACGATACCTTACACGCCTCTGTGGACTGGAATTTTTTTTTCATCCCTCAGATACATGTATGGAGTGCCACCCCTAGTATTATTTTTATTCATAATTTTATTATTTCATTGTGTAGCGGTTCATAGAAACCATCCATCATCCAAATTTAATTTATATAGTGCCAATAGTCTCCGAGTAAAATGGCTTTGGCATACACACAGAAGGACAGGACGAATTCCGTTTTTACCATTTGGCTACAGAATAGCAAATTATATAAAGGAAATTGTTTTTTTTTATTTACATACATAAAATGGAGTGTCGTGTGAAAGGACCTCAAAGAAATTTTATATAATAGTTATTCCGAACCATACTAAATAACATGTCCCCTTTTATTTTCAAAAAAATATTCAATCTAAAATTGTGAAAAATTAGAATTTTTAAATGTCTATGTAAAGGTTGTAGGAAAACCATACATATTATCCTGGATGGAAAAATTATTTTCTTGCAATATTTATACGCCTGTAAAACACATAATAGGCAATATCTTTACGCCTGTGAAACACATGATAAGCAATATATTTACGCATGTGAAATACATAATAGGCAATATCTGTAAGTCTGTGAAATACATAATAGGCAATATCTTTACGCGTGGGAAACACATAATAGGCAATATCTTTACGCCTGTGAAACACATAATAGGCAATATCTTTACGTATGTGAAACACATAATAGGCAATATATTTACGCGTGTGAAACACACAATAGGCAATATCTTTACGCCTGTGATACATATGATTGGCAATATCTTTACGCCCGTGGAACACATAATAGACAATATCTTTACGTCCGTGAAACATATAACAGGCAATATCTTTACACGTGTGAAACACATAATAGGCAATATCTTTACGCGTGGGAAACACATAATAGGCAATATCTTTACGTGTGTGAAACACATAATAGGCAATATCTTTACGCCCGTGAAACATATAACAGGCAATATCTTTATACGTGTGAAACACATAATAGGCAATATCTTTACGCCTGTGAAACACATAATAGGCAATATCTTTACGTGTGTGAAACACATAATAGGCAATATATTTACGCGTGTGAAACACACAATAGGCAATATCTTTACGCCCGTGAAACATATAATAGGCAATATCTTTACACGTGTGAAACACATAATAGGCAATATCTTTACGCCTGTGAAACATATAACAGCAATATCTTTACGCGTGTGAAACACATAATAGGCAATATCTTTACGCCCGTAAAACATATAACAGGCAATATATTTACGCCCGTGAAACATATAACAGCAATATCTTTACGCGCGTGAAACACAAAATAGACAATATCTTTACGCCTGTGTAACATATACTATCTTACCTTGTGAATAATTAATATTTGTAAATAAATTAACAGAAATGTACTCTTAAATGTTTATAAGTACTTGAATGTGTACAGTGCGAGGTCCACTCGTACAGAACTTGGTGAATTGACAGATTATATTTTAGCACGGAACACGTAACAGTTTTTTTCGTTACTAAACATTCTTAGAGTGGTGCCGGTAAAATTTTTTTTTAACACTGTCCATTAGATTTTGTCCATTTCAGAAAGTATCATGGTTTTGAAATTCCGAAATTTTGCAATATTATTTTAAATTTACATAAAAATTATTAAAAATCTTACTTTCATCGTGTAATTCGGAACAGCATTTTAAGAAATATAAAGAAAAATCTAAGAAATTATATTTTTCTTGAGATTACATTTATTGTAATTAAATGTAAATAAAACAATATATAATATACATTGCATATATAAATTATCTATTTTTGGTGTATGTGTTAGTTGACCGGATATAAAGTTATTGCGATTAAAACTTGTTATTTTAATGTGTTTTTTTATTAAGTTTCGTAAGTAAAAATAGTGATCGCAACCTGTTTTCAGCTAACCGGTTCATTTGATTCAGCTTTGAAATTAAAATTTTCGGTATGAAGTAAATAAATAGTCTATGTCATCGACCTGCAGAAAATTTTGAGTATTTTTTTAAAATGTAATTACAAATAAAATAAGTCAAATCACCGTAATAATAACGGGTTGTATTTAAATTTAAATTATGAAACAAAACCTGTCAAGCACGAGTAAAACTCGCAACACGAGGTTTCCGTATACGTTTATGCACTTATAAGCATTTAAGTGTACATAATATTTCAATAGAAATATATGTGCTTATCATTTTTATTAATTTCAATTTTCGACAATAAGCGGTTTTTGAGAAAAACGGCTGTGACTGACGTACGGTTAGACACGTGGGTGGTCCTATATAATATTTCTATGGAAATATGAGTGCTTAACATTTTTATTAATTTCAACTTTCGAAACTAAGCGATTTCTGAGAAAAACGGCTGTGACTGACGTACGGATAGACACGTGAGTGATCCTATATAATATTTCTATAGAAATATGCGTGCTTAACATTTTTATTAATTCCAAATTTTGACACTAAGTGATTTTTGAGAAAAACGGCTATGACTGACAGACGGACAGACACGTGAGTAATCCTATAAGAGACATATTAGAGACAGACACGTGAGTGATCCTAATTTCGTTTTTCCTTTTGAAGTATGGATGAAACTTATAACTTTATATTTACCACACCTTATTAAAAGTTTTCCCGGAACTTTGGACATTCATAGCGTATTTTCTATAAAACGTATGTCAATTGAAATAATCTTCAGTAAATGTTGATCGTTCCAGATATAGGAAAAACGCCTTTTTTACATCGTTTTTCTTTAAATTTTCATATTTTTCAATATCTCTACACACATTTTACATAAACATCTCTTTCAGTAAAATCAATATAAGAATCTGGTGAAAAATTGTATTGAAAAATAGGCAAACAAACAAGCGCACTTTGCAAACGATGTTTTTTTAGTTTTTAGCTCGATACCTTAAAAATATAACTTTTAATTTTAATATTTTCAATTCGACATTTTTGAAAGGGATAATTTTGAATAACCGTCCTCAGGTAGGAGTATCCCGTGCCATCTCCGCGCTGAGACCTGAAGGTCTACCTACTGGCACAGACGAATCTGTCATCGGTATAAATCCGGGACATATGTACACCATTAACCAGATTTACAAGGTAAGTTCATCATCGACTACTTTCGGATGATCGTGACAAAACTTTGCTACTAAAAATTTACTGGTATCCAGCCTACTTAACATATTTTATTTAAATATTGTCAAAAAATAATATTCCGAAGTAATATTGTAATTAAGTATTGTTACAGGGTTCATAAAAGTAATACACCTCGTAGCACTATTTTGTTAACGGTTACATAATTTATTAAAATTTTTAAAAAGCGTTAACACATATTTAATACTTTTTTTTAAATTTTCTCAAAAAATAATATTCCGAAGTAATATTGTAATTGAGTATTGTCACAGGTTTCAGAAAAGTAATACACTTCGTAGCACTATTTTGTTAATGGTTATATAATTTAGTCAAATTTGTAAAAAGCGTAAAGTATATTTATAAATTTCTATTAAATTTTGTCCAAATATAATATTCCGAAGTAATATTGTAATGAAGTATTGTTACAAGTTTCATAAAAGTAATACACTTCGTAGCACTATTTTGTTAACAGTTACATAATTTTTTCAAATTTTTAAAAAGCGTTACAACATATTTAATATATTTTTTAAAATTTTGTCAAATATAATATTCCGAAGTAATATTGTAATTGAATATTGTTACAGGTTTCAAAAAAGTAATACACTTCGTAGCACTATTTTGTTAACGGTTACATAATTTATTCAAATTTTTAAAAAGCGTATACATATTTATATATATTTTTTTTAAATATTCCCAAAAAAAAAATATTCCGAAACAATATTGTAATTGAGTATTGTCACATGTTTTAAAAAAATAATAATACTCTTCGTAGCACTGTTTTCTTAACGGTTACATAATTTAGCCAAATTAAAAAAAACGTTACAGTAAATTAATATCATTTTTAAATTTAGTCAAATATATTGTTCCGAAGTTATATTATAATTGAGTATAGTTACTTGTTTTAAAAAAGTAATACACTTCGTAAAACTATTTTATTAATGGTTTCAACCAGATTTTTTATAAAATTTGGATAATATTTCAGATCCTGTAACAATTTTTGTTTTCAGGGTGAAATTCATAGTGTTTACAAATTGGATACTATGTTATCTTATTTAACTTATGAAAGAAAATATTCTTTTTTAAATTTACGTTTTTTAATTCTCTGAAAAGTTTAAATAGGTTTCACTATTCACATTTTTTAAAGACAGCTTGTGTACTTTTAGGCCATCAAAACTTTTGATTAGGTCTTTTTTATTGTAATTCGGGGAATTCTTTAAAGACAGCTTGTGTATTTTTAAATTAGGTCTTTTTTAAAGACAATTAGGTCTAAATTAGGTCTTTTTTAAATTAGGTCTTTTTTAAATTAGGTCTTTTTTAAATTAGGTCTATTAAATTAGGTCATTTTTAAATTAGGTCTAAATTAGGTCTTTTTTAAAGACAGCTTGTGTACTTTTAGGCCATCAAAACTTTTGATTAGGTCTTTTTTATGGTAATTCGGGGAATTTTTAGTACATTAGTCTAATTTTCAGTCGAAAACTTTTCACTTCGATTATATGATATTAAGAGTTATACGAAGTTGAAGATGTATGTGTGTATATCAAGCGCTTGTAAACCGATGACGGATGTGAACGAAATTTTAAGTTTGGAAATTTAAATTTAATTTTATAAGAATCTAAAGTATTTCTTTCTAACCTCAAAATTCAGGACACTGAACATATAAAGGCTTTTTTATTAAATATTCCCCATATTTGATCAAATATCAATAGCCATTTTTAAATGAAATTCGTTTCATAAGCAAGGATTTTATGGAAATTATATGTGTGTGTTTATCAGAGAACAAACATGAATAAACATTTCGAATTTTTTTATAACATTTAAAATTTTTATGAAAAGTATAAACTATATTATAGCAAAATAATAAAGAAAAATAGTATAGGAGGGACGAAATTTTATATTTAAATGATTGAAAAATTCGTAAAAATACAATACATAATTTATAATACTGTACCTTTTTTCTGTGAAAGTCACCTAAAAAGGTAAAAAAAACTAAGAACCTAAGGAAAGCCCAACCACTGACCTCTGATGGCATATCGGGACACCCGACCGTGTCACTCATTACAGTTTACTCTCTCGTATTTTTTCATCCTGAGTTGCGCGATAAGAAACTTGACATCAAAAATCCCTCGCCCTCTCTCAACATTAGTATTCACTTCCACTTCATCTCTTCCACCTTCCATCTCTCCTCCCTCCATTTTACAAGGTGGCCCATTTACAGTGGTCCAATTTTTTTTTAGTTTGGGAACATCGTAATTAGTAATTAAAAAATATTAGTCCCGCGAAAATTAATGGTTTACAAGTTTTAATTTTTTTGTCCTTTTTGAAAAATCTTTACGCCGGTCACGTAAATCCCTATGGTTCGAAAACTATTCCATTAAATCATACAAAGTTTCGTATGGAAGTAGAGTAGTTATCCAATAAGCATGTAATGTGCGATTTTTTTATTCTTAGCTTCTACTATTGTTTGAAACTTTATATTATTTTTTCTGTTTTCAAAAGGAAAAAGTATATTTAAAAAAATCATAATTTCTATAATATTGATTTTCGCGGAAACAATGTTATTAAATGACTTATCACAATGTTCTCTACCTAAAAATAATTTACTGACAACTCTAACTGTAAACCTCTATAAGTACTGATTTTACGTTTTGAATAATTTACAATAATAAGAACTATAAATCAAAATATTACAAATTATTATAACACGATTTTTTTGGTCTTTATGAGATTAAAATTTATGTGACTGGGGTAAAGATTTTCCAAAAAAAGTAAGAAAAAATCATAATTTCTATACTATTGATTTTCGCGGAAACAATATTGTTATTAAATGACTTATTGCAATGTTTTCTACCTAAAAATAATTTACTGACAACTGTAACTGTAAACCTCTATAAGTACTGATTTTACGTTTTGAATAATTTACAATTATAAGAACTATAAATCAAAATATTACAAACTATAATAATAGGATTTTTTTGGTCTTTATGAGATTAAAATTTATGTGACTGGGGTAAAGATTTTCCAAAAAAAGTAAGAAAAAATCATAATTTCTATACTATTGATTTTCGCGGAAACAATATTGTTATTAAATGACTTATTGCAATGTTTTCTATCTAAAAATAATTTATTGACAACTGTAACTGTAAACCTCTATAAGAACTGATTTTGCGTTTTGAATAATTTACAATTATAAGAACTATAAATCAAAATATTACAAACTATAATAATAGGATTTTTTTGGTCTTTATGAGATTAAAATTTATGTGACTGGGGTAAAGATTTTCCAAAAAAAAGTAAGAAAAAATCATAATTTCTATAATATTGATTTTCGCGGAAACAATATTGTTATTAAATGACTTATTGCAATGTTTTCTACCTAAAAATAATTTACTGACAACTGTAACTGTAAACCTCTATAAGTACTGATTTTACGTTTTGAATAATTTACAATTATAAGAACTATAAATCAAAATATTACAAATTATAATAATAGGATTTTTTTGGTCTTTATGAGATTAAAATTTATGTGACTGGGGTAAAGATTTTCCAAAAAAAGTAAGAAAAAATCATAATTTCTATAATATTGATTTTCGCGGAAACAATATTGTTATTAAATGACTTATTGCAATGTTTTCTACTTAAAAACAATTTTCGGACCACTGTAAATGGGCCAACCTCTGTAAGAGCTGATTTTGCGTTTTGAATAATTTAGAATTATAAGAACGATAAATCAAAATATTACAAATTATTATAATACGAATTTTTTTCTGGTCTTTATGATAATAAAACCGTTGATTCAATATATTTGGCGTTAATTTTGTAGAAATTTATTATTCACAAATAAATGAAACTACGTGATGCAGTATTATTTCTACTTTCTTTAAATTCTTTGCCACGACATAGATGTCATTGTATTACAATTTCAAGTGAGCAATTATCAAAGATGCTAATAGCCCACCTGAAGATGTTGTAATACAACGAAATCTAGGTCGTGGTAAAGAACTGAACGAAAGTAGAAATAAAACTACATCACGTAATTTAATTTAATTGTGAATAATAAAACCGTGTAAATACAAGTTATTATACATGTGACGGCATATCGAATATTTATATAATTTTGTTTCAGAGCCATGGAGATCTAGATAAAGTACCCAAATACTTGGAGAATGGTTCATATAAGCAGATTGATGCTGATGCGATACTGACTCACAGCCAGGTATATTTTTAAAATATACCATTCCTTTTATGTAAAAAAGTGTGTGCGTTTAAGATGCGTGAAATTTCTATATATATCATGTCGAGTAATTTTCGGCTCCAAATAAATTAGATGGAAAAACATACAGAAATGTTTGTAAATAAATATTAAATGTAAAGGTTATAGAAGTATAGTAGAGCACTAAATAATATATACTAGTGGTCGCACAGTGGTTGAAATTTGACTGTAATATATTAAATTTTTAAGTTTGAACGTTATAAACATTTTAGCTTTCAGCACCCTTTCTCCATATAAACTTTAACTATGCCAAATCTCGCATCCTTCTGTGCGCACAATATGCTTAAAAAGAATAAAAATGTTTCTCTTCACGTATTAATATATAGATAACCTCACTCGGGCTCGTTTCCATCTGTTATGTCGTGCGTAACGCAATAGGTCAAAACCACACGTCCCTTGCTTGCGCTTTCCAGCGCATGTACATTCCAATCTTCTACCACTTCTAAAATGATGCCAGCATGTGACGTCATATGCGTCACATCCATTTCACCAGGCGTGACGTTTCATCAATTCTGCGCTTGCTCCCGACCCGAACGTCAGGCCAGCCTTGGAAGCTGTGAAAAAAATTTTAGAGTCCTTTCTTTTATTTGTTTCAATTTGCTGTTTAAAATCATTATAACGTCTACGGAAAAAAAATAAAATCCGGTAAGATCGTGTCCAAGTCACATAATAAGTGTTGGATATCATAAATTAAGTATATTAAGCAATTCAAAAGACGGATATTTTTATTTTGGATTTCGTTCCATTTCATTCGGGTCCTCATCATACGGTTTTGAATTTATCAACACTTTATCAACACATCTGAGGCGATAATATTTTTTCTAGTAATTCGTCAATTCTTCGCCTTTGTAGGTGGTCACACCCACTGCGTAAAATCCTTAGTTACCTCTTAGTTTCGAGTTCGTAACAATATACTTGTAACAGTGTATACATTTTGTCATCCACGACAATATCGAATACAGCACTTTAGTGACCTCAGTTGAATTTTTCTGATAACAATCCACTTGGTGTTTTTGAGCTTTGTACAAATCATGGCGTATCCATCTAGCACAAAGTTTCCTGACATCTAAATTACCAGCATCCAATTTACCAGCATCTTCTGACAGATTACTCTCTTTCTGTCTTTATCATTAGCCGCATAGTATTGATATTATCTCCGGTTGTAGCTTTAAGGGGCGTTCCTCACGCAGGTCATCACTGAAACTGGTACAACCCCCTTGAACTGATTAAACATGTTGTAAATGGAGGCATAGGATGAGACTTCATCACAAAATGTCGATCGAAGTGGTCGTAACTTTGTTTGATTGAAACTACAACAAAAGCCATAAAAACATCGAACGATTTTTTTTCTTTTCAATTAATTTTGACCTGATACACACAATTTTCAAATTGGAAATTTGTAAAAACGCGTGAAGAATTCAAGCTACGCCCTCAAAATATTACCAAAGGGTTAAATTTTCGAAATACGAATTGTTTTTTTACCAATTTGTTTTTTAACAAATAGCCAGTTCTAAAAACGTTCAGTGCTACCTTAGTATTTAAATTTTCCGGAAGTAACGACCCTTTGCAGCGTAGGCTAAAGTCCTGCTCTCCCATCCCTTTAGTAAAGCAAATTGAGGACATAAGAAAATGACAAACAGTCCGGTATATATATTTCATTAATGTTTCTTTATTCTTTATAAGCAATGTCACTGAAATAAAATTATTATGCAACATTTCAGCGGTTGGATGGAGTAGCCAGTGCTGTCAATGGAAACAGCAATGGAACTGAATTGAGGAGCAGAGAGGTAAATACTTGGCACTTCTAAATGTGTGTATACGTACACACGCACCCACACATACACACATACACACACACATATATATATATATATATATACACACACATATACACGTTAAATGTGAAATTCTGCCCCGTATTTTTCTGCAAAAAAAACTAAATGAAAAAAGTAGAGAAATTTAATGTTTGGTGCTACGGAACACTTCAAGCGCTCCTCTCGACACCTACTTGGCTAATTATTTTAATTTCATTTTTCACAATTAAATGAAACTACGTGATATAATATTATTTCTGGTTTCTTTAAGTTCTTTACCACGATCTAGGTTTCGTTGTATTACAACATCTTCAGGTGGGCTGTTAGCAAACATAATATTTACTAATAGCTCACCTGAAGTTGTAATACAACGAAACCTAGGTCGTGTTAAAGAACTCAAAGAAAGTAGAAATAATACTACATCACGTAGTTTCATTTAATTGTGAATTATGAATTTCTACAAAATTAACGCCAAATATATTCAATTCATTTCATTTTGTAAAACCAGTCCAATGTTACTTAACACAAATCCGAAATTCCTCATTTCATATGTATGTTTTTTCATATTTTTTATTGCACGTTTGTTTACACCTTCAACTTAATCTTGCAAAATTTCCTACACGTAAACTGAAAATTATAGAATCTCTGAGGTTACGACAGATAGACGGATGCACACAGCCAAGTTATCAAGTCTTCTATCTTATTAAGTATCTTCTTTCTGTACGAAGTCCTAAAAAACGAATTTTTTTTTGGAATAGATTAGGTATTAAAAATTTTTTTTTTATCTATTGTTTATTTAGAGTTTATACATTTTCGTTATGCACCTATTCATTGTAAGAAGTATGTTTGCTTAAATTATTTTACGTTCATCCTTAAATTGAATTTTTCATATTTCCGACTAAAATGTCTTTGGCTAGACAGAATGAAATACCTATAAAGCAAAATATTATAACAACGAATACGTTTTTTCAGATCCGCGTAAGCAAGGTGCGGAAAGTTGTTGGACTTTCGCCCACCACAGACCATGGTATCCTTGAGCAACTTGCTGCCGAACAGGAACGCAGTAGACCCCGACTCTTCTATGAAGGAGAACCACGCTCCCACCTAGCCTGGCTTGACTAAAAAACCTCTAAGTCAGAAATAACTATCATCACTTTAATCCGAAACCACTCCTAGAAAAGTACTAGAAAAAGTATAATCTGTAGCCATTTGGAATTTTCGCAAACATTGATTTTTTTTAAACTTCATCGTTAATCTAAATTTTTTCACTAAGTAAATAGCATAAAACGTAGCCATCGAAAATAAATCTTGTCTATTCTTTCACTCTGAGAGACTAAAGATAAAGTGAAGCTCACGTTCTCGTCAGAGTTCTTCAACAGAAATTCTTCGAGATATAAAAAATAACCAAGCGTTGACCAGGTGACATAAGATAAAATAAAGCTTCTTCCTAATCGCATTTCAACGTACCAAGTAACATAAGCTCTCCTAAAGATGAAAAAAACAAAGGTTGGCTACGTTTGATCGAAGAGGAATCTTACAATGAAAGAGGATTTCACTCTGAGAGACGGAAATTAAAGTAAAGCTCACTTCCTGCTGATATCGTCACGTGTCACACAATAGAATTCTCTTCGAAAGGTTGAAAAAATACCAACCGTTGGCTACATTCTATCAAGAAGGAATCTCGCATCTTCTTTCCTCTGAGGGAAAATGAGATAAAGTAAAGGTTTTTCCTACCCATGTTTGTACATAACATAGAGGTTGTTAGATAAAATAATTGGCACGTTACACTTTTAGCTCTATATGAAGTTATATAGAGCTAAAAGTGAAAGTCTTTTCTGAAAATGAAGGAAACATTTTCACAGCAACAAGAAAAAAATCATACAATATTTTTTCCTATTGAAAGGAAAACATACATTCTTTAATCGAAGGGAAACCTGGTAAATATGCATACAAGTAGAACTTAGATGAATCAAAACTTGGTACGATATTATAAACACAAACATTGAATTAAGTTGGATTGTGTTGTTGAAAATTAATAATTAAATCATTGTTAAAAATATATATTTAAGCAATATGTAGTTTAATAATAAAATCATAAAAGCTTGAATGACAGACTATGAGTCTCACTTCATGCCTTTATACAAATCACCTTGAATTATTGTAAAAAATATCTACACAAGACTGAAAAGTGTGCAGTTTGTTTCATGTATTAGATATTTGAAAGAAACAGAAAAATCACTATGAAGTTGTTATCTGTTAAATTTTGTTATTTCCATCAAAATAGTCTTCAATAGGGTATTTGGCTATATTTTTTTTATTACTGAAATAGAATAAGTAATAACATTAAAAACGGTTAAAATAAATATATCGTACCTAAGATTTTTCATTATAAAGTTATAACGGTTTAAAAATTGGCGATTGACGATTCTAGTGAAAACGCCCCATACAAAACACGACTGGCTTATGACGTCACTAGCCAGTTATGTGGCATTCATTATAAGGGAGGTTGTTAAATATTTTTAATATCTCGTTAAATATTGCGTTTAAGTTATATATTGAATATTATAATTTTCTTATTTTTTTTGTGTGGAAACTAAATTTATAATAACTCCTTCAATTTAACGAACAAAAAAATGGACGCATTTCCTATTTAGAAGTTTCGATTAATTGTTTGTTATATGCGTTATTTTATTCTTCACAAAGTTTTTTAAATCTACTCTGCAGTTTTAAAATATTTTTCCAAAAAATACCGACATCAGTCAAATACCCTATTGTCCAAGTGTAACAACGAAAACCATTCCTATACTTATATTATCTCAATGAAAGAGTCATTCTGAGGGATGCTGTGTAGTTCTGTAATAAACAGTTAAATTTTGTGACGTGTATTAAAATTTGAGTAAAATTCCTAAAGTTTGGACGTTTTTAAGACTGTGCAAGGAATTATTACATAAGATAGAATACGCACACAAAACTTGTCTAGAGTAACAAACTATATTGATTCTTGATGTTCATATAGGATTTAGGAAAAAAAGAAAAGAATAGATCAGATTTCATGTAATCTGCATTATAAGCACGCATTCATGGACGTGAAGATTTACTACGTCTTCATAAATTGGAAACAGTTTTCGATTTGAGAGATATTTATAAAAATATATTGCAAAGATACTTTCGACATACAAGGGGGCGTTTTTAAATTCGTGGAATGGAGGATAAGGATTGAGAATAAAAATGGAAAGTTATTTTTATTTTCAATATATTCATCTGCTACCCTAATACATTTTTCAGATCTTTCAGTTAGCTTATGTATACCTTCATAATAAAATGTTTCGTCTTTGCCCGAAGAATAAGCTGAAACTGCGTCCTTCACTTCTTCATCGCTTGAAAACTTCTTTCCGCGAAGTTCGAAGGACTGTAGGGTGGGTGTTCCAAAATATCAAAGCCCACCTTGTGCAGGGCGGCCAGCGCAACGCGGCTCGTGTAAACGGGCGCGTTGTCGTGCAAAAGCAGGACAGCTTTGGTCAATTTTCCCCTTCTTATTTCTTTGATTGCTTCTTTCAACCTCTCTAGAATTGACGCATAGTATTCTCCAGTTATGGAACCACCTTTATCTTTATAATTTGTCAACAAAGTCCCTTCTGAATCGCAAAAGACTGTCGCCATAATTTTTCCAGCCGACTGTGACCTTAAACTGCTTGGGTAGTAGTGTGCCTTTTTTGTGCCACTCAGGTTCATAATGATGTCTCTTGTCTCCACTACAGAGGTCCAAAAACGGGCGAGAACACTCCACGCGGCGTTGTTTTTGAGGCGGTGTGAACATTCTCGGCACCCATCTTGCGCTGACCTTTGTCATGTCAAGATGATCATGAAGAATTTTAAAAATTGTTGTATCCTATATTCGAACGATCTCTGCAAGCTGTTTTTTCTTTAGTCTGACATCTTCCAATACTAATTTCTCAACCTTTTCAATAATTTCCGGCGTAGTCATTTCGATCGGCCAACCGGGGCGTGGGTCGTCATCAAGTGAGTCTCTACTTTGTTTAAAGAGACTATGCCACTTGTAAACCATGGTTTTATATCGCCAAGAATTCCCGTAAACGGATGCCATCTCTTACAGTATGGTTTGAACCAACTATTCTTGCTTGGTAAAGAACTTTATAACGACCCGGTACTCAATTTTTTCCATAGTTCAGACTTTCTTCCAGATTCAGTGGTTTGTTCGACGATAGTTCAAAGATTAATGATCCGATTATGATAAAACTAGCTATTTATACTAATAATGAGCTACTTAACTAGCTATCATTCCGTTAATCACTTTTACTAATGGCCTACCTTTCCATTCCGCGAACTTGAAAACTCCCCCTCGTAGATCACGTAGAAACTTTAAAGCTAGAATGCATTTTACTCAGTCGGTCGGTTTAAATTGGTTACTTCAAAGCTTAAACTGAGGAAGTTTCGCTAAAATATAAATAGCGATGCTTATCTAGTTGAAAATGTTATGTAATACGTATTGTAAAGTGTTTATGTATTAAAATATAATATGGAAACACTTCATTTGTACTTTCAATTGGGTATTTGACTAATTGTTTTTTATTTTATTAATCATAATTTCAAGGTACAAGCTGATGAAGAGTGAATTTTTTTTTAATAATCCTAAAAATTTATCGAGTCATAAAAGTTGAAATTTAATCTTTAGATAAGGACGGCAATACTATGTTGTGAGGTCATTTTTAATATTGCACATTATATTCTACGAGAGGAAAAGAGACAGGGATATACCCAACTCTATCCGTATCTTCAAATTTAGAAGCCTCCAACTGGCTTATTTTTCAATCAATTTTTGAATTTTTTTCAAGACTGGTTTTTAATTAACTTATATTTCACTATATTAATTAACTTATATTTCACTATATTGTATGAAAAATATCAAAATTTAGAATGAGTCGACTACCATATTGATGATAGAAGAGAACTTACAGATATAGGAATCATGTTAACGTGCTGCCTTGTGTACATAACTTTCTATCAAATTTGTTCAATATTTTTAGATTTATGTTAAATATTATTGTTCATGACTTCGAGCTTTTAACAAAGCTTATGAGCTTTATGGTTATATTTAAAAAGCTTTTACCTATTTCTATCATTTCTCCCATCAAAATATATTTTTCAACTATGTAGATATTGTCCTTTCATTACCTCATAAACGGTTATTTTTTTATGTTATCTTTACTTTACAATGTATACTATAGAAAAATTTGTGAAACACATGATGTTTACTTAATATATGTTGTAAATACACATAATATGTATTATAAATTGAAAAATACACTTTACACGAAGAAAACAGTGAAAATTTAAGTATCATGTCAGCAGTATGTCAAATATTGTGTACACATAAGTTTCAACTAAATTTGATCAATATTTTCTGATTAACATTTAACATTACTAAAGCAAGTAATGCTTTGGAGTTTTCAACAACGCTGATGAAGTTTATGGCTGAGTTTAAAAGTGTATCGATTTCCATAATTTTTCCCGTCAAAGCATATTTTTTAACTAAATAAATATTGTAGTTTCCTAAGGTCATAAACGGTTAATTTTTTTTATTTTCTATTTATTTAATTTAAAAATTTATTTAACAGTAAAGTTTGTAAAATACATGTGTACATTATCCACGGATTTTCTTCAATTTTGAAGAAAACAAAACTTTGAAAAATTGTGAGAACCACACGTCTCTGTAACCTAGAAATCATTCTCAGTAAATATTTTTTGCACTCTTTTGAAATGGCGTTATTTGGCACACCCATTTTTTTGTTGTGAATTAAATGAGAAATATTTTTTTAATCAAAAATTTGAGTAAGTTATACCATATTTATAGTTTAGTAATTTATATGTATTGATTTGTGTATTTCTGAAATCGGCTTATTAGAGACCGTTATTTGTTTTTATTAAGAAAAAATGTGTGCGCAAAACTGTGTGGAAAATCATTCCTCGGAAGTGAAACTTCTTTATTTTGACTGATTTATTATTAAATCATTTCATTTCACATATATTCTTTGTAAATTATATGTAAAATAGGATTATTATTAATGTTACCTAACTATTACATTATTTTAAATATGTTCAAAAATTAAAAGTATTCATAGACGCCCAAAAATACTTTATGCAAATAAACAAGTTTTATACGTTTTTGGCCATCAGAATAAAACGATGTTTCTCATTTTCAGTGAAATGGAAGAGAACTAGTTTTGATATCCTTGTGAACAGCTCTTTAAATAATAAATCCTTATTATCTGGTCTGATACCATGCAATACATGGAACAAAAATATGTATTTTATTTTCCCACTGGAATTTCCACCCAAATATATATAAGTATTCATTATTTCCTCATATACGGGTTTATATACTTCCTTCTAAGAGTTTCAATCTCTAATGATAAGAGACAATCAAATTAAGGGCTAATAAAGTTTCCACTAAAAGACGATTATATTATATACGTAATAAGATTAATTGAAATTTTTAAAAAAAGTTAAAAAATTTCTAAAATTCACTTGGATGCTGCCGTTTAGTTTCGCAGATATACTGCATTTTTTAATACAATAGCAAACTATTAGTTTCCCCCACGTTCTTTCTTATTGTTATATTTTGATTAACGAAATAAATAGTATAATTAATCAAAAACTCTACAAAGTTCACCTAGCCTATGGGATTTTGTGGTCGGATTAATTTTATTTACGCCAAAAATCAATATTGTATTTAAAAACCTATGAACACATACACTGTAGTTAATGAATAGTTTTGTTCTAAGTTTTAATCTCCTCTTCCTTGCTGATGATGGGTAGGATACGTTTTTGATGGTCAGGGCAAATAGCCCGTGATATCTGTACTTTATGGACCGACGAGATATTTTAGTAAATTTGACAAAAATTGGGTATTTGTTTAATTTTTTTTTATTTCATTAATCATATTTTCAAGGTATAAACTGATGAAGAGTGAATTTTTTTTGATAATCTTAAAATTTGACCGAGTTATAAAAGTTTCAATTTAAGCTTTAGAGAAGGACGGCAACACTGTGTTGTGAGGTCATTTTTATTATTGCACATTATATTCTACGAGAGGAAAAGAGACAGGGATATATCCAACTCTATCCGTATCTTCAAATTTAAAAGCCTACAACTAGCTTATTTTTCAATCAATTTTTGATTTTTTTTCAAGACTAGTTTTTAATTAACTTATATTTCACAATATTGTACGAAAAATATCAAAATTTAGAAAGAGTCAACTACCGTATTAAAATTTTTGAAATAATTTACTAAATTGAGAAAAGAAAATACGATTTATGAAATCTGTTGTCAGGAGCTTGGTGATGAATATATTAAGCTATTACCAATATTATTAAGGCTACTAAGGAAATGTTACCCAAGATATTCACGAACAGTTCAAATATATAATTAATTTAGTTACATTTCTTTTTATATACTTTTGTAGTACTTATGCAGTAACTTCAGCGTGATCAATTTTAAGTCCCGATATTACAATAGGAACTTGAATACTTAAAGTATTGAACTTTAATTCCGTAATGAAATTTAGGTCCTGAAGAAAGCCGTGGGTGAAGCATTCACTCTCTTCTCAAAATAAGCACTAAATTTTTGCAGCTTTAAATTTTATTCTAATTTAGTTATAAGATTATAAAAAACATGTCCATTAGAACAAGTTGAGTAGTAATATATTTCGCGCCAATTTGAAATATTTAAAGTATTTTTTTCCAATCATAAACTTTAGCTTATGGGATTGTGAGTGTACAACAAAAGCTGGTAAATACGTAAGTATGGGTACTTTGGAAAACTAACAATTCAGCGACTATCAGCACTAACTCCAAAGTTTATCATATGGCTGGATAGCTCATATTACCAAAAATTAATTTGTGAGATTGTGAATACACAACGAAAGCTGATAAATACGTAAGTATGGAAACTTTTGAAAACTAATAACTCAGCGACTATTAGAACTAACTCTAAAGTATATCATATGGCTGGATAGCTCATATGACCACGAATTAATTTGTGAGATTGTGAGTACCCAACGAAAGTTGATAAATACGTAAGTATGGAAACTTTTGAAAACTAATAACTCAGCGACTATTAGAACTAACTCTAAAGTATATCATATGGCTGGATAGCTCATATGACCACGAATTCAGCATTATAAGCAAAATCATCCCGCTAACTCTTTCTTCTTTCCAAAAGAACAACGTCCGTCGTGCAAAGATTTTGTGTGATCAGATAAATTCCACCAATCTTGTCAAACAAAGGTCTCTCTGATCTCGTCCTGATTTCCTCCGACTCCTGTGATCTGTCTGATTTCCTCTGATCGTCTCTGTGATCCCATTTTAGCGAAATAAATTTCGTTAATTTCAGTCAATAGATTTTAATATCTAGATTATTGATAGTTTTACTTGAAACCTTTTGAGACAATAAACATACAACACTACTTCGTGAACATTTGGATGGAATAATATTTGCACTTTCGTAATATCATGCCATATGGCCAAAAGATACAAATCAAAATAAATACAATTAACATCAATTGATAAAGCAAATAATATTGAATTGAAATATATCCCACAGATCCTGGAAAAAGTCTACAGAAGACATTTGAAATAGTGCATTGTGGAGAAAATCAATTGGCCATGCTTGTATTACATCATCTCTTGTGCCCGCATGTTTCTGCAATATCTTTATAAAATATATTTCAATCTATGTTAACTCTGTGTCTGTTTTATTTTTTGCCCTCTTATCCTCCAGCCATAACCAGAACAGGTCAGTTAAAATAACAAAGTTCACAACGATGAATTTATGTGACTTCCTTTACGTTATCTCCTTAGATAACCCTGGCTAATTTTGTTTGACACTTAATGGTTTCTGCAAACAATATTAAAGAGTCGAAGATTATCTCTGCATGACAAATTTTGCTCAATTGTGGTCCACGATTAGTCAAACTACAGAAGCCAACAGTGACAAATATTCGGAGTGTGATCTAGTCAGTGTTGCCTAACCAACAATTCTAAATTTGATACAGGCAAAAGTTCTTTCTGTAGAGAATAATCGCCACGGAATTAAAGAAAAGAAAAAAGCACAGATGCTGATAAGGATGTCTCCATAAACCTTACAATACTGTGAAAAGCTATAAATAAGAAGTGCCTGATACATCTCACCCGGAGCACATGAAATGAAGCTTATGTTTTTTTTATTTGGGACATTAGACTAGTTAAATATATTGGTAATAAAATACAATGTTTACGTAGCAAATTGCTAAAAAATTATTTAAAAACAACTTTAATAATAATGTAATAACAATAATAACTGTAATATATATTGTTATTTCTTTGAAATATTACAGTGTAGAGTTTTGTTAATTTTATTATTAACAGTTAATTTTATTATGTACTTTATGGTTTTTTAACTGGTTAAATATATTTACAGAGTATTATTTATCATTATAAAGCCTGTCAAGCATGGGTAGAACTCATGTCACGAGGATTCTTAAATTTTATGGTTTTTTAACTTTATGGTTTTTTAACTGATTAATTATATTTACATAGCATTATTTATCATTTTGAAGCCTGCCAAGCATGGGTAGAACTCATGTAACGAGGATTCTTAAATATTTAACGGTACATACATCCTATTACTATTTAGAGAATTTGTCATTTTTATAACGTATATTTATAAAATAATGCGTAATTGGAAATCATTGATTTTTGAGTTTTTCTCTTTTTACTTACCTACCGTTATGCAGAGTTTCAAGATTTCAGGTCGACCAGAACTTTATAGGTTTTGATGATCAGTGATTAAGGCTACCAATAAATAAAAATAAGTTTTACAGTGCCACACCTTTTACAGTGCCACAGCAATACAGAACTTCAATTTGACATCTCAAGTTTCTGAGAAAAGGGCTTTAATAGGCAGACGAACGGACAAGCAAGTAATTCTATACGTGATATGTTTTTATTATTATGAGGGATAAAACCCTAAAAAGAGATTTCACAAAATATCTAAAAACATATTTTAAAAGTTCTTTCGTCGTATACATAAACATATTTTATTAATTCTCATTAATTTATCTCAAATACCCTGTTGTTTCTATCTACGTTATTTCTGCGTGCACGTCTGCGTTATTTCTGCTTACTTAATTCATATTATCCCAAATGCACTACCGAGTTCAGTCGTTTCTATCTGCGTTATTTCTGCGTACTTATCTGCGTTATTTCTGCTTACTTATTTTATATTAACCCAAATACACTGTCGAGCTCAAACATTTCTATTTACGTTATTTCTGCGTACTTATCTGCGTTATTTCTGTTTACTTAATTCATATTGTCCCAAATATACTGTCGAGCTCAATCGTTTCTATCTACGTTATTTCTGCGTACTTATCTACGTTATTTTTGCTTACTTAATTCATATTATCCCAAATATACTGTCGAGCTCAAACATTTCTATCTACGTTATTTCTGCGTAGTTATCTGCGTTATTTCTGCTTACTTAATTCATATTATCCCAAATATACTGTCGAACTCAATCGTTTCTATCTACGTTATTTCTGCGTACTTATCTGTGTTATTTTTGCTTACTTAATTCATATTATCCCAAATATACTGTCGAGCTCAATAGTTTCTATCTGCGTTATTTCTGCGTACTTATCTGCGTTATTTCTGCTTACTTATTTTATATTATCTCAAATACACTGTCGAGCTCAAACATTTCTATCTACGTTATTTCTGCGTACTTATTTGCGTTATTTCTGTTTACTTAATTCATATTGTCCCAAATATACTGCCGAGCTCAATCGTTTCTATCTACGTTATTTCTGCGTACTTATCTACGTTATTTTTGCTTACTTAATTCATATTATCCCAAATACACTATCGAGCTCAATCGTTTCTATATACGTTATTTCTGCTTACTTAAGAGTTTTTTTTCAGTAGTTTAAATAGAAATGAAGTTGGATTAATCAAAATTATTTTATGTGGAATTTTGTGGATACGATAGAGTGTGGACAGATTAAATTCGATTTTCAAAGCTTAATATTTTATAAACAAGGCTAGAAATAAAAAGTAGTAAATAGAATGCAAACTTTCATTTTAAAACATATTTCTGACGATACTCAATACAATGGGGTACGAAAAAAAATCACCCTCGCTTCTTACTCAAGGAAGGTACTTCTCAGTAAAAAGCGAGGGTGATTCCTTCAGTAAGAAGCAAGGGTGATTCTTTAAAAATAAAAGAAAAAAATTGTTGCATATTAAATGAGATCTTCACTTAATGTATACAGAAAAACAGTCCAGTGAAACCTTTTTATGTTTATACTAGTGCTGCTGTCGAATTAGTGGGGCGGGGGCAAGGAAAGGGTCTTTTTTAACGCGCGATCATTTCAGATTAGGGATGGGCGAATGGAAAGTATATATCGATAAATATCGTATGGATATTTACAAACGGAACATCAAAAACACAAAAAAATGTCGATATATTTGCTCAAAGCCAGCAATTATCTAAAAGCATTCCCAACATATTTATTTCTTTAATACTTGGTTACAAAAGAAAAAAATAATATGAAATTAAATATATTAAATATTCAAGATACATGTAACAGTTAAACATTCAAGATACATGTAGCAGTTATATTAAACATTCAATATACATGTAGCAGTTATATTAATTATTCAAGATACATGTAGCAGTTATATTAAACATTCAAGATACATATAGCAGTTATATTAAACATTCAAGATACATGTAGCAGTTATATTAAACATTCAAGATACATGTAGCAGTTATATTAAACATTCAAGATACATGTAGCAGTTATATTAAACATTCAAGATACATGTAGCAGTTATATTAAACATTCAAGATACATATAGCAGTTATAAAAAGTTTCATTAATTTCATTTTAACGTAAGATTAATTAAACCGTTATCCATCTGATATTTAAATCAGAAGGAGTCTCTGTTTTATATCTTTGTCAGAGAGGACAGAAAGGAGGCTTGACATATCAAGAATATAAAAGAATCGGTGTAAAGTGTCGACAATTTACCCAAAACTTTAGTGGATCTGTTTTACCCTCTATTAGGGGTCGATCCAGATACCGTTTAAACTCAGAGCCAGAGCTTGTAATTTCTTGTGTAGTAGAATTATTAAGTTAAAACTTTTGCGTGTCTAGACCAAATAAAAGCTTCATCAGTGATTTTTCGTGCGTCTGGTTGAGATCTCTTTAGAATGTTATCCTCTTCTCCTATGTTCTAAACGAATATCTGCTTATTTTTGATATAGAAATCGCTGCCATCCATCCACCACTGCTTTGTTCGTGCGTACTTCGCACTGTGAAGGTTCGTTTGCGAGAGGGTATTGGAAGAAGTAGACATCATTTAAAGGACAAAATTTAAAAAAAAACTGAAATCAGCTGGTCTCTGCTATATTTCAAAAATGTACAAAATTAATTTGCTTTTAATTTAAATTCTAATCTGAAAAATTCTCACTGGGCATCCTTTATTTGCAGACTTTGTTTCAGACAGACCTCATGCATTTAAGTCTAATACTGCGAGGATGTAACACACCGACCGACACAAATACGGACAATAGGAAGTTGTAAGAGTTCCGTATTTGGCTATGGAATACTGAAAATGAATACGTCAGACGATGTACCATAGAAAGGAATTTAGAAACTGATCCAAAATACGAATCTTAACTTTCTCATTTACCAATTTTCTTATCGGTGCAACCATTTGCAAATTTTTGTGGGCGCTAAATTACAACAAATCGTATAATAATTTCATTTTAATGTACATATCGCCTCAAATATCAAAATATCATTTTCTCAAAGAAAATATTTACTTCCTAAAGTACCGTAAATATTTATTATATTTTCTTTGTTATTAATAAATGTGGCCTTATTTTTTGTTTTAATTGTACTTCACTATTTTTTTAAGATTTTATATGTCGCAAAAATATCACAACTGTATTACAAGTATTAGTAACATCATAAAGAAAATTTAAATAATTTTTTATCACCAAACAGTCTAGAAATTCAGTTGCAAATAATTTTAATTACGTCCATTATATCATGAAGTAAAAAAGCCTAAAATTCTACTTTGACATATGAATTCTTTGATGGCCTTATAAATCATAAGCATTCTATGCAAGAGCTTTTCCTTTTGTACGTTTTTTTTCATTAAGTTATATCTGTGAGAAAAATAAACTAAGGGGAATTTAGAAAAAAAAACTAAGTAAAAGCCAAAAATCTAATCACTTAGCATTATTGAAATTTTGTATTTTTTTGTTTCATTAGTTTTTAACGTAATTAAATTGATTTACCATATACAATTTCGGGCCAGTTTTGTTTTTGTGTTTAAAAAAAATGTCTTTATTTCCCGATATTATTAATATAACTAAAATTATGGACAAGCTAATATATGGTGTTTCTTTAGGGATAAACAATTATCTTTATTTTTTTATATCTGTATTCATATAAAAAAAATTGTATCGACTGCCATTAAAATACACAGATACAAGAGGTAGAAAGTATCAAACTACATAGAATACCTAATGAATATGATTTAGTTTTTAATAAATATTGATTTTATACCATTTGTTCAGATACATTTATAAAATATGAAACCAAATGCTAATTTACAAACATAGGTCTACACTATATTTCCCAAACATCAACGTTTATAACGGGGGAAATAGGTATTTCGTCGGATATTTATTCCATTCTTGATTTACTTTTCCTGCTGTTATTTGTTAGCCAAAATAACAGCAAGTATAATGTTCCACTTTTCCAACTGTTTCCTTTCCGATTTTAATCCGCTCTGTTATATTCTTTTTATTTGCCATATATTTAGTTTTATCAACTTCTGATCTAAACTGGCAAAACTGACTTTTACCTCCACATATAGGTCGAGCCCATAATTTAAACTGACCTTCTAATATTTGTTAGACAAGGTGAGAAGAGTCTAATGGAATAATAATATCGTATTATAAAATTATAAAGAATAAATAAATAACTTATTGTCATAGCAGCAATCTCTTCAAATCAACTATAGCATCCGGCGAAAAATATTTTGTGTTGTGGATATAAGATATTGTGTGCAAAAAACAAGCCAGCACTGAATGATGCTCGTGCCTATTCTAGGCAGGCAAAATAAACTATCATTCCATCTTCTCAGTCAGGAAAAGAAACCGTTATAAATTCCAAGACCTAGAAATTAACGATATAATTATTGAATATATTTGGCGTTAGTTTTATGGAAATTCATTATTAACAATTAAATGAAACTACGTGATGTAGTATTATTTCTACTTTCTTTAAGTTCTTTACCAGGACCTAGGTTTCTTTATATTACATCATCTCATAGCCCGCCTGAAGATGTTGTAATACAGTGAAACCTAGGTCGTAGTAAAGAACTTAAAGAAAGTAGAAATAATACTACATCACGTAGTTTTCATTTAATTCTGGATAAAATTATTAATGACTGCATTTCCATGATTTTTTAGAATATGGAAAACATTACCTGTATTATTCTGTAACGAATGACGAACAGTTTTAATATTATATTTTGTAGAAAATTGGTGAAAATATTCAAAGAAATTATTCGAACCAAACGAGTTAAAACCATTTCAGAGCACGCAAAAACTTGAGAGAATTAAGTGATAACTATATAATATTATTTTCTTAGAGCCTTTTTTTATTACGAAGAAATCACCTTTTATTTATAACTTTTTAGAAGTCAAAGTTACAACAAATTTATATTTCTATATTCCTCATATTACGATTTGCTTAAATTTTAACCAAAATTTGAGAATAAATGAGAAACAAGAAGACTGTACGATTTTTCAAACAAGATATACATTTTCAATCTCCCAGAATATAGCTGCTACTTTAGTAGCCAAAGAATACCATTCATGTAAACATTTTCTCTATTAAACAATAATTCAACTCAGCCAAACTCGCGAATCAAATATTACCTTCTTACCACTTGATAAAACTAAATATTGTTTGTTTATTATTAGAAATATACTTGGCATATTATTTTCTTGGTAATTAATCTCTTTCAACTCAATAATATATTAAAAATTCAAAATTATTTGTTTTGTCAAGAACTGCAATAAAAAGCAAGTTAAAAAAAAATTGAAATATATCCTGGATTTGTTTGCGCCAAACACTTATTATACTAGCGCCATTTAGTTAGTTTTCTTTGAGTAAGGTTTTATCTACATATTCTTATTTTATACATGAACATATTTTCTTTCGATACGAATACCAGTCTATTAAATCCAAGTAGGTTAAATTATGGGCCGACAATATTAATTGCTCCCGACAACGACGAACATAACTCTTCTGTGAGAATTAATTCAGATTGTCAAACTTTCATAATATGGAATAAATTATACCTAAGAAGTTTTACTCTTCATAATTAGTACAACCGCCTTCCTTCTTCACTTCTGGCACCTTGCTCCTCTGCTCCAGACTAGTATACATATACTATATATATATACGTCAAAAACTTATAGTTGTGACTCATTATTTTCTGTCGCAGCGAGATAATTAAAAACAATATCTCTCTTGCTTAATTAACAAACATATATTCCTTCATACTCCGTATCTGTACTTAAGAATGCTTCTTTCTTGCAAGAAGCATCTATTCGGTAAGAAACTTTTCACTCTTATATTCGTTTAAATCTTAAATTTTACTACATGGATTTTTATAGTTACACTATTGTAGAAAGGGGATCAATGTACAAAACATTTTTGTAGATTCCTAAGTTATAGAACTATGTCAATTATTGCGTTGCATGCCTATGAACGCGAATAAGCATGAAGTGCTATGGATATCACGGCAATGGCAGCGAAACTACGTGACGTAGTATTATTTCACATCTTCAGGTGGGCTATTAGCAAAGATTGCTAATAGCCCACTTGAAGATGTTGTAATACAATGAAATCTAGGTCGTGGTAAAGAAATTAAATAAAGTAGAAATAATACTACATCACGTTGTTTCATTTAATTGTGTATAATGAATATCTACAAAATTAACGCCAAATATATTCAATAGCTATTGATTCAAATAAAATGAGTATTTAAATCAAAGGTTTGCCTCTTTAAAGTAGTTTTATCGGGCTTTATATTATTTATTTAAGCGCCTTAGTATTTAATCACTATATTTCTGATATAGCTACATATACCTATATTATAAAAGTACGTATTTTCTTTAACAATGAAGACACAGTAAAGGCACCACTGCAGAGACAACAGCCTATTACAATTCAAATTTTGGGCTATAATAGTTAACGGCACATTTAGACGTCCTTAATTACTACGTTGAATTTTAAGCCAAAATGTGAATACAATCTTTTGAAAAACTTACAAGGGTTCAGTTTTTCAAAAGGAAACCCTTAAAGATTACGTGTACGCTCGTCTGTCTAACCGTTTGTCATAGCTGTTTTACTCAGAAACAATTTGAGGTAGAAACTTGACATTTGACATAGTGATGTGGCATGCTTACCTAGATGCCTTTTAATACTCACATAAATGTTTATAACAATTTTAGAGGGGGCAAATAAAATAATTTAAAAAAGTTTATTTGACATATCATGTGGAATATCAGCTAAAAATAAAGTTATGAAGACTCGAAAGTTTTTTTTCGTAATTTTATTTAAACCAATTCTATAAATATTATTGAAAAGGTTCACAAAAATATGATCTATCCACGACAACGTAAGTTAACGGAACTAACAATAAGTTTTGATGAAAATTCTTGAATTTTTAATCAAAGCCATTTTGAAACTGTTAGACCAGTTTTATCTATTAAACAAAACTGAACTATTGAATTTTTCGATCTTATCTGCCGTGATTAAAGACAATTTGTTGTTTTGTTGTTTTTCTTTGTAACTGACGATGTGTTTCTCAGCTGCGATTTAGGATTTTAGAATGAAAAAGTAAACGTGATTAGTGTCTTCCAACTTTACTCTGAAAATTGTATTTACCTTTATACATAACAGTGTTTTGATCGTACAATTTTAAACATAAAAAATGCGGAATGTATGTTCAACTTTTCGCATGTTATCGAAAACAACGTTGAATGAATTCAAATCAACGAAATTTTTGTTTGTTTTTGAAATCCTACGAATTGCCGTGGTTTTAACCAACTCACACCTTTACAAAATCGGTGTACGATTGACAGTTATTTAATATTTATATGACATTTATCAGTTGGAGTTTAGAAATTTTCTATTTTTCTCTTTTTTCTTATCTTCATGACCTAAGCATTTAACTGCGTTAATAAAAAACTAAATTTAATGGAGTCATTCCTTATCCCAGATAGCAGAATTTCGTCCTGTTGGAGATATTTTCCAAAAAAAGTGGAATTGATACGAAAAAATTATTTTAACTGTAACGATATGCTCGATTAAACTGTAATTTAGTCACAATTAAATGAAACTACGTGAAATATTATTATTTCTACTATCTTTAGGTTCTTTACGACGACCTAGGTTTCGTTGTATTACAACATCTTCAGGTGGGCTATTAGTCAATCTTTGCTAATTGCTGAAAATGTTGTAATACAACGAAACCTAGGTCGTGGTAAAGAACTTAAAGAAAGTAGAAATAATACTACATAACGTAGTTTCATTTAATTGTGAATAATGAATTTCTACAAAATTAGCGCCAAATATATTCAATAACTGTATTTAGTATTTATTGATAATTATATACGAACAAAAGTTATGTATTTATTAAATCTACGTAAGGTAAACTACAGACGTAAGTTAAACTAACTACTTTTTATTAATAGCTATAGTAACGCGATTACGGCTATTTTGTTTCACATACTTCAAACATATCCCCAAGTACATTTTTCGGTCTTTATTTTTCTTTTATATCAATTATCTACAATCGTAATTAAACCATTCTGCATTGATAATATTGCTGCTATTGTTGGCTTATCTTGTATTTTTTGTACTCTTGTGAATTTTTTTTTTAACCCTTTTTTAAAACAATTGATAGATTTTAAATTTTTTTTCCCATTTAAAAAAAAATGTACGTAAAAGTTTAATGAAAATTTCCCCATCTGTGAACTCTTTTAATTTCGCGCGTCTTTTAAATATTGTCACATAAACGATCGCAAGTTACCGATTCCGCATAGGAAGTCCTTAATGATAATTTTCATAACTTGTTATTATCAACGTGATGACGCAGCTTCCTTAATTACGATTCTCAAAATACTCAAACTATGCTGACCATTTATATCTTTGAACATTTCCTTTCATTTAATTTCCACATTGAAATTTCCCGAAACGGAACACAATTTTTACTTTCTATAGACCGTCTCTTACTTAAGAAAGAAAAATGTTTTTTGCAGTCTGCATAAAGTTGGGTATAATTAAAATATTTTTTTGCCATTCAATCGAGTGTGTTCGTTCCGTAGATATTAGTCTCTAAAATATCAAATAATGTCACCCCCTACACCTCTAATTTTTTAACTGTGCATGGGAAACATTTGTGGAAAAACCTAATAGCGGTATATAGTAAATATCACAAAGGAAAATTGCTCTGATAATTTTCAGTAATCGATTAAAGAAGTATAGACAATCCAGATATTTTTTCTCATACCCCGGATTCTCATAAGTGGAAATAGAACTTTCGAAGTGTGATTTCTGCTCACATTTAGCAGGGTAAGGTTTTTCTGCAGATATCCGCTGATGTGGATACGAATATCGCTTCACCTCTTTTGAGCAGTAAGCGGCACCACTGCGCAGCTAAATCCGTCAAATCAATTCCACAGGAACTACTCGTATCTCAGAATTGGATCTCGGAAGAAGACCCCAAATCCACCAACATCAGAGCTATCAACCAGTACAATAATTATAACATTATTCTTATAACCAATACAGCGATAGATTTGTTTAAACACTGAGCGTGGGCCATTGATTGTTATTCCAAATTTAATAAAATAACTTAAGAAAAATTATTGCGTATCTACATTACTTTATAATTAGGGTATATTTATTTGTTCATTTATTAACATTCAATCAGAGACCTGAGCAACTTTATTCGCGGTAAACATAATTGTTTTCATAACATAATGCTGTTAACAACAGGTCATACGCTGTTCCTTATCTCGTATTATTTCATAATATTAAATGCTCGTAATTAATTATTGAACAAACTTGAGGTCAAAAACCGGCCCCAGAGAAGTTCATGCAGTTCATCATTTTCGATTTCATCGAAAGACTCCAAGTAGGATAATCACTTTCTGTTTAAGTTTATACAAATGCAGTTAGAAAAACAGCTGAAAGCATGCGTTTGAAGAGGAATTGAAAAGAGGCCCCAATTCGGACTGTTTTTTTTAAATTTAAATTTAAATAAAAAACCTAACACGGTTTTTATTCTGTTGCGTTGCATTTAGTACAAAAATTCAAACAGAACTATGACGAGATGATTTACGCACATTACGCCTCGAATCTTACTTTTCAAAGCTCCTGGAAAATCATGTATGTATGTGTGTGTGTGTGTGTGTGTGTACGTGTGTGAGTGTAAATGTGAATGCGGGTGTGCGTGCAGGCTTACGCGTGCGCGCATGCTTGCGCTTATATGCGTGCATGCGAATACGCGTGTGTGTGTGCGTGTGTGTATGTGTGTGTAACACGTACACGTACGTATAATCACTGCAAAGTGTCATGACTTTTACCGAAGATATTGAGCAAACCTTTAATTAATAAAATTGCAAAATTTTATAAAATTTCAATAAAAATATTTGTGCTTGATGCACACACAGATCATAACCTTGTTATCATTTTATTACATGTATAGTTGTGAAACATATTTAGTATAGTCAAAATGAACAATGAATATAGCCAAAACTCCATTTGAGATGAAACTTGGTCCAGGCCTTCAAATCATCATTTTAAATAAAATATCAAAACTCCACATCGGTTCTGGCTAAAATTGTTATTCAAGGTCAAATGTTATTAAAGTAGTTTGTCACTAATATCTCTTAAACGATTAATTATATTTTAAAAATAGTTATCATTAAATTTGTAAATAATTTGATACAAAAAATAGTCTCACGATCTTTGCCTACGAATTCGGTTTAGATTTAGAAATTACGGTTCATGATACCGTAATTTATAAAATTACAAAATTTAAATAGTTTGAGGTATTTTGAGGTTTACAGTTTGAGGTATAAGCATTTTATTATATAATTCCAAAACATTTAACTAAACGAACTAAACCATTAATTGAACTAAAAGCGCCCCTTATCAGATTAAAAAAGAAGATTAAAGGGAATGGCTCTGCGATTTCAAGAAAAAGTTCGGACAGAGCCAACATCGTTTCAATGAAATGTATACAGTCCCAGCCTATTGGGACTGTTAAAAATGTTATTCACCATCAAAAGTCAAAAAAAAAATTTTATTTTTTAATATGGCAAGTTTTAGTAATTTTTTCGTACCATAATCGTTCAAAACTTTCATTAATGAAGATATCGATATCTTAATAATGTTGATTTTAAGAATACGTGTTGATAAGATAATTTATTTTTTCAAAATCGAGAAAAATGCATGTAAAAATAAACGAAAGTATATACATCACAGTGTTTTATCTCATATTCAAAATGTCAAACTCGTATCTTATCTTTCCTTAC
Source organism: Druceiella hillmani (assembly GCA_039881145.1). Classification (NCBI taxonomy): domain Eukaryota; kingdom Metazoa; phylum Arthropoda; class Insecta; order Lepidoptera; family Hepialidae; genus Druceiella; species Druceiella hillmani. Next base: position 8,449,404 of record JAYKKI010000064.1, on the reverse strand, counting down.
AAGAATTGATTACGATATTGCGTCATCTTCTTTCAATATAGGGGTAATAACTTCTTTGGGAATCGTAATGATTTAATTAAAAATTCAACTCTTCTCCGCATATCATCATATGTAATGGAATTCGTTTTCATCTGTCTACATATGGAACTTCAAAACAATTATTCGTTAGACAGACACATATGTATATTTCAATTTGTGAACATTACACGACACAGTAAAGTCGTACATCAATCTGTCTTCCTCCAACCTCTACTGCTGCTTACAAACAGCTCAAGACTAGACAATGAACTGGACCCTGAACATTGGGGACAATATTGCGATAGTGGATAGTGGTTTGAAACCAATTCAAACTTTGTACTCGTCAGCTCCAGAAATGGTGTTGAATACAATTTTTCGTAATAAGTGTTGCAATTATATTTTAAATGCGAAAGTTAGTGAATCTTGCTAATTAGTACGTAGCAAGACTAAGAACTAAAGACTAGCCGTGCTCCAAGATTGCATCACATATAAAAGATGATAATGATAAAGATGACGACATCAATGAAGAGAGCACAGATCAAAGCTGATATTTAGAATGAACATTAAAATGAATAGACCACAGATCAAAGCTGATAATTAGAATAAACATTAGAATGAACAGACCACAGATCAAAGCTGATAATTAGAATAAACATTAGAATGAACAGACCACAGATCAAAGCTGATAATTAGAATGAACATTAGAATGAACAGACCACAGATCAAAGCTGATAATTAGAATGAACATTAGAATGAACAGACCACAGATCAAAGCTGATAATTAGAATGAACAACAGATATTTGGCAGCTAGAAGAATATGAAAAAGAAAGGAAAGTGTAGAATGTAAACACGTTGACAATTAATTATGATAATATATTTAAACATCGACAAAAAATCCATTAATATTTCGTAATTAATAATAAAATTATTTTTATATCAATACGCATCGATAGAGATCCGTTCTTGCTCCGTCAATGCATATCGTGGATTAGGCCCACATGAGATATCACGTAAAAGTAATGCGCCACGTACACTACATCAATGATAGAGCGGAAAAGAGAAACTTGTCAAGCACGAGTGGAACACGAGATTTCCGTATAAATTTAGTCCCATTTAATGGTACATAATATTCCTATTAAACTATTTACAAAATTTTAACCGTTTACAACGACCAAACATTACCTATTATAGCTCTCATAGGTGCGTATTTAAGTGATATTATTACAAATAAACATTTTCGGAGTTTTTCCTTTACTTGTGCTATGAGACCTTGCTTCTTGCCAAATTTCAAGATTCTAGGTCAACAGAAAGTACCCTCGGTCCCGATTTTTTTCGAGTGTCAAAATATGCAGTATAAAGGGCGGTATTTTTAGGGTTCTTCCTGCTTGAATTGATTTAAAAGCTTTTATTTTATAATTCCAAGGGAGTGCACACTTAAGTATTTCACATTAATTTCAACTTAATACCTCCACGCGTTCCTGAGAAAAAGGGTCTTAATAAACCAACAAATAGTTAACAAAGTGATGCTATAAGATTTCTTTTTCCTTTTGAGGTACCAAAACCTAGACAATTTAAATTTTGCAGTTTTAAAAATCACAATATCTCATGAATTATAATTCGTAGGAAAAAAATCATAAGAATATTTTTTGAATAAATTTATATAATCTAAAAATTCAATACTGACTATTCTTACAATATAACCAACTATTTAAGATATATTAGCGAATAACTGTTTTAATGACATTTGATCTTGTATAAAAATGTTAGCTAGAGGTTAATCGACGTGGAGTTTCGACATTTTATTTGAAATGATGATTTGAAAGTCTGCACCAAGTTTCATCTCTAACGGACTTTTGCTATATTCAGTGTTCATTTCGACTATGGGAAATATGCAATTCAGAAATTTGTGTCCAAGTTCCAGAAGCTACTGGCGTAGATCATACTTGTGCCGTGTATCGAGCTGATATAAAGATACATTTAGACAATTATATAATCTAAAAGAAATATAGACAATCTGTTCTAAAAGACAAAAAGAACGTTGTGTTGCTATGAGCTGAGAGCATGGTGAAACATAACAATCTATCCTATCATGTAAATGTTGTAGGATAACACGCATTTTCGTTATCAAAGACAGCATATTACAGGATATATATTGGGTTGGCTAAAAACTAATGTGCGTTTATTTCGAAAATTATGGAAACCATATGAACTTAGCCCGGACCAACCGTAACTGTAGTCCGGTCTTCATATAGCCAAACAAATTTGCCTTAAAGTTTTGAATTTTAGTCACATATCCCTCGCCCCCCCTTTTCCCCAGACCTTGCACCCACTGATTATTTTTTGTTCAGATTGCGCAAAAAAGCCTTAAAGAAAAAAAACTTTGATGACGAAGATGATGAAGAGCATCTAGGACAGTATATGGGTAATTTTTTCACAAGCGACATGAATTTTACGCAGATGCTATCTACTTCCTGCCAGTGCGTTGGAGATATGTAGTGCACAATAAAGATAAGTATTATATCCATAATTAATTAATTTCAAATCGTAAATATAATAAAAAATATAACATTATGGATCACTCATTACTTATTAGCTAACCTAATACTTATAGGAGATATCCTCGTCCATAGACCAAGTAGCTTGGTTTATCGTTACTATAAATCGAAGTGTACGATCAAAGAACGTGTTGAGAACCGTTGGAGAAGTCACTTCTACTACCACTGAACACCACTGCAGCTACATTTCCACCGACATATATAACTTATGTTATCACAATGTAATATAATGATTTCACTACGATCTCATACTTGCTCAAACCTTGAAAATAACTTTGTACACAATCGAAGGCAATGTGTGGAAATAAATAGGATTAATATGTGAAAAATACAGAGCTACGAGAAGATTTTCCACCCTGATGTTGCGTAGCTATTTGCGTATGACGTAGGTTGTTTGTTTGTTATAAGTTTCCAGCCAAAATATCAGATTTTATTAAAATTAGACAAATATATAAATAAAATCAAACGTGTATATAGGTACTTGAGTTCATCATAAATGATTACGCCGGATGTTCTGAGACGCCAGATTAATATTTTTATTCAGAACCGCCTTGGTACGATTAATAAATGAAAAGAATTGGCAAACAGAACACAAAAATACACACATAATTTACCCAAAATACTGTTCAATACTTTAATGTCATAAATGCTAAAATAAGTTTGTCTGCTGTCTGTTTCCTATGTCATCATGACTAAATTGCATAGAAAATTTTAATATAACTTCGCAGAGTTAATTTAAAACTACTAAATGTAGTATTTGTTTGCTTTATCTGTACACAGTAACAGTATCCGAAATTACTATGCCTTAGATATACTAGGGTGATTGTGGACTGTGATCATGAGCTAAATATATCACTACCCTTTATCTAAAGGGTGGTGGGTAGTGAAATACTGAATTCACAAAGAATATAAAGTTTATTTTCTTTAATTATCTTGTGAACACGGGTGGGAAAATAATTTACTTTGTGGTTCCTAAACATTACAACGTATTATAAATATACTAAATAGGTTTATCTATTTAGTAAATTTCCAAACAGTACGAATGCACCTGTATTGCAAACACCAATAAAAATCCTTCCCCCGTGATAAACAGTATTTCGGTTTTCTTTATACGTAATCATGTAAAAAAACTTAATTAAATACATCATTATTACAATAGTTTAGATCAACAATGAGAGAGTAAAAATTCAAACCGGTTAATTAACTTATTATCAATCGCTGACTTACTGACAATGATTTGAAATGAAACTAGGTAACATCGAGTACTAGACGCTAATACATACTATTCCAAAAATGTACAGATTTTATGGAAATATCGTAGCTCAGCGCGCGAATCAAGTACTGAACCAACTTTTCTGTTCGTACCATTTAAAGTATTCATAAACAATGTTATCATAATTCCTAACAAACCAATGTTATAATTAATAAAGGTGTATGTTAAGTGGAGCTTGAATTTAATCTGTTGCTCGTTAATATACACATCGCAAGTTAGATAACACACTATAAAAAGGAGACAACTCAATGTTATCATTATCTACCTTCTAACACAATCATAACGTGTAAACACATAACAATATTATAAATAAATCAACGTACATAATAGGGTAACACGCATTTTATTTATCACAGACCATGTGTAACATGACCAGACGTACTGATAAATGGACCGAGGGACTTGGTTTATGGTTATTCTAAATAGGGGTGGATGGTCCAAGAACCATCCACCCTATTCAGAATAACCATAAAAGATTAGGAATCGTTGGAATTTCAGTTTTACTAATACTGAACAAACACCACAACCATATGCCTACTGATATTTATAACTTATATCAACACAATGGAATTATAATGACTTTACTCCCATCTCATTTATCGTTTTACGCTTGAATCTTGGAAATAATTTTGTACACAATCGAAAGTAAGTGTAAATAAGTATGATAATATATAAACAAATACAAAGATATGAAAAGATTTTCTAACTTATTGTTTCAAAGCTATTTGCATATGAAATAGTTTGTTATATGTATGTGCATATATATATATATATATATATATATATATATATATATATATATATATATGTGTGTGTGTGTGTGTGTGCGCGTGTGTATGTATATTTCATACCCTAATGCTCCGAGATGACAGACTAATTTTTTCGGAACCCACCCCGGCTGATGCGAATATCAAATGAAAAGAATTGAATTAAAGAAGGACCTGCTGTCAGTACCAGAAGACGGCTAAATGCGGCTGAAGGAACTCTGGATATATTGCTTTTGTTGTTAAGTATATTTACCACATTTATACATGCGATTTAATTGCAGATTCATAAATAAATTACGTACATACATATATAATTCAATCATAAACAGATAAATAAATCGACAAAATGTTGACAATTTTTTTTGACAACGTAACGTGGGAAACAGCTGATAGCACTAATGAGTGTCACTTTATTCTCTCGGGTATTAGCTAAGTACATATTTTTCGTCCTTCTTGCAATAAATTCGTTACATTCAAACGTTGCACAAAATCTGGCCTTTACATTTTCATTCCATCGCGCTCAAGGAAGTTTCACTTCAGAGAGTTAAAATCAAAATAATCTTCAAGTTCAACATGGGTTCATAACAACACTGTAATTAAAAAAATACGCGTAAATATTTCTAAATACTTAAAATAACTTTTGTTCATATATTCCAAAATCAAGTTAAACATATTGCATGAACAAAATCTTGCTCTGTTGTAATTTCCTTGCGTATGTGTAGTTTTAACTCGGTACATCAAAGAGTTAGAGATCTTTCAAAAATTGGTCAAAATATTTCACTTAAATAATCATATAGTACGTACACGCCTGCTGAGGACTTGTCTGCCGTCAAGCAATTGTCAACATTAAACTGTATATTCGTTATTTATCCTGGGTATGGATACATATTTGTATGTCAAATTCAATCCCTTCATATAAATAAAGGGAAAAAAATTTTAAAAAACTATTTTAATTATACTCTGCATTCTACGCAAAAAAATAATCTTGTGTTCTAGCAGTTTCAGGAAAAAGAAAGAAAAAATGCATTTGTAAAGTATTATATTTAACATAAATATGAATGGAGTATTGTAAACATAATTAAATGGGGTAAGATTATGTTTCAAGGAGGCATAAAATATAAACATAAGTTTGAAGAAACTTATGTAATTAAGTAACCAATGATGTAAAGTTGCAATAATAAGTCATTTCACGGTTTCTTCACATTATGTATGTATTATTCACCTATTCTTCACGCCTGATATAAACTGGAGGCCTGATATAAACTTTGCGTTATTGACATAAAATAAGATACAGCTACGAGATAATTATGTAGGAGTTCATATCGGTATGACTCAGTAAATCTGAATAATCATAATTAGTTTGATATACGTTGAATAAAATTATTATCTTTTATAATGAACGTCTGTGGTAGAGGTCATCGCAATGACATGTGTTAATTACTATTTTATAAGAGAATATAAGTTCGCCTATACGATAATGAAGAGCTTTTAAGATTTTTTTCTGTATATTTCCATATTATCAGAATAATTGTCTTATGGAGGATTCCTAACAACAGCATATTTCAGTTGTGATCTTATTAAAGCATTGTACAAAGTTAAGTAGTTTTGAAATTTTTTGAAAACTGGCCGGTCTTAATACATTCTGCGGGTCTTAGATATGACCTGCTCAATATACAAATCAAAATGCAGTTTACTATCGTGGCAGTGACACCAAGCATTTTATATAAAATAACATCAAATTCACTCACGCTGTGGATCTTTTTGATGCAAGTTCAGTAAGTTGCATACCTAACGGTTATTTGATTTTTTTGTGAAAGTGATTTGTTTGTATCTCGAGTAACCTATATCCAATGTGTTCTCTTCAGAATACAAGTGCAATCTATTGAGACCAGCCTGCATATTCGAATAGTCATAGGTGTCATTCACAAAGATCATTAGTATTAAATCATCTGAAAACATTAGAAAGTTACTAAGTCCGAAACAGGTACTGATACCATTAACAAATAAAATAAATAAGGAAGGACCTAATTTAGATCCCAATATTACACCAGGCAGCAAGCAATAAAACTAAAAGTATTTTTATCTCCTGAACATATGGTGACAAAATCCATTTACTGTAACTACTTGCTGCCTATTAATTAATTATAAAATAAACCATCTAAGCAGGTTGCCTTGATACTGTTAAATGTTAGTTTTCATATTATTTGTAATCTTATCAGATGTTTTCATAAAATCCGTATCACATCAGCCTGCTGTCTGGAATCCAGTGACATGAACAAGTATTGAGATAAAGTACTAGGTTAATGGTGATAGCTCTACCAAGGATAATGCCATTTATTCTGGAATAATGTAATTATGTAGTATCTGCTGCATCCTTCCACGTACCAACTTCTCTAAGTTTTGGAAATTACGGATAAGATAGACTTCGGTCAATAGTTAATTATAGATCAATATCCATTTTGTCTGAACCCACTTTTATGCTCTGCTGTTATGTTTGCCTTTTTTTAACATGTGGGGAAAGTCACATAAGCCATAAACTTATTAAACAAGAAAGTTATAGCAAACTGTATTACATGTTCGGAATATTTAATTACTGTAGTATATTTGAGGATTTTGACGATGCGCAGCAGATATAATTCTAAGTGGTCCTGGGATTTTGTTTAAGTTTAATAATTTGCGTATTTTTAAAACGTCTATAACATCAAACAATTTGGTCAAAATAGACTGTCATTAAAATAGCCAGTAGTCACGTTTTCAATATATTTGACAAAACCACCTATGCTTAGATCAATGGGCTCAAAAATTGACTGAAAGAACTCTGAGAACATTAGGTAATTCTCATTCGGGTTAGTATTGGATTTCCATTATCCATTTGTCTAATGTAACGAAGAAATATACGACCAGAATGTACTTTTTTATTATTTTCTCTGGATTTGGAACATGTAACTGGCAATATTGCATAAACAAGCGTTTGAATTGACTTTAGACTTTTTTTTAGCGTTTGACTGAAGTACGAAAAAAATATTAAAAATAGAAAAAATATTTTAGTAACTTTCCCATAATTTATAAAAACCAAACACAATAAGCTAAAAGAAACAAAATGGTGTATATTAGGAGACGCACTTACTACATAAAACAAAAATACTTTAATAGACAATATAACGAGACAGAATCTAAAATGATGGCATCATAAGAAAACAAATAACACTGTTTAATAAAAATTCAAAACTATAAAGTTGGACGGTATTTGGTGTTGTATTTTTTTTTCAAAGGCTTCTAAAACCCAACGGAATGTCGGATTGATTACATTGATTATTTTTTAATTTGATAATGATCAGCAGAACGAACTAATTGTATTGACTAAAGAAAAAACTAACAAAAAAACAAATGTGCTTTAGACCACACGACTGAAGTAAAACTTCAAATTCACAAAATATGAACTTTAAAATGAATTTACAATTTTATTCACTTTAAACGTAGGATATTTAATGTATTGAACAAAATAATAATTTATAAAATTATTCAAGAACATAATAAAGTTACAAAATAATCAAAAAAACACCGTTCGCGTAACGCTAGCAAACTCGCACATATATATTTCATGCACTGACTATAAGAGGAAGGGAGAAAGAAAATGTGCGCCGCACTGTTCTCTCTTGCTCCTACAGTGTGATACAGACAATAGGCTTGCACTGTATCTTAGATATACGAAACATAACTAGCCATGAGAGAAAGAGAGAAAGAAAATGTGTGCTCACACCTCTCTCTCTTGTCCCTACAGTAATATACGAAACGTAACTCTCTCTCTTTCTGTCTTCACTAACTTATATCTCCCTCTCAACTTCCGTTCGCCTCGCCCGATCGCACTAATGACGCTCTCGTCAACGCCTGATAACGCTCTCGTCACGCATTCACCAGTTTACTCCCCAAGTCAAGCGCGCGTAAAGAAGTTTTACTTCAAAAACTCATTCAATTGTGATCGAAAAAATTTAAAGCTAATCGTATTGGCTAGTAAAGAAACGGGATTGCTGTGGAGTCAACTATATTAGGAACCATAAGGCCTATTTATTCCTTTTTTGTTTTACTAAATTTTCCTTTACTATAGATTTGTTTTGACACATTTTTGGATATTTCGAAAATTAGTGGAGAAAATTTGTCACCAGTAAAGACAATTGTTAGTCTAGGGAAAAAAAAGAAATATGTGTTGCTACAATTACATGTCGGAATAGAAAAATATCTGCGTTGCTAGAAACTTAGGTAAAAATTTAAAAAAAAAACAGTGGGGCTGGACTTTTGTTCTGGTTGTATATAAGAGATTTCTCCCATAGCAATAAATCCGCAATATGTATCAATTTGTAACATTAAAATACATAATAAATACATAAATTAAGCACTTCTAATTTTAAAACCTTCTGATTCCCTTACAGAGAAATGAGAATTGGTTTTTGTTTGTTGTATATTACGAGTAAACTGAAAACTAATCGACTAATTCCAAAACATAGTTTTCTTTTTGATAGAAAGCTACATTATTGCGAATAGATATCAATTATGTTTAAATCTTAATAAGTAAGGATTTTTAAGATACAGCAATATTTTAATCACAAACCGAAGAAAAATACCAAATTCACCGCTTTCTTGGCTCATGCTGAGCAAATCGTAAATGTATAACAAAATAAGATAATAATGCATTACGTATCTCAACAAGACCTGAAAAAAATTTGGTATAGGACTTAACGGATTTTCATATTTTAATGAAAATCCGTTATAACCAAAAAAAAATAACCAAAAAAAATAAACATAATAAAATCAATTCTCGATTTTTATAGCTTTCTTTCGTAATTTTGAAATAGAGACATGAAAATAAAAAAAATGCATGTAGATAAATAATAGTCCAGATTGTAAGTTACTACAGTTATTAATTCAAAACATATGAAGTGTTTCTGAATATGCAAAAATAAATAGCTCCATGGCCAGGGAGGCGGTAGCGTCGGCAGCAGGCGCAGACATTGGGGTGAAGGGTGGGCGCAACTGTTGAGTACATGTCACACTGAACAATAGCGCGCGTCGGCACGTAGGGCAAACGTGCACTTGACTTGCTATCAATTTTGTATTTTTCAATGTGTTAGTAATTAAAAGTTTGTACCAATTTTTACTTCTTAAAAGATTTCGGTCTTGTTTCGTGTCAGATTTTTTTTTATTATAAACTTATTTATGTTTATAATTTCTTTTGTGACAGCAATTTAAGACACTCAGGAGCAACATGATTGACACCATTATCCTTATACGACTTCCAGCCAGGCAAATGGCGTATATTTCCATGATACTCATCCACTTACCATTTAATTTCAAACGTATAGTCATTTAGAGTATAGAGTAAAAAATTATTAGCAATTACCATCAACGAAAAAAAAAAATTCTGTTAAAAAAGAAAAATATGTAATTTAAATTACATTACAATAAGAAATCAAATATTATACGTTCATATTTTTTGGTAATGTGCACTCATAACTTCGGTAATCTTGTATCCATTTTAGTAATTTCTTTTTTTTATTTAAAAAAGGTACTTCCCTGGTAGTTTCAAATAAATTCTATCAACGTCTGATGACACATTCCCGAGTTGATCTATGGAAATCCTCAAAGGACGAAAGCTCACAACCCGTGATTAAAATAAAAAAATAATTTTAACACTGCTATAAAAAGTGAGCTATGGACCGAGGGGCACGGAAATATGCCATGAAAACTCGGAGAAAGTGCGTAGGAGTCCCATTGAGGATCGTTTTCGAAAAGAAGAGCTTATCAACTCGACGCGTGTTTTCTTTCACGTACCATACATCAAAAACGCGTTGCCCGATTTTGTTTTTCGACAGGAAGTGGGTTCGAAAAGATACGCTGTAAATATGATTAAGACCTGATGATGACTCCGGAAATATCTTGAAAATTTCTCAATCAATGGCAGCACAAGACGCCTTTAAAGAGATCAAATTGAAACTCATTTGACTGTTGTTGAGGAGTAGATTCGTCGATTTTGGACTTATTTGGATTATCTTGATAAGTTTTTTGGTCACAAATGGTGCCAAAATGATCTTCTCAATGAGGAACAATATACGGTGTTTAGGGTCGTATAACTTGTTTTGGCAAGTCCTTTCATTATAAATAGTATCCAGAACTTGGTGGTGAAGGTAAAAGCTGTAAAACTCTTCAATCGTGAATAATAGGTTAGTCTATTTTATACTCATTTGACTTATCTTGACGTAAACAACAAGGTAAAGACGTAAGTAAATATTCACAGGCATATAAAAAGGCATGAAGCAATTAGGATATTAGTTGGTAGGTAATTACATATGTACAGGTATACAAAGACATATAGCAACTAGGATATTAAGTAGATAGACAGGTAAGTATCTGCAAGTACATACAAAGTTGTGAAATATACTTACTGACTTACGATTTCAATAAACGGGATATTATTGAACTCTTTCAAAAAAGCACTGCGCTATAAGCACTATAGCTATAAATGATGGATATCGTATGCACTACAAATTGACGAAATATAACAATTTTGACAAAAAAAATGAAAGCTACTTCAAACAACCACAAACCTGAATAAGAAACGCGCTGAAAATGATAAAATATTAAAAGTCTGCCAGCTTAATTGTTCCAACTGAGTACTCGTATTTTTGCGGTAAAATACAGTCTCCGAACATAATTAATTTGAAACATATAGCTTTTATTAGAGAATTTTGGAGTCAGTGCCAATTTAAATGTGGTTCGTATGAACGTGTATGTGTGTAAGTAGTCATTGATGTGACAAAGAGAGAGAGAGTAGACGACTCGGCGCCGATTCGTAAAATACTAAATAGATAATGTACCGCAAAAGTACAAACTGAATACTCATATTTTGTTATTTGATTTAATTTGTTTAGTTCTTAGTAGCGAGTGGTACATATTTTAAAATAAGAACATAGATAAGTAGCAACATGTGGCATGTTATTCACATCATTACGTTGTAAACAAATATTGTTAGGGGGATAACCCCGCTCTGATCTCCGAACAAATATGAATAAATAAACAAATGATTCTGCAATAAATATAACATAGTAATGATTTTCAATAAATCTATTTTTTTTGAATGGTTGAAGCAGTCTAATCTAAACAGTAGCTAATCAGGTTCATTCACAAATTTGAATGCACAATAATGAAACTTTGGATATTCTAATATAAAAACGCATTTCAAAACATGAAGGCTTTCCTGGGTATGGGATAAAATAAAATTAAACGATTTTAATTAAAAAAAATAGCTGCGATTCCAGTACACCAGAATATGGCTAAATGCAGCTGAAGGAAGTCGCGATGTGTCACAATAAATCAATCGTAAATAGACAAATATTAATAACACAACGTATGAATGGTATCTCAGCTGTTCATATGAAGCGTCTATGGTATGTACTCGGTATATCATAAGGCGCGTATGCGCGACGCTATCTTATTCGATCGCTTTGTATCGTTGTGTATACGTCGCTCTCTTTTGCTCCACTTCTATGACTTTGTAATATATCACTCTGTTTCTCTCTACGTCATATCTTTCTACTCTCTCTTGTAACAAAATGTGTCTAAACGTGACGCGACCTTAAAACTTTACTCTCAATTCTCGTCTGCTTATCGATTATCGACTCGCCGCCTAAGAAGTTTCACTTCAAAAATTTGTCATAAAATAAAAAATATTTACCCACACGTATTTCAATGGATAACATTCAAAAACATTTATATGACAATTTTAGGATGGAAGGAAAATTTTATATTCTGTACATAACGTGGGGTATCGTTTAGAAGCACTAGTTATATGTGTCTCAAAAATATTTATATACGATATACCTTCCTAATTTTAGATGGTAGATCATTTGAGATATACTAAAAAATATGCGAAAAAATATTCCTCACTCCCCTCTGTTTCCGAGATCACTGAACTTAAAATTAGAAAAAAAAACAGAGTTTCTAAAAGCCTGCGCAAAGGTTGTAGGAAAATTATAGCGATGATTCTAGGTTTTACCATTTTTCGATTGTGTAAAAAATATAGTTTTCAAAAATTAAAGAAAAGTACCAGAGAAAATAAAACAAGCACGAGAAATACTATCTTCCCTTAACAGTTTATGAGTGCCTAAATATGTACGGAATCCTCCTAATGCCAGTTTTAATCTACTTAACGAGGTTTTTTCAGTCTTGTAATCCAATTAATAAATAAAATAATCCACAATTAAATGAAACTACGTGATGTAGTATTATTCTAAAGAAAAAGATCTTTGCTAATATCCCACCTGAAGATGTTGTAATACAACGAAACCTAGGTCGTGGTAAAGAAATTAAAGAAAGTAGAAATAATACTACATCACATAGTTTCATTTAATTGTGAATAATGAATTTCTACAAAATTAAGGCCTAATATATTCAATAAATAAAATAATTGTACGAACACCATTATTTTGCTAACAGGTCGGCATCGTTTCGTTTGGGTGTTGCACATTGTTTGATGAGGCGTGTTCCTAAGTATCCGTATTTATTAAACTGATCGGATTAAGCATCGCTGTTCTTATTATTAATGGGAATATACTTAATCTTTACAAATACAATAATAACAAAATAAACACAAATGTAAATTCATTGAGACGATTCTAAACCGTTACCCTGAACGTAACCTATGCAGGTAACATACGTTGCTCCAATATTTTATTATGGTAGTTAAACAAATTATGGGAAACATATAAAAAGGCGTGTTGTTTCTTTGAAATTTATGTCAAAACTATGAATATTTTAATTACTAATAGACAGAGGACTACAAGTTGCGGGCTGAAATTTTAAATGTGATTAAAATTTAAAAAAAATTCATCCTACGAGAGTTCCGTAAACATTTAGGTACTTATCTAATCGTGGAGGTTTTGGTAAGTGGAATGAAAAAAGATTGAAGTCCTCGAAATGTGGTGCCGTATAACATGAACCAAAAGAACGAACAAGTCTATCGTCAAGCTGCTAAACATCAAAACTGGGCTCTCGCTGATGTTACCAAAGGTTTCTCAATTACTTTGGTGATATTGCCCGCCGGCAACCACAACCGCCAACCTTAACAAGTTGGTTCAGATAAGCAAGGTTGCTTGTACCGTTGGTGTGACCAGTAACCGCTAAAACGGATCTTCCTGCAGCAACCCCCCTGAAGTAAGCTGAAAACAGGACAAAGTGGAGGAAGCTTGTAAATAAAACCACGATTGCCTTTGAGAAATGAAGTAGACGACCAAAATGAAATATATTTTACTTATTAATAAGTTACGCAAAATTTCTGCCAAACTATTTTGCAAGTATAATTTTTCAGAACAAAAATATATTGCCTACTAAATTTTTCGTAGGCGTAAAGTCATGGTGCGTATTAAAAATGTATATAATATTTAGAATAATCGCTTTAGTTTTTCTGTATTTTCCGACCCTGTTTTTTCATGATTTTTAATCATTATTGCATATTTTTTGTAATATATTTTTAAATATACCATTTTAAATATTGAGACAAATATTTTTACATCGCTCCTAATAACTCCTTTCAAATGTTACCCTACACTGGAAATAAAATTAAAAATAAATTGTTAAATACTTTAGTTTTCACCTCTTTAATTCTCGTATGTATATTTTTAAAAAGTTAACCAATGAAAATATGTAGATTACTAAAATGTGTTACTGTGCCCAATTTCAAGTTTCTACGTCCCATAGTTTCGGAAAGTGAAAAAAATTATTGTGATAGACTGATAGACAGACACGTGAGTGACCTTCTAAGGATTCCGTTTTTCAGTTTGAAGTATGAAATCCTATAAATTACGTAGTTATTTCAAAGCCCTGTATAAAATATTTAATTAATTCCATCTACGATTTCAAATTTATAAGTTGAATTTAGTTAAAACGTAAACCGCTTTTGTAAGCAAACTTCCTCTATTCAAGTGAAATTATATTGTGTTGAGATTATATTGTGCTTTCAAAATTTAACAGCCATAGCAATGAATAATTCGAGGACATTCTAAACACGAGCACAATTGTGTTACTAGTCACATATAACAGTTAACATACGTGTAAAAACACAAACAAACGCACAAAATACCAATAGGATTCCGTACGTAGGACATCGCATATTGAAATGAATTTATTTATTTGTAAATCTTGATGACTGAAAAAAGTTTCAATGGCGCATATTTGTAAACTATCCATAAAACATTGTTTGACCTCTTTTTTGACCCGTAGTTACTTTTGTTTGTCTATCATTAATACATTTATAGGTAGAAGTGAAACTAACGACTAGGTAGGTTGTTGCATTCCTATTCTGATTATTGTTAAATTAAAAAAGAATTAATAATGTTGCCATAGAAATTAATGAAAATATATTTATTTTGACGTTGGGAATGATTTTGTCCGCTGACAACGCTTAGCCTGCAAATGACATTTGGTAATTCATTTCAAAACATAAACGTTAGCTCCTATTTTATATAATATTGAAATTAATAATGATGGCGTCAAATAGACAAAGTACCATATGAGTTTCTCGCTACGTGTTTTAAAGAGATTAAGATTTTGATTAAGGTCAATATATTAAACGTCACTAGCGAGGCTAATTTACGCGTAATAAATATTCTTTATCATATCCCCAAAACATTCAACTTGTTTATTTGTGTCATTAGTGTCAAATCTAATCATTACCAAAATACTGTAAATATTTAAATAAGAAAAATATTTCATTGTGATTTTGTCACAGATATCACAAAAAACATTAAAATAACCGGGTTAGTCGCTCCGAGGCTTATTTATAATCAAATATATTATGTAACTTTGATTTAAGTTCCCTCGCAATACATAAAACAAACAGTTAATTGATAATATATTGTTTGATAAGTATTTGTTTTTTTTAAAGTACTTTTGTTAGCCCCATAATTATATTCATTTAACAACATTTATTTTGAAATAATTAATAACCCTTGGAAACAACGCTATAGTTTCCTTATAAACGACGTTCGTATTTTCAAACTCAATATTGTTTTTCTTAATTTCCGCTTTCCTAATTACAAATAAGGAGAAAAAAATTATTTACATGAAAAAAATTATTCACATTTAAGGGGAATATTCTGAAAAGTTTAGGAATGTTTAAATGAAACCTTCCTAAAGAAGAATCCCTTTCTAAAGGGAATATTTTGCCATAAATATTCAAGGAACTAAAGATTAAAGGTTTCAATTTTTTTCTGTCATATAAAGTATCCACAACAGAAAATATTGTCCAATTCCTCGTTTTACAATAATACAGTAAATGATGTTGATTCCCCGTTAAATTAGCTAACGCCATGATGTCCATTTTACAAAAAAAACATCATCTAGCCATAATGTCCAACCTTAAGCCTAAAAGGTTAACCTCCGCGCTCCAAAACTGACCTATCATTCGTTGTTATAAAAAATGGATTTAAATCACAAGAAATTCTACAGACGATATCCAACATCCAACATTGGAGACGATCGGCTTTTAAAATTGTATTATTTAGACGATAATGTGGGATATACCTAAAAAAGCAACTTAGAATTTATTTGCTCTCAGATTTCAAACATTTTCAAGAAAATTTTTAAGTAAATATAAGATCAATGTTGAACGACGATTTTTTCCCGTTAGAAAAATTTGCCAGCAACAATTAACAATGAGAAAGATGCTCAGAAAAGAAGTTTTCTAGTTAAATACTCGTGAAATAAAACGATCAAGCCCCAATGACCTTGTTTATAAAGTTTGTAAAAGGCTTTATGCACCATAAATCATTTATAATGTTTTTTAAAATAATTTAAATTCGATTTCATTTATTAATTAGTCACTATTTTAATTAAAAAGTGTTTAACACATTTTAGTAATTCACATTCATTGGTTGACTTTTTATGAGATTTAAAGAGGTGAAAACTAAAGTATTTAGCAATTCATTTTTCATTTTATTTACTGTGTGGGATATCATTTGAAAGGAGTTATTAGGAGCGATGTAAAAATATTTGTCTCAATATTTAAAATGGTATATTTAAAAATATATTACAAAAAATATGCAATAATGATTAAAAATCTTGAAGAAAAAGACACAGGGTCGGAAAATATAGAAAAACTAAAGCGATTATTCTAAATATTATATACATTTTTTAAATAATATTTTTATGAAGCTAAATATTATCTTTTTTTGTATTTTTTGCTATTACTAATCTTCTTGAATACTTTAAACTTGTTTTAATAAATTTAGTTGCTTTTCCTCTATGATTTGTTAAATATTATTATAATAATAGCAGAGACCTTTTTGAATTGGATAAATTATAAAACTAAATAAAAATATGCATTAAATGAAATATTATGTTTCGTAACTATTCCATATTATCCTTTGTTACCTTTTTTCCTCCTCTGGCATTAATAATAAATACCTTTTAACTTTAATTAAAATTAATTAAACAACCCGGTGATTGTTAAAATTTAACGTAAAGGAAAATATTTTAACATTATGCAAAAGCTCTCTAACATAATCATAATAGTATACTCGCGCTGCACCATTTTTAAGAAATAGAATGAAATAATGAATCGAATTCAACCGATATATTCGTCTATGGCGTAGTTGTTGCTATAATATTTGTTCCGCGCGAGATGCGAACAAAGCTGAAATGTCTCATCAAAAACTTAACGGTAATATAAACTTTTATTAGAGTTAATAACATTTTATTTCGGTGTTTAATTATTATTAACGCTTTTTTATGATAACAATATAAATAGTATTTTATAAATATTTCCTGTATAAGCCTTTTGTATATAAACGGGATTTTTTTTCGTCTTGTTCATTATTTATGATACACGTAAGCATATATCTAAGGTACAAATACTTTGACATACAAAAAATATTATAACAATAAAACCAATACTTTCGGCGTTACACGTTATTGTGATCGATACAGCACGAGCGTCGATGTTACGTAAAATGGATTTGCGCGATCGAGCGTTTAAAACCTGCGCGCTTGAAAACAGCAAAATATTTCGTTTTTTCTCTTCAATTTGTCTTTACAAAGATTCAAGTTATTTAAAAAATACTTTGAGTGGTGAAATCAATTCCAATATCTTAAATAAAGAAAATGGAAATGCAATAACGTTAAATGTGTGTTTAATTTTCATTGGGATTGCGAAAATTAAACACACACTGTTATTTGTGATGATCGATGGAAAACTATGCAATGCCACCACTAACACCTCATAAACAATGCGCTGCTATATTTGTGACCAAACTTCCAAAGTTTTGTTGTTTATTGGATACCACCAATAGCACTGTATAAAAAAATGGTCGTAAACCCTTTGGTAATACGTTACTGCAAAAAAGTTTACACAGCTTCTTAGTTACCATTATTCATTCAATAGGCGTATATCTTTAATTTTATAATAAGTACCTAAATAAGGAAGTTATTGCTGTGAACCACGTTGATCTAATTTTTATAAACGCAAGTGAAAATAAACATTGGGCATTTCCTGTTTAGACAATTTGATATCATGTGCGAATATTGCGATAACGCGGAGATGTTTTTATAAATAGGGATAACTGAAGCGATTTGTTATTGCGTCCCAAGTTTCCTCACGGTACAGTCGTGTTGTGAACAATTGTTACACAGTCTAGTGGTGCGATGGATCGTTGGGTTGGTAAGACTGCGGTGGTGACCGGCGCGAGCGCAGGAATCGGAGCCGCCATTGCTGTCTCGCTCGCGAACGCGGGCCTCAATGTTGTAGGCCTGGCCCGCAAGTTTCAACTAGTTGATGTAAGAAAAAAAATTAAGTCTAGATGAGGTAACCGAAGCAATTACTATTCTGTCTGTCTACAATGACTATGCCAACAATCATTGATCCGCTTTAATAGCCTTTTTTTGGATTTGATGAACTTCTCCGTTTGACGTTTGAAAATGGTTTGAATGCTTTGAAATTCAGATGGTATATGTATTCGTTGTTGTACTGTATACATACTATTTATATATTATATATATATATATATATATATATATATATATATATGTATATATATATATATATATATATACATATACATATATATATATATATATATATATATATATATAAATATATATTTATCATAAAAATATTTACTTTATCAATTAAATTGTCAAGAACAGTTATGTTGTTGTAATTGTTATGCTGCTCGTAAAGTAGTTATATTTCTACTTTTGTACATCCTTGCTGAATAGCAGACTTAGAGAAATGCATATGTAAACTATGGATGCATCAAATGAAGCATCTGCAACATACCATGATAAGTACCAACTAATTATGCTGTTGTAATTGTTATGCTGCTCGTAAAGTAGTTATATTTCTACACTTGTACATCCTTGCTGAATAGCAGACTTAGAGAAATTCATATGTAAACTATGGATGCATCGAATGGAGCATCTGCAACATACCATGATAAGTACCAACTAATTATGCTGTTGTAATTGTTATGCTGCTCGTAAAGTAGTTATATTTCTACTCTTGTACATCCTTGCTGAATAGCAGACTTAGAGAAATTCATATGTAAACTATGGATGCATCGAATGGAGCATCTGCAACATACCATGATAAGTACCAACTAATTATGCTGTTGTAATTGTTATGCTGCTCGTAAAGTAGTTATATTTCTACTTTTGTACATCCTTGCTGAATAGCAGACTTAGAGAAATGCATATGTAAACTATGGATGCATCGAATGGAGCATCTGCAACATACCATGATAAGTACCAACTAATTATGCTGTTGTAATTGTTATGCTGCTCGTAAAGTAGTTATATTTCTACTCTTGTACATCCTTGCTGAATAGCAGACTTAGAGAAATTCATATGTAAACTATGGATGCATCGAATGGAACATCTACAACATACCATGATAAGTACCAACACCTACTATTAACTCCAGTAGCAGGTGTAGCAAGTAAGGAGAAATAGCTAAGTTTCTGTTTTTGTGGTTACTACAAAATGCAATCTTATGTGAGCAAAAAAATTCACCATTTGACTGAGTTTTTGCAATGTAAATCTAAACCTTCTATTCTTCCACTATTCCAGGAACTTAACGAGCAAGTAAAGCCTGGTAAGGGGAAAATATTCGGAAAGAAATGCGACGTGTCTTCAACTGAAGAGATAACCAAAGTTTTCGGTTCCATCTACGAGCAGTTTGGTGGAATAAATATTATCGTTAACAACGCCGGATGTTCGCAAATTGGAACATTTACTGGTGAGGCCGTGTATTTTGTCTGAAATTTGTTCTTTCTACACTGATTGTTCGTGCATGTGAAAAGTAGTTATTATTTGGATCAGGTGCTAATATAATCAGGTAAGTCTATTTTTAGTTCCTTTTGAATTTATAGATCTTACAGCTAACATAGAATTCAATGCCTAAAATTATATAAATAGTGCTACGTGAATGGAACTAATCACATCACAAAATGTGAGGTTTACCTATCAAGTTTAGATTATTTGTGATTTCCTTAAATATTTTTTAATTTTCTTTAAAATAATCCGTATTAATATTTTTGTATTTCGTTGTTTAATTTTTTAAGATTTTAATGCGTAGGTAAGCTAAATTTTAAACTAACTTGGTTTGTTTTAATTTTATTTATCTCTGATCACAAACCTGTTCAGAGCTAAACAATCATTTACAAAAAAACGAAAACAGAGCGGCAATTTTGTACTGGCAGAAAAAGAATAGCGGTATAAGAATGGAGTCACTATGTCCTAAATATAAGCCGAGGAGCATTTGGGGTTGATATTAACGACAGCTGAGTAAAGTTGTGATAAATTATATCAATTTTTGGAGTATATATGGATATATACTCCAAAACTATTGCAATTTTTAATTTAATTTCGAATTATTGATTTGGAAGTATACTATCACGAGATTTGTTTTGGAAACAAAAATGGTAAAAGTGTTGTTGGGAGCAGACAAGCAAATAAGTCCCCATAGTTGCACCCATTTATGTTAGGATCGGAACAAATCACTTTGTTTCCATTAATTTCGTATCTCATCCACAGGATGGATAAAGTGACAACTCAAGGTCTAAAACTCGTAGTGCAGCTTACTCATAAGACCTGGGAAGAGAAGTTTTAGTTGATAATATACTGCCATCATAGAAATGACGATAAAATGTGATGCATCATTTCACTCTTATACAATAATCCAATAGAGACGGTTAGTGTGAGTTGCTGGTATCCATTCAAATAAAAGAAGTAAGTAGAGAGCAGATACCAAAATATTAGACTTGATAAAGGCATGGCTCTTCCTATACGATGGGGAAAGGAACCAAAAAAATTCCAATCTAACTCATTCCAGTCAACTACATTTGTACAACGCTCACAAATATCTGAGGGAAATTTTATTTTATAATTTCTAAAATCGATCATTAAACAATACTATTTACATAAAACAAGAACACGCCCATATTCAATGAGTTAATCTGCAAATATTGCCTTTATAAAAATAGTCTTTCATTAAAATGATTATATGATAACTGTGATATTGCTGGCGATATTAGGTGATCGTTATAAATATCGTAACCGGTGATCGTTATAATATCGTAAACATGATTAGCTATTAAAAACTCTATAAAGCAAATTATATTTATTGTTTATTCTACTCCCACAGATGTAGGAGAAAAGGTCGTTTCCAATGAGGATATTGAGAGGGTGCTGAGAACAAATACCTTGGGCATGATCACCAGCAGCAGAGAGGCTGTCAAATATATGAAGAAGACGGGAGAACAAGGACACATAGTTAATATAAACAGGTTAATTTATTTGAATTGTTTTTTAAATTCCTTGATAGACTTAACGTAAGAAGTTACATTAAGTTTGGAACCCACGAACATGAGGTCGTCTTTATAAAAGCCCTGAAAAAAGTATTTATTTATAGTTAGCAAAGGATCTATATTGAACTTTATTTTATTTTTTTATTTTAACTATTAATTTTCTTACACCTTATCTAAATGTTACGTTAAATTTCCACCTTATATTATTTATTAGATCGTTAAAGTTGGTATTATTTAGAAAAAAAGTTGTATTAAACATTGTTAGGTATATGTTAGTTGTTTATGTGTAAGCGTAAGGACCACCAAAAACGGGGAAAGCCTCCTCCAAAGCTTTGCACTCTTCTCTTTCTCTTGCTAGTCTGGACCGCCTGTTTCCAACTATTTTTATACCTCATTGTTCTATGACGATCTGCCTCACCTACTTTTTTTATAGGTAGAGAACTAGTTTGTTGCAATTAGTGAAAATATTTCGTTAAATGTGACATATCCATTTCCATTTTAACTTGAGTGTTTTTTTTAATTTGCATTACCATAAATAATGCCGTATTGAATTACGATGTGTGATATTAAATTTATCTTACCGTAAGTAATCAGTACTGTTACCGTAATGTGAAGATTAATGTATATTTATTATATTATTAAATTATCACATATTCGATTATTTAAAAAATTTTTAAAATGTACTGAAATCGCTGTAAGTTCTAATTGACGGTATATCATTTCATAGTCGAGACAAAATGTTGATTTCATCATATACACACACACAGATATAAATATATATATATACATATATATATACATATATATACATATATATACATATATATATATATATATATATATATATATATATATGCCAAATTCTACCTTCTAGTCTAGGAGTTCCATTTTATTCGCTCCTGACTTTTCAGTCATTTAGCGGATACAGCAAAAATTACATTTAGAAGGCTTGGATTCGTATTGCGTAATGCTAAGGACTTCCAATATATTTCTTCAATTTACCTTTTATATTTAGATAACATTAGTAAGAAACAAATTGGAAGCCATTTGTGTTAACTCGAGCCCACATGAAACTTAATACAGCCAAATGAATGAACATGTCCAAAAAACGTTACTTCGACATTTGTGCATGGCACGATATGGCTACTTCCCTTTTCTGTTTTCTGCCAATTTTCCTTTGATACTCAAAGTGTGCTGTCATAGATGTTAGTACGGAAGTGTGTCAAGCTGTGTTGTCATAGATGTTAGTACGGAAGTGTGTCAAGCTGTGTTGTCATAGATGTTAGTACGGAAGACAAGTTTTTTCATGAAATTTATTTTTCTTCTCTTAAATGGAAAAGTATTTTGGCCTAATTAATAAAAAAAACTTTCGTGCTTCGTAACTGATAACTACTTACACTCGCGTAAACATCATCTAAAACTGGAAAATATCGAAGTTCTCAACATTTCCGTGGTAAACAATTGCTTAATCCATCCATCATCCGCCATCTGATCGCGGTTTCACAAGAGATAACGTGTTTGTGATGTGCGAGAGCAAACTTGTTGAAGTGTATCATCATTATGTGTTGTAATATTAATGAATCTGTGTAATTGTCATGTTATCGTTATTGGCAGGCAAAGGTAATATTTCCCTAACTGTATATAAATAAATTATATGGGTGTTTGTGTATATATATATATATATATATATATATATATATATATATATATATGATTGAGTTTAGGGAACAAATTGAATTGTTTTCTTCGAAAAGGTCTTCTTGGGTTATGCTATCGAATTGTCTGGAAGGCAAAAATTAAATCGTAATATTTCATTGTTTTTATCACACTTACACTTTCTCTGCAAGTATGACGTGGTCAGACTGAATTCTGTCGTTTTAGGAGGAGTCCGCCATTATCTGTTCAAGTTGCCTTACAGCAATGCTGTCTCATTCATATCTAGATCACACTTTCTCGCCTCATAATTATAACCATCCTGTATTTTTCCTGATTCGACGTCTCATTTTTTTCTGCCCTTCTTAATAAATGTTTGAATATATATAAAATTTAGCATTAGCGCAATTTTGGAAACAGGAAGAAGTCACACGGAGCTAAAACCAGAATACACTTAATAGTTGATGGTATTAATTGTATTGTTAGATTTGTTGCTCTATGAGAAAGGGCATTATTTTCATGCAAAATCCATGAGTTGTCATTCAAAAAAGCTGGCCTCTTGCGACAAACGTTCTCCTGCAAACACCTCTAAACATTCAAATATACTTCTTACTTACAGTCTAAATATACTTATGTACTTTCTTATTTAATGTGTGATGCACCCTGAAGTATTCAGAGTGTATCGTATCACGGTAATTAAAGAAACCAGTCAGCAACACCGTCATTTTTGAGCGACTTTAGCCATTGAAGGCCGTCCGGAACGAGACAAATCTTCACGCTTCCATTACTTCACGCCCGGATTTGTACCACTCGCATGCCTGTGTTTTCGAGACACCATATGTCCGTTCTCAATATTTTGAACGGAACAGAAAAAATTTTGTTTAAAACAATATATTTAAATCAAACTCTCTGTTCGACTAACTTACATTTACATTTGCAGAGCAACTTTGAGGTCAACCTATAACGACAGCTGCTGTAAACACACTAGTTGACAGATCGCTATCAATTTTGGCTCGGTGATTAAAAAAGGTCCTACCAATTTAACAAACAAATTACCAATTCCTTTTAAGAGATTAATTTCAAAGGAAAATTTTGGATAGTTTTTATACGGAACGGTAATATGAAACATAAGATAAATATCTAAAGTTAATGTGACGAGTGAATGTGAAATCCAGACAAATTCCACAGAATGTAATTGAAGCGTGTTTATCAGATACACAATCCAAATTAGTAACTTTTTTTTCTTTTGGCCACTAAGTATCCTCTTAGTCGTTGCACCCCTGCTTTCTTTTTCCCTTTTCTTTCTTTTGCGCAATATATATAACCTAGTCGTTGCTTTGAATATGATGTCAAATATTACTAATAACTTTATCATCACATCAATTTTCATAGAATATTTTATCTTATCGGAGTTTACTTCTTAAGAATCAATTTTCATACATAGCGCCCGGTATGAAGTTTTATAGGAAGTAAAATAGAAAATTCAGAGCGAGCGAAGTTCAGAGCGTTAAAAAAGTGTAACCGCCTCTCCGCACAATATTTTTTCGCATCTTTAGAGTGAGATATCAGTATTTTTATTTGGCATTTTCTTATGAAATAATCGCAATGACGGAGTGTAACACACATATTGACATTTTCTTATAGCATAATCGCAATGATGGAGTGTGACACACATAGTTTACTGTCTTTCATTTATATCAAGATGTAATCATTAAATGTCATTATGTGTAAATATTTGGTGTCTTCTATCCTACAACATTAAAAATTCTCTCTTAATTTTAACTTCTTAGTCCGAAGTTATTAAATGTTTTTTTAAATTTTGTTGTGTAAATTTAACTTAGCTCATTTGTGTTTTACTCGAAGGTAATTATTTTGTCAACATTTTTTTATTAAAGAATTTTCCATTAACTTATTGACATACATATTTATATTTATATACAGCGTTACCTATTTTATACATTCCAGTACTTAAGGAGTAAACTCCAGCAACGCGTCGGAGCTGACAGGCACATTTTTTTTGTTTCGATCTCTTTATATCATTTTATTTTATCGGCAGGTTATTAGCATACGAAATACATATTTATGTAAAGTATACGTGATACATATTTATGTAAAGCATACGAAATACATATTTATGTAAAGCATACAAAATACATAAATGATTAAATATCATTTTATTCTTAATTTTTTAACTTCTTTATCACTTCTATTTATTCACAAACTTTGTCTATATTGGCTAGCCTCACGTTGTGTGCACAAAGGCTTTTCTTCTTTACGCTGCTGTCTCATTTCCCAATGAATAACAATTAACTGCAAAGAAATTTATTTCGACCGTATAAGTACTATAGATACTATACCATTATATATAAATATATGTAGGTATATAAATATAAATATGTGTATGTATATATATATACAAAAGAAATGTGATATACCTTGTAAATAAAAAAGAAATTGAGTTTTTTTTATATTTAACTTTTTGTTTGCTGAAATATACTTTATATATGGAATAATATTCGGAGAAATAATTCAGACTTTTCTTTATTAAAACACAAAAATAATTATTGGATATTGTTTACCGGAATGACAAATTATAATTTTAATTAAATATTTAAAATAGTCCATATTCTACAATGAAAGAATTACAGATTTTTATTTACTTCTAATGAAGTAAATAAGAGTTTTTAACTATATCTCCATTTGCTAATTGAAACAAAAACATAATATTTATCGGCCAATAATCAATTTGGAGCAAAAATAAAAGCCTTGATAAAAAATAAAAGTTTCGATGCCTTATATAGTTTGCCATTAAAATGGGTAAAAAAGATCAACTCCACTAAACATTCGATGGGAATACCAGTGGGTTGTTTTAATATTGTCTTGTTAGAGAAAAAAGAAATTCATAGTTCTGCTTGTCACTTCTCCACTATAAAAAGGTCCCAATAATTTTTCACACGTTTTTCTGCAATCACTTTTCGAGTTAAGGACTGTATAAGATTTTTAATAGCACTTTCATTCCATGGACTTTCTATGAAAGATGCTGCAGTAAACAATATTTCATTTCCCGAATGCGAAACCTGTGATCAAATTTTAGTTTGATAACGATGATCATATCTCCAGCCCATTAATCGGAAAAATAAAGTTTACCATTTTCTTTTTCAAAAGTTATAATTAACGGAATCACTATATTGAAGCAAATATTAACGTCACTTTTTTCGTTGATGGTTTCTTCAAATGGTTTGAGTTAATAAATTAGTTTTTCCACAATCGTCTACTCTTCTCAAATCAGTTGTAGTATTTTATTCCTTATTCGTAATAAGGAAATACATCTATGGAATGCATACAAAACTCGTACCAGAATTTCTTACAACGATGTAAGGATGAAGAAATAGAATTAAATTATGCTTTAAAAAACTAAAATAGGTACGCTTTTTGTAGCAGCATTAACTGAAAAATTAAAAAAAATTATATTATAAAACTCAAATTTTGGTCTAGAGCAAAAAGGTATCTCATAACTTGTAAGCTTAAAAGCTTAAAATAAAAATAAAGTGATCAAAAAATTAACTTTAATATAGCAAAAGCGTGGGCTGCAGTTTACGACACCTGATATAGCATTCGAAGTTATATGCAATGAGGACACTAGAGTGTCTTCATTGCATATAACTATTCTATGCGTATAACTATTCACTGTCCAATTGCATATAAGAGTGTCCTCTTTAGCACTTTATATGTGACAATGAACTTCAAATTATTTTATGTTTTTTTTATATTATGAACTAATTTTAGTATTAAAACCAGATCACAACTATCAAATTATTATATTATCATCAGTTCTTGATGCCTTTGCAAAATTTTAAATAATTCAGACTTGTGAAAGTTAGTGAAAATTTAATTAATAAATGTAGTTGCATTCACACCTACATACGCACATAAAAGTGAAGGTAACAAAAGCTTATTACAAAGACTCTCGTCTTGTTCATTGTACAGACGGGTTATTTTGCAACAATTGCTCTGGAAAATAAAAAATCCAGTTGTTATAAAATGTTATTTTCGAAAAGTTTGAGAGAAAGCCCTCTCAGTAGAATCACCCTTCTTTACGAAAACTTCTCTGGAAAGGAATCAGCGAATATTTAATTACGTCACGCAAAGAATCATGGGTCATCCACCATACAATCCCGACTCCGCGCCTTCTATTTATTATACTACTTCCAAGAACGAAAGATAAACTGGGAGGAATACGAATTCCAGACGTCGAAGTAGCCGTGACTGTCTTTGAAAAGACCATGGAAGAGAGGTCTAAAGAGAGTGCGTGGTTACTTTTCTCAGTGGTTCCATCGAATGAAACGGTGCATGGAATAATGTGGAGATTATTTAAAACAATATATAAATATACGTTTGTAACAGCTGGTTCCTTTTTGGCATTGTGAAAACTTTCAGTGTTACCTCTCGTCTGACACAATTTTTTTATATTGCAGCATAGGAGGCCACTATGTAGCGGCTGCTCTCGGAATCCCCAGATTCAACATTTATTATGGCTCTAAGCACGCAGTGCGAGCTACCACCGACGCAATGAGGCTTGAGTTTTCCCATTCTAAAGCGAATATCAAAATCACAGTGAGTGCCATTTATCTAACTCAAAATCGTGATAAATCTAATACCATATTTATAAAACCAAAGCTGAAACCGAGGCTAAAATACCAATATTATTAAAAACTAAGATATTAACGAAATAAAACGGTATTTTACAGGTTCAAATTTGGTATGTAATCGTTTTGGTATGTTTTATTAAAAGTAACGACATTTTTTTCCTATAAAGAAAAATGTTTAAATTTCCTTAGATTTATCAAGTATAGTTATTTTTTAGTTAGAATTTATTGCATTAAAGTGGTTTTTTTCAGTTGACTATAAAAAGCATAAAGAAACATGTTTTTACTATTCGTTGAAAACTCGTTATATTGGATCACATAATTATAAAATGTCTCATAACTTCAAATATTGAGTGGAATCCAACTCTATATCCATGAAATTTAACTTTGATGGTCTTTGCTTTTTATTGTAAAAATATGTTATTAACGTCTCAGATACATGTGTGGTTGGAGGTTATATATATAAATATATTTTGCAAATTAAACATCTTAAAACATGGATAATTCAGAAAGTCGCGTCATTTTGATACGTGCGTTTCGACGTGGAACGAATGCAGCGCTGACAGCTCAAAATATTAATGAAATAGTTTGCAACGATGTGGCCAGTGGGCGTACAGTACGTTGATGGTTTGAAGAATCGCAAACTGGTGGTTATGGTATTCAAAACGAAGCAACCTGAAAATAAGGTCAATAATTAGGAGTGGATACAGTTCAAACTACCCAGGAATCAATAGCAAAATTCTATGTTACTATTCCAAGAGTATTAAATAATTTGAAACAAATATGTCAGGTTAAAAAGCTGGAGAGATGGCTTCCGCATGAATTAAACGAATGTCAGAAGAGAAATCCTTTCGGAGTTTGCTATTCTTTGCTGTCGCAATGTAAGTGCGAAACATTTTTATATCACATTGTTATATAAAATAAAAAAAATGAATACTTTGTGACAATTGCAAGCATCGCGCTCAATGATTGGATATCAAAACAAACATCGAAACTGAAAATTCACCAAAAAACTAACGATATCAGATTGAAAGTCCAACATTGATATTATCCTCTACAGCTTCATGAAATCTGCATAGCTAATATATTCTATAACTAATTAAACGAAATGTTTAAGAGTTTTTAATTAAGCAGCCGAGATTGGTAAATGGAAATAGACCACTTCCCTTACAAGACAATCCTTAAGCACATGTCGCACAAACAATGTTGCTCAAACTACCGAAGCTGGACTTGGAAAATCTCTGTCACTCATTGTATTTTCTGAACCTGGCTCCAACTGACTACTATCGTCTAGCGATTCTATCACCACTTGCTTTCCAGGATTATTTCCTGCCATTATAAGAATCTACCATTAAGATAGCAAAACTGTGTTGATAATTTAGGCGAATACTTTGATTAATGGTACTGCTTCTTTCTTGAAATATAACAAATCTAACTTTCAGTGCGAAATCTAAAATTATACTAATGACCTAATAAACAGGTCATCCACTGACTAATAAGTGGATTTCGAAATAATTTATATATATATATATATATATATATATATATGTATATACATGCATATATATACTATTATAATGAGAGGTGTTGATCGCTTACTGTACTGTCGTCACTATAGCAATAAGCAGTGGAATCAACTGACCGCGATATCTCACGATAAATAAACAATCTCGCGAAATTCTTGAACAATCAAAAGTAAGTTTTATGAAAGTATGTGTCCTAGTAAATGTTTTGCAAGTATATAAAATCGAGAATTTCCTACAAGTATAGATATTTAGAAACATCACTGTGGTTTTTCGCTAAATATTAAATAAAATTTAACTAACGTTGTTTTTCCATAATTGTTGCTTTAGCAGTTTCAAAGGCGGGGAGAGGGAGATGTATTTTGTGTGGATATTTTCAGAAATATCTTATAACTACATAAAATTCTGATAGAAAAAGGTTTGGATTATTTAATTTAACGCATGACATAAGAAATTAAAACAACATTTTTAAAAAAACTTCATCTTTAGCTAATGCCTCACTTAATTTTTTAACTTATATTTAATCTTAATTTTTAGGGATCAACCCTGTTATAAGTTTCTATTTAAATATTTTTGACTGACTTTAAAGAAGATAGAGATTCACAATTCGGCGTGTATGTATTTTTCATGTATCAATCCGCCGTAGCTCGAAAAACGCGATGATATATATCTAATACACTTTTTGGAAATGCTCTCGGATAAGTCCGGTGTAAATATGATTCGTACCTGTTGAGAAACTTTGCAGAAATTCTGAGGAAATGGACCTTGGCCAATATTTTTAAGTAGTTCAGTCACTGATATTATGGATAAAAAAACTTTTATTTTATTTATCCTATTAGTTAATTTACTTAATATTTAACATCATGGCAAAATTATTCCTATACAATGTCTCTATTTGGTCCTTTGTACCATAAATTAATTTAAAATTATTACTAAGTAAAATTATTTTTGTCAAAATTTCATTTTTTCCAAAAAATACTGTAAGTATTAATTCAAAATTACTACAAAGAAATTATAGTCACAAAGGTGATACTTTTAAATTACGTAAGCAATAAAACATTTGGGTACATTGAGTCAGATCGAAGTAAATTATTTAGAAAAAATACTTATTCGGGTCTTGTTTAAAGATTAAAATTACAAATAATTTTTAAGAATTTTTTCAAAAACGATGTCATATTGATATTTGTTTTAATAATGAAACAAAAAATAATTTGTGTATTTCAATAAAAAGATGTGTGTCAAACGAAAACAAATGAAGGAGGTCATTTTCTTTTTACAGTTTATTAAAAAAAATAATCTATTGAATTTTTCAAATTTTATAAATTACTGTACTAATTTTTTTAAATTACTATTCACGGTTTTCAAATTTCGATTGTTTCTTTTTACTTTCTTCCAAGTATTGACCAACTACTTGTTTCCTTTTCGGAAGTGCGTGAGCCCATCTGGCGTACGAACGAATATGACTACCCGGAGAGATGACTACGTAACGAATGACTCTCCACATAAACCCTTTCCGGCTATTGACCATCTGGAGCCGAGCGATGTCGCCGGCGCCGTTTTGAGCGTCATCGCCACACCGCCTGGCGTCCATGTAAGTTAACAATTTTATTTTATGAAAACCGGCGGATTCGTGAAATATTTATTATATTTATGTATTTGTACAATAGTTGAAGAATTATTTCCTTTCATTATAAAGATATTAAAATAAATTTTGCTACTTAATATCGTTATTCATAACTTATAATATGTAGGTAATTGACTTTCGGGATTTTAGAAAAGAACAGTAAAAGTAAGAGATTTTCCATAAAAATAAAAGGAAAAGTGTTTTCCAACATGTACACCTTCAAATAAACATAGTCTTTCCTTATTTATATGATCATATCTAACGTAGATCTCGATCTATGCCTGTATATGTTTGGAATACTATTCTTGAAGTTGCTGATCATTATTTATACCTGGAACAAACTGTCAAACTTTGAGAGAGAGTTCAATCGAAGAATCCAACTGACAGCATTAGAGAAACTTCGACACATCTTCTCATCCAAAAGTTTTTAAAGTGTGCTGGTGATGACATATGGAAGTGATAAGTGGCATCTTATTATTAGCATCCTAAAAATACTCCAAATTACTCAGGTAGCTACGGAAAGTGCTGTGCTCGTGGTATCTCTGCGAGACATAATCCATAATCAATAGGAGAACTAATGTCATCAACATAGCTCCTAAAATTGTCAGGCTGAAGTTGCAATGGGCAGGTTATATACCGCTAACAACCACTAGGGAAGAGGAGTTCTCCAGTGGCGACAACGTACCGGAAGACGCAAAGTGGGAGGGCTCCTGGCTAGGTTCACAGATGACCTGATAAAGTTTGCGGAAAACCGTTGGATACAAGGGACACAGGCAGCAGTGGATGACGTTTTCCGAATGAAGATGATGATAGAAAATATATTTCCCTTCGAAATTTGCTGTAAATATAATTCTGAAAATAAAAAAAATCGTTAAGCACAAGCAGAACTCGGACCACAAAGATTTAATACATACTTAAACACATAAACATTTAAGAGTACGTATTACTCCTATTAAACATCCACCTCCTCCCTCTCAACTCTGTATGACACCTACCGTAGCATACCATGTTCGTTTCCCATCTGTATGTCAATGCCATCTCACCATGTAATGTCTGTTAGTTTCATTATTATTATAGTTAGCATATCCGCACTGTGAAAAATTTAACAATTATTTTATTGAGGTTCACAGTTGATAAACTTAATTATGTAGTTATTTACATAGTCACAGTATTGAAAAGAAAATTAAATACAAAAAATAAAGCTTTTCACGAAAAAACATAAAATTAGAAATGAATTATTTTTTGCTTTTGGCAACCTTCCTTCGTGCCACATTTCAAAATTTTAGTTGAATGGGAAGACCTAAAGGTTTTTATGAGTGAGTCAGAGAGTTAATAACAAAGGGAAAAAACAAACATTAACTATTGAAAATATTCTATGAACTGTAAAC
This sequence comes from Druceiella hillmani, assembly GCA_039881145.1. NCBI lineage: Eukaryota > Metazoa > Arthropoda > Insecta > Lepidoptera > Hepialidae > Druceiella > Druceiella hillmani. The sequence continues at coordinate 8,417,106 of JAYKKI010000064.1, read as the reverse complement.
ACGAAATAAGCTTGTGTTGCGACATGTCCACAACGAAAATTGTGCCTGTCGGCTCTGACACACTGCTAGAGTTTACTCTTTAAATACGATTGTCTTGGAACTGTATATAAATATAGAAAAAAATAAATTACATTCGTGCAAAAAATTGATTCTGTATTCTATTTTCATTATAAACGCGTACATTTGACTGTACCCACCCTTTCATTAATAATATCACTAGCATTGTATTTCTAGGCAATAGCACCACAAGCTTTTTTTTTATTTTCGCGTTTGCTCCGTCGGTGCGTTTATTTTCATTTACATCTTTGTAAGGGACCAATATCTGCAATAATAACCTTTTCTCTGTTCCGTGTTGTTTCTTTTTCTTGTATTTATTTTACTGCTTTGTTATTAAACACAATACTTTCAACCAAAACGAAAAAAACACAACTTTAATATGTTATCTGTGCTAACAACTGTCAATAAATAATTCGATATGACAAGATGTGCTTAAAATTAGCTGACGATTGTTGCACAGTACGCTCTGCGCAGGCGAAAGTATTAAATCAAAACATAAATCTCCGATCGGCTAATCTTTGATTTTCCACACTCGATTAGTTAATACTAGTTTAGATTGCGTCTATTGAACCATCGAAGACATAATACGACAATTCAAATTAATCTAGATTTACGCGTACGCAATTTAATTTTATTTTATGTTTTGTCTATTAATACGAGCCTATGTGTGTCGGACTCCGTCATTGCCATAAGAAAATGCCAAATAAAGATATTGATATCTCACTATAAAGATGCGCAGAAATATTGCGCGGGGAGGCCACCTAACGTTTACGCTTTTTTTAACGCTCTGAACTTGTAATTTTACTCCTGATAAAACTTTATACCGGGCGCTATATATGATAATCGATTCTTAAGGAGTAAACTTCAAAAACAAAGAAAAATGAATACATTTATAAAATATTCAATTCAATACTATTATAAACGTAACATTCTTAACTTAACTAAGCCGAACAATATTTTGTTTTAAGAAGTCATACAATTAAAACGAAAAACACACGTAATTGACTAATTAATTAAATAAAGCTGCAATTAGATTATAAATTGTTTATGTAAGGCGCTCTAGATAACTAACTTGGAAAAACAATAAATAAAATAAAATCACTGATTTATATATGACGCGACATGAATTTCGGGATATTCTGTGATATTTAAAAGACTGTATTGAGTTAGAAGCACTCAGTTGATTGACAGAATGCGATGAGTAGATTTTTCAGACCTCAGTATTTGGTAGTAGATCTCAGTATTTGGTATCATTTTCGACTTTATAACTTTAGCTGTTTTTGAGAAAAACGGTCTTAGCAGTCGGACAGGCAGGAAAACCAAGCAGTCACTTTTTTTACCTCAAAAGGGTCCTGTTTTTCACCTCAAAAGCGTCCTGTTTTTTTACCTCAAAAGGTCCTGTTTTTTACCTCAAAAGGTCCTGTTTTTTACCTCAAAAGGGTCCTGCTTTTTACCTCAAAATGGTTCTGTTTTTAACCTCAAAAGGTTTCTATTTTTTACCTTAAAAGGTCCTGTTTTTTACCTCAAAAGGGAAAACGGCATTCTCATAAGATTACTAATGTGTTTGTCAAGATCACTCAAGTGTGAGTCAGAGTTGTTTTTCAAAGAAACTGCTTGATATAGAAACTTGTAATTTAGTACAGTAATTAAACATATTAACCCACACGTATCTCGATCTCAACTAACACTCAAAAATATTCACGTGGAAATTTTTGTAAACAAATTAAATTCTCTATTTTTTTATTCCAGATATGTTATTATCTTAAATTATGTTAAAATAAGATTTGGTAGAAGCCTACACAGAGCTTAAGGAAAACTATAGCAATTATCGTAGATCTTACAATTTTGGAAATATGCGCTTTATTTCTACGCCTGTGAAAAATATAGTAGGCAATATATTTACGTTATGAAAAATTTATATTTGTTTACATACTGGTTTTAAGATGTTAAGAATGATTATATTTTTCCTAAATCCAATGAAGTTAACATGTCTATGCAGTTATGAAGTCGATGGATAAATATCCTCATTTATATTCTAAACACAATATTATAAATGCAAAAGTAAGTTTGTTTGTTCGTATATTTGTTTTGCTTTCATGCCTCGGTCGACCTCTCTTCTATAAGACGGAAATGCCCACCAGGTGTACCGGTTCTTTCTAAATTATAGGTCCATTAATAAATTTCAAAAACAATGTTATTATTTATAATGACTTACCCCAAACTATGCAAATGAAACTCCTCGTCAGAATTTAGTGATGAAAAAAACATCGCATGCAATTTCCTGTTTTCGAAGATTAAGTTATAAAACTTGGATATATTTAGTCAAAGGTATAACTGATGACGCTCCAGGCTTTTGAGAAATGCAATGAATAAGTAGACTGTACCACAGTATGCTGCGATTATGTGAACTTACCCAGTGGAATATTTCTTTTTATTTTCGTTGATATTTTTATGGTAATTAATTCTCATTTCTACTCGTACAGAAATTTCGCCCTTGCCACCTGTTCTTATTGCCTAAGGAAATTTCGCACCTACCCTTAATACAATAAAATGTGATAATTTCAAGTGCCTTCTGCATAATCTCAAATATTCAGATACCACAAAATGTTTACGTTTCACTGCTTTTCTCCAAAAGACTTTTAGGCTTGAGGTCTTTGGCAAACAAATTAAAGTTCTTTACAGCCAATTGCTACATAGATCGTAATTTTTTTAAAATTGATTAATTGTACACACGCTATCACACGACGCTTGCGTCAGTTCGCAAAATGATAAAATTAAAAAATTGTATAATTCACTTCCGCGAAGGAAATACAGAAGTAAAATTTGACATTTGTCAATTGCTTGTGCGACCTCCATCCAACAAGAGAAATTTGCACTAAATATCTCCATTACGTCTGTTGACCTAGACATTAATTTCTTGCAAAATTGATATTGCTTATTTATAGCTCAAATATGGTTTTAATAAAAACATGGTTTTTATTTATCATAACTTACCTCAAACGAATTAAATAAAGGAAAAAAAAAGTCGCCAAACGAACGGGTAAATTCGCGCGGTAAATAAATATTGTTGCACAAGAGGAAAATATGTTTGAATAGTTCGCATTTTGAACAATGTTTTTATTATGTTTTGTTGTTTTTTTTTTAATTTGGTTCAAAAAGTTCTTTTAATATCATTATTAAAAAGTGTACTCTTTACTTACTTTACAATATAGTCTAAAGAATCGGTGCAACCAAGAATGCCGTCAAAAACCAAACCCCTAAAATATAGCCTTAATGTTGTGCATAGTGCATCTAACACATGTTTATTTCACTTATAAATAAATTACAGTTATGGTTTTGTTTTCATTTCTCATACTAATATTTCTTACAAAGGTTAAAGCGACACCGTGACAATCGCGTAACCTGAGACAATCCGGTCATAGTAAAATTTGAACTTAGTGAAAATGAAACTACGTGATATAGTATTATTTCTACTTTCTTTCAGTTCTTTACCTAGTTTTTGTTGTATTATAACATCTTCAGGTGGGCTATTAGCAATGATTCTATTCTATATTTGCTTATAGCCCACCTGAAGTTGTCGTAATACAACGAAACCTATGTCGTGGTAAAGAACTGACAGACAGTAGAAATAATACTACAGCACGTAGTTTCATTTAATTGTCAATGATGAATTTCTACAAAATTAACGCCAAATATATTCAATATTTAAAAAATAGTATTGTAATTATAGAACAGGAGGAGTTTTTTTATTGATTTTTAAATATTGTGTTTTTATTATTATAGATAACGGGTATCGGGAGGGAAGGTATGGTGCTCGTTAGCTCATTGGCGCGGACTATTTAGTCACGATGTTTCATCGGTCTAGCGCACATCACTCTTACGCTGCGGAAGCATATTTCTGCAACCGTTTTTCTATTAGTGAGGCACGATACAAGTTTTGTAATCATTTTGAAATCCAGCGTCTTAATAATGGGCGAGAGTTAATCAAGTTGTGAGTAGCGTGGTTCAGACCGTCAGGATGTACACTAAACATTAACCGCGTCGCCGCTGTGGTCGGAGAACATCCACGAAGATGAATTTGAAAACATGTTGCTCTTTGAATATTCATTATAAATGTTTCAAAGAATTTAAATTATATCCCCATAAAATACACACTTTCATCTCGAAGGTTACGTAAATCGTCAAAATTGTCATTATTGGTTATCCAGCAATCCAAAAGAAAAGCATCAGAAAGCATTCCATAGCCCTAAAGTTACTGTATGATCCGCAATATCATCGGGCCATTTTTCTTAAAGAATGACTGTGTTGCATCGATCTCAGTGATGAGAGAGCGGTATATCGAAATTATTAAAAATTTGTTTATATCGCAGCTTTGATAGGAGGATATTGACGGATCAGATGTGTAGTTTCAGCAAGATGGCGCTACTGCCCACACAGGTAGGGTATTCATGGACACAATTAGAGCGATAATTCCGTGAAAAGTCATAAGCCGATTTGGAGACATAGTTTGGCCAGCCAGATCGCTCGACTTAATCCCAGCTAACTCTTTTCTATGGGGTTATCCCAAAAGTTTTTGATACCACGCTTATGAATTTGGAGCAGCTGAAGACTGAAATAACGGAAGAGCCACCTCAGTCAACTTTCTGCGGCGTATCATTTCAAATTCGCGCTTACGCTTTGAGGAGTGCGTTCGCCGTGATGGGAGACATCTTGATGGTGTAATATTCCGTATATAAAATCCGCATAAATGTTAGTTTTAGTTAACTGTAATTGAAATATTATAACTGCAACAATTGGTTCTTTTTTTTATTATTTAAAGTTTTAATTCCGCCCTGAGACACCTTTTATGAGCAAATATCCCAAAATTCTATTTTAAGGTGTATTTCTTGTTCTCACACACAGCTGCATATTTTTATACAAAATACTGAAAATACTTGCTTTAACTCATATGAAAACTTGAGCAAGTTTGGTTTGGCGGAAAAGGGTTTTTCATTAATAAAGAAATAATAAAAAACGATGTAGTTATTCAAAAAGGGTCGGTCGCGATTATTTTATTATAAAAAATCTTTTAAAAAAAATTACTCAAAAGATTTCCATTTTTAGGGTTCCATACATCAAAAGGAAAAAAGGAACGCGTATAGGATCACTTCGTTATCTGTCTCTCTGTCTGTCTGTCAAACCCCTTTTCTCAGGAACGCGTATTAAAACTAATATCAAATCTATGGTTCCTTAGAGCTGTAAAAAATCAAACTTCTAAGCCAACATAAGTACACGCACAATTTATTTATTTCAATATATTTATTAAATATAACAAAATAAAGTAAGTTTCATTGAGTTATAAATACTTTCGGTCCGCATTCTCCTGTGCACACCAAAGTAGCCTGTATCATGAAGGTAGACATTAAATTTCTATTGCGGAATAGCATTTTTTGTTTTTAAAAACAAATTACTCAGTTAGAGATAAGAACCTGAACAAAAGTAAAAACTTGAACGTAAGTAAGAACGTGATCATAAGTATAAACGTGAACATTAATAAGAACAGAAACATAGGTAAGAATGTGAATATAGGTAAGAGTGTGAACGTGAAGATAAATAAGAACGTGAACATAAGTAACAACGTGAACATAAGTAAGAACGTGAACATAAGTAAGAACGTGAACGTAAGTAAGAATGTGAATATAAATAAGAATGTGAAAGTAAATAAGAAAGTGTAGATAAATAAGAACGTGAACATAAGTAAGGACGTGGACATAACTAAAAACGTGAATATAAGTAAGAGCGTGAACATAAGTATGAACGTGAACGTAAGTATACAATACCACATTACGGAAACACTACCACTACCTGCTGCGGAGCATATTTCTTGTTTTCTTTTCATCCTGTTTCTTCGATTCTGTGCATCACAAGCTGCTTAGCCATTTCCAATGCTGCGAACACTTCTATTTTTGCAAGGACATTATTTTACAAACTAGAGCACGCTTTTCCTTTTTCACGCAAGCGAAGCCACGGATCAAATTGCCAGTGCTATTCACATTAAAATTATGTTGAAGAATAACTAGTCTAAATGATATTATTTCTCATTCCAGATAACAGAAATGGTTGTTCGTCCCATGGGTGACATTTTCTGAGCAAGTGGGAGTGATTCCAAATATGGGATGTAATGTGTTTGAGTAATCGTTTCAAATACACAAAATGTAAATAATTTTTATAAAATTTATAAAAACTTCTATATGTATAATTGTATATATAAAATCATGACATATTTTATGTAATTAGATATATAAAATAAAGTAATCATATATTTACATTAAATTTAATATAAATGAATTAAATTCCTTTTTTATTTCTGGAATGACGATCGTGAGCTGATAGTAATTGACTGTGGTGGTATAAAGTTATTTCTGGACAAACTGGATGACGTAATTTGTAACCATAATATGTAAGATTTGTTATGAAAACATTCTGGATTAATATCGAGAAGAATTGTAAAAAGTTGAATTGTTTAATGCATTTTCCGATAAATCCCTCAATAGGTTTCCCGAAGTAGATTTAAGTAAACGATACTTCGTCGATTCAAATCTAGGATTTTATTCTGAACTTTCTTTTTCTACAATTAAACAAGAAGGAAGAATGACTGATATTTTATGCTTCTATTATTGATTGATAACAACATGTTTATATAAGTCTTAATCCACATCTGAAGATATATTATTTTCAGTCCGCTTTCATATTCTGTTATGATAAAAGCAATTTTTTGTCACGAAAATGTTACATTTACATAATTCGCTTCATTTAAATTAATTGTACTTAATTTTCTCTTAAAAATTGTACAGGTAATACACATTTTACCAAATAGAAAATTTGTATTTTTGTCAAAAACCTAATTTCTTTTTTGGGTTCTTAAACACCATATTTCTTTGGAATAAATTATTTTTGAAATTTATGTTATTGTATTACACACAGGTTATTATATACAGGTAATATACATTTTACCAAATGGAAAATTTGTATATTTGTCAAAAACCTAATTTCTTTTTTGGGTTCGTAAAAACCAGATTTCTTTGGATTAAATTATTTTTGAAATTTATGTTATTGTATTTTTTTGATATATTTTTCTATTCTCTCTAATTCAACATGAGAATTTCGTTCACAAAATATTTGCATTATTTTTAAGAATACGAAAGCGAATGCGAATATTATAAGAAGTGCGAACATTATTATTTGTTAAATTAATATTTTTTACATCACTAGTGTGTACCATACTGGACTTAAAATTCCAGCAAATGGAAACAATTCTGGTCGTGATATACAAAGTAATGCTGATTATACGGAAGTTGACGACGAGAAAGAAAACATTATACCTAGATCTAGCACCGATCGAACAAACAATGCGTTTTTGGTAACTATATTTTACCTGAATTTCCTGCTGAATATATGCAATAAACGTGTACCTGCTGATAATAGAGAGTACCTATTAATAATGTACCAGAGTTCCTACTCAAAATGTGAAGTAAATTTAGAAAACGTTGATGTCATAAATAAGATATGTAAACAAGAAAGTCCTTGAAGGTTGTATTTTTTAAAAGTTAAAACTTTTCAGTGAATATTAAAACCAAAAATAAACATTTTGATAAAAATGACGTTGTAGAACACGTTGGTATTATAAATAAGATAGGTAAACAAGAAAGTCCATGAAGGTTGTGTTTTTTTAAAACTTTTCAGTGATGATTAAAACCAAAATTGACTCCAAAAAATTGACTTATTAAGTATCATGTATGTTAATATTATTGAAAAATTACCAAGCCTTAATTTAGTATAAAAAGAGGTGTTTCAGAGTTTCTAGCGAATTTTCGAGAAAATGTTTTGTTACTGAATTTTCTTTTAAAACAATACTGAGACCGGTAATATTTTCAAAACTGATTAGATTTTTTATTAATATAACTATTCAGTTCCGAAAGTATTATCTTTTATTAATAATAAAGCGTGAAAGAGTCTGATTTGTTGATTTTGAACATTTTGCCTTATAAAGAAAGGTATTTATTTTTCAAAAGGATGTGTCTTATTTTTGTACCTGAAACGTGCAATTTCTGATTATAATTGAAAACCACAATTTATTTACGTGCTAAAATAATTGTAATTAGATTCAAAACGTAACATAATTTCCTGTTCATTAACAATAGTCCTCTGTACGTTACGACAACAGTCCCCTTTCTGTCAGCTCCTGCTTCAATACTTTAGAAAAATAACGTCTGTAACTACTAAAATATTAAAAAATATTGTTACTCTGCTTCCCTATATATATTTTACAATACTTCATTATCTATCTCACCTATATTTTTACTACAATTAAAAGGAAAACTACTATAGGACATACGTGCTCCAACTTTGACTAAGTGGAAGTCATGTGGGCAATATACGCATAGCTTTTGCAAGCAACTTCGTACGAATTCAAATTAATTTATATGATTTTTTAAAAACTATTAATCGTGGTACGTACCACAGTTTTTAATTAAAGTCTAAACTTTTTACCAGTGACAATTTCTTAAAAAAATTTTATTTGTATTGTCATAATTATTGCCTGACGCCGTAACAAAACAGGAAGACAAACAAATAGATTGTCTGTGCAATTGAAATGAAAAAATGGATTTATATCTACAAAATAGTCAAGCCGAAATACTTTTTCAAAAATGTAACATCTACATCTAGCCACCCATCCTGGTTATGTCCGCGGAAGGACCAAACCGAACGAATGCACAAAAATTTATTATCCTTTGTACAATCGCTCTTTTCTACAGGTTAACATCTCTATTAATAAACTTGAAATAGAAACTTATACCTTACATAAATAGAGAGGAGATAAAAACGTTACCCGGTAAACTCGTCATGACATCATCTGTCAAAACTTCCGATCTCGAACTGTGTTAAACTTTGATATAAACTAAAAAAAGTTGACATTTCTCCAAATACATCTTGTTAGATATACACGTCAGTTTTTTGTAATTCTATTGTGTTTATGGTTGTTTTAAAGAAAATGGCTATATATGTTTTAATTCGTGGAATCAAAACTATCAAAGAGAAATATTATTTAGTTTATGGCTATAATAGGTTAGGAGCTATAGTAAGAGCAACATTTATTGCAGATAATATTCAAATGACATTAAGAACCGTTCCTTCAAGCCATATTCCCATTTATTGTTAGAATATTTTAGGGGAAAAATGTCACATTTTTCCAAAATACGGTGGAAAATTTTAAATTAATCATTATTTTTTAACGCTGTTCTAATATAATTTTCATATGCAGCTCATGCCTTTTTACAGCATATCATGCTCTTTCATAACTGGAAAAAGAGAAAAATTCAACAAATACGGACACAAGTAAATATAATATAGATTTTAAATGATGCTCTGTGGAAAGACGCCATACTATGTGGCGGATGTAAATCATATTCATAATCAGAGAAAAAACCTCATATTTTACTTGTCTATGAAACGCGATGTTGTCACATTGAATATTTGCTCCTTATTATGTAAATCTGTGGATTATTTAAATAACTTTGTTATAGTTATTCTATTGTTTTATTGAGATTATTAGTAGCAGTTAATACTTTTATTATACCAAATTTTAAAACGGTATAAGTATTCTAAGAATAAGAATAACATAACTCAGGTTTAAAAATTTTCTTTTATAATTTAATTTCTTTGTATAATAATGTAATTATGTCCAGTTAGTTATTTATTCTGGGCTTCAGTCTAATGCAGAACTACACGACCCAATTTTGTAACATGAAATCTCTCCTTACAAGAAATCTCTATCAAATATATGGTAATAATTAAAATCTTAGAACTTGTTTGTAAATTTACCGATTTATTTTCTTTAACTGAAAAATACTTTTATGGTTCAATTTCACCAAAAAAATGTATTAAAATAACACGTAATTATTAACTATACATAATATTGGAATTTTTTATATATTTTTACATGACGATATTATTTTTATAATTTTTTTGCATTATGATTTTTGTATAATATTGTATAATTTTGATTTAAAACTTTAACCCAAAAATGCAAATGATGTGAATAACCCTATGTACGTTTGTACATTATAAACAAAACTATACGAAGGCGAGATATTTATGTAAATAATATAACCATATCATATTTGGCTTATTTAATTGACATGAAACGTTGAAATTACGGACATACTCTGTTCTAATCATATTACGTTGTCAACCATTTATCTAGCCACTCTTTTCCAGTTATAGAATCTTTTTCTGGCATGGTATAACAACTCCCAAAAAATCTATATAAAAAAAGCTATGTTCAATGTTATGTACAATTAGCAAACCAGCTACTGTTTCATAAATTTCGTCTAAAGTGGGAAACAACTGTAGAAACTTTCAATATATACCCCATAATCGTATACTATCCTATAACACAGCTAAAAATTAGTTTCTAAAATTCAAAGAAGAAACTTTGATAAAAGATTCATGCCTTTGTGCTTAGTTACTAGTAATACTCTAGTAAGTTGAAACATATTCGTATATATGTTTATACTAATTTACTAACATACTTACTAATTTCCAAGTTGCTGACCTTTATATGTATCTGTACATAATTATCTACCTAACTACTTATTAGTATCTTAGTTGCTTCATACCTTTTTCAATCCCTCAAATACTACATACTTACCCATCTATCTATTAATATCTATAGATACTTACTAATACATCTATCTATTAATATCTCGGTTGCTTCGTACCTTTTTAAATACCACAAATACTACATACTTACCCATTTATCTATTAATATATGTACATACTTACTGATACGTCTATCTATTAATATCTCAGTTGCTTCATACCTTTTTAAATACCCCAAATACTACTAATAGGTATATTAGTCAGGCATTGAAAAATAATTGCTGATTTCGTCGAGACGAGACGCTAATTTCGTCCTTATTTTTTTTATTTAATTTAAGTCCCTAATTAGGTTTTCATTTCCCCGAAAACCGAGTTTAAAGCACTAACATGATAAAAAATGTGAAAACAACAAATTTCTGTGCATGTGCTTGTGCATGTGTGTGTGTTCGTCGCTCTGTCTAGCGACGGGCTAAACAAATGGCATTTGGGATTTTTTAAATTAATATCTAAAAATCTTTTTCCACATCTTTTCAATTTCAATATTTCAGATACCTGCCATATAAAAAATAATGATTTATTTCTAAAGTAGGTCTTTTATCGCTTTTCCTTAAACTTTTCATATTTTTAGTACTTAATAAACGAAACAATACGTCGTAATCCATTTTCCATTTTTTATAACCAGAAAAAGTTATCATGAAACCTTTTATGAAAACTTAAACAAATTGGACACACTAGTACAATCATAGGTAGGGTATGTCAACAAGGTAGAGGAATAAAGTAAAGTTGCTTTGAAAACTCAACCGTAAAATGACATAATTTTTCTGCGTCAGCACGAAATACTTATTTATATTTCGTTCCAAGTCCAAAAAACCTTTTTTTAATTGATTTGACAAGATTTTAATCGGAATTTCTATCACAAACATAACCAACATTTTTCTGATTTTGCACTTAACCACTATATATTTATCAATCACATGACAAGAAATAATCTATTTCTAATTAATAACGTGTTTTTAATTTTCAATTATTTTTTCAATCACGATTACATTTAATTGTTTCGTTACCATAAATAGAATTTCCATGAAAAATTAAAACTTAAGATTAAATTGTCAATCCATTTTTCTTCTTACGTAATAATACTCAAATGGTTCTATACTTATAGCCGAATACGGTGTATGCCGTTCCGCGGGGAAACGTTTCGATGACGACCTGCTTCGCCCTGTATACTTACACTGCAGGGCGCTTAATGTAAAATAGTATATCTGACCATACTTCTTTTATACCACCTTAAAAAACATAGACTTGTCTTTCGTGAGAATATATGTAGCGTCACCTCGTTATTTCCATTGGGATTATCTTTCTTCCATAAGTACTGTATTACCTGTAGCTGTACGGTACATATCATATATATGTATATACAACATATATATATATATATATACATATATATATATATATATATATATATATATATATTATTGCGAATGTCTCAAAAAATATGACATATTGCCAGAGTTTTTCTACAATATATGTGTAGGCTTCTAAAACAACCTGTTTTTTCTATAATTTTTGATCCAGTTGTTTTAAAAATAAGGAGATATATTCTTTCGCAGTTTTTTCTTCACTTCAGTACTTCGGAATTCTAAAAACAAAAGTTAGTTGATTTTTTTTTGCAATTGACGTATTTAGTTATGACTCAACTTTAGAATTGAAATAGATGCAAACATGTCAGAATCGGTAAGCATTTGTACTATGAAATGGTACGACGTTATATTATATGAGCATATCATTACCGTCCTAAAAGTGTTCCTTAAAAGATAAAATAAACTATCCCAATTTTAATCAGCAGTAACTTAGTATGAATGACAAGTATGGCTTGTATGGTTGTCTATTATCACTGTCTTCTGTCTTATTTTATTGAAGTATACATGCAAAACACCTGCATTATAATATATATATATATATATATATATATATATATATATATACATATATATATATATACATATATGTATATATATATATATATATATATATATATATATATACATATATATACATATATGTATTTTTGAAAATCTAATATCCATAAGAAGGAATTGGAAAGCTTTTGGTAATTTTTCATTTGATTCTTCTAAAATCTTTAGACTGATTGGTGCACCACACAAATGGGGTGCGTGTGGTGCACCACACAAATGGGATGCACCACACGCACCCCAGTGGTGTACCAACTTTAATAACTTTCGATCTAAAGATACATTGATTTACAATATGCTTTTCAGTGCTAGATTAAGCAAGCTAAGCAGATGCTTAGGGCATCACGTCTTGGAGGGCATTCATCCCAAATTCTGCTAGACGTGAGGAGAGGTGTCCTCTCTTCGATCTCACGAAGAAAATTAACAAATAATTTGGTCGCGGATTTTGAAATGCATCTCACAAAAAGTGCTACATGCATTTGAAAACTGTACACTGACTTAAAATATCTAATCAACGTATAATCATCGTGATCACAGCATGATACAGCTCCAATAGATGGCGGAAACATGCCATGTGCTATACCCGAAACAGTCACAAATTCATTTGTTTTGATTCAGTATTTCCCCTGAATTACGCCAGTTATTGCAGTGATGTGCACAGTTTAATGAAACTTCAAAGCATTATTCGTTTTTAAAAATTACCTATCGGCGTTTTTAAAATCACATCCCTTGACTTTGGTAATGGCAAGTACATATTAAACAAATTGAATAGTAAACATATTTTTACCAGCTATAAGACAGTGAAATATAAGGACCCTGAATATTACAGTGAAATATAAGGACCCTGAATATTACAGTGAAATATAAGGACCCTGAATATTACAGTGAAATATAAGGACCCTGAATATTACAGTGAAATATAAGGACCCTGAATATTACAGTGAAATATAAGGACCCTGAATATTACAGTGAAATATAAGGACCCTGAATATTACAGTGAAATATAAGGACCCTGAATATTACAGTGAAATATAAGGACCCTGAATATTACAGTGAAATATAAGGACCCTGAATATTACAGTGAAATATAAGGACAAAAATTCATAAACGAGGTGTAATTACTAACTTTTCTTCTCCTTCTCTCTCCCTTCCCGCATATTTTACTAACTACAGCATTACCTAGAAGTTTCGTGCATGCCTCAACTTTTTTGGTTTTGTCTGAAACATTTATTCATATACAATTTTTTAATCTACTTCGAAAGGAAGACCCACTGTTTTATTTCGATCCAAAACTCTAAATCTGTACTAACGCAATATCTACACATAATATTTAAAAAACAAAGAATTTTTAGTTAATTTTTTAGAAATCATGTATTCAGGTGATAATTGAAAAAATAGGTTAAACAAATAATAATGCGCTTTTTTTCGTCTGTCTGTCCTCATATAAGAGCCCAACACGAAGGTTGACGCTAGACGATACAGATAAGCATTTACCTATAGCTATATATGATAGCGTCCTCCAACCTTCAGTTACTTTATAGTGTGTGTCATCAGATTAAAGACGAGGTGATTCTGACAGGATATTAGTAAAGCAACCTAAATTGTGATTATACTTTATAGTGTACGCAAATGGATGTGTAGGTCAGGAAATTGATTATTGTGCGTATTTAGTAAAATAGATAACATTTAGATATGTGTGTAATAAACATTCAGTTGTAAAAACTTATCTAGTACGAGTAAACTAGTCATAAGAGGGTTTCGTAGACTTTTAGGTGGTTATAAACATTTAAGTGTACATAGTATTTCTGTTAAACTACTCACAAGCATTAATTCTTCACAACGTAAATATACTGCAATCTATTATATTTTTCGCAAGTATGAAAACAGTACATATTTCAAAAATCAAAAAAAATGTCTATGACAACCGCCATAGTTTTCCTGTAATCTTCTAGTCAGATTTTAACAACCCCGTTTTTTTCTGATTTTTAGCACAGCAGTTTCAGAAATAAGGGGATTTTGGCATATTTTTTAGGAAATCTTTTTAAAAATATAACTAAAAATTGTAATAAAAATATTTTTTATATCCCTCATAAAAAACCCTTATTTTCTCATAAAAAGAAAAAAATATTAAGATATTTATTTACTTCCTCGTTTATTATTATGCAAATATATTAAAAAAGTTGGCGTGAATGTATACAAAATATGATGTCAAGTTACAAATTCTTACGTCCGAGGTTTCTGAGAAAATTGGTTTTGAAAATAGAAAAATGTAAATGTATTACCTGCCTACTATATTTTTCGTAGGCCATGGGGAATACTTTAAAATATATGACATCATCGCTATTGATCGAATTAAAGTCACAAACATTTAGTTTTCCTACAACTGTACACCCTAAAATTACCTGTATTTTTCATAACTTTAGATTGAATAGTTTCAAAAATAAGTGGAGGGGAGAACGTATTTTTTGCATATTTTTTATAACTTTTGGAACTTTCAAGACAATTTCTGGCAAAAATAACAAAATAATTAATATAAAATAGCACATATTTATCCAAAAAGCCTCCGAAAAGTTAATTGCATTAATGGTGTATGATATAGTAACAGGTACATCAAGAAGTAATAACAGAGGTGAAAGGTTCTGTATATTTCAATATATTGCAGGTCTCTACATCGGATTGTGTGTGTTAATCACGCGCTCCAACTCAATCTGCTTGTTTACTGTATACTCATAAAAGATGGACAGCCGCTAGAATATTTTCTAACATTCATTTAGTTGAAAATATATCGCACAAGCGATGAACTGGCAAAACAAATATCACATAAACATTAAAATGTGTCATTACAAATACGTAATTTTTTAAATATAGAAGCAATTATAGAAGAAAAATATAGAAGGTAATACTGCAAATATGACCGAGCGCTATAACGACATCCAGAATAGCCGACTATCCTCTCAACTCCTTTCCCTCGCTTGCTACCTGTATGTAATTAAGTTTTTTCAATAACTCTGAGACCAATTTCTTTTCTGTTTCAACGAATAAATGGAAGTCGTTGAAATTTTACTAAAAATGCTTATGTGTTATAGGTCCTATGCGACACAAGATTTCTTTAATATAAATAAAGTGTGGTTATGCAAAGAAAAAAGAAAGAAAATTGGAAAACAGATTAGGATTGCTTAGAACATTCGAGTCACTAAATCCGGTATCGATGTTTTGTCTCGACAAACTGTTGTCTGTTCTAAAAATACAATCTTTTTGATCTATAAATTCGGTTCCTTATTCAATGGCGATATAGCATAAATTTGGGGACGTCATGTCACATTTTCAGGTTCCGTTCGCAAAATATTAAGTTTAAAAGTACAGAAGAAAGAAAAATATTTAAAGTATTACGCAATTTATTTCCAATCACTATAATATTTTAATGTAGATCGGAAAATTCTTAAAAATTTTTTTTTATTTCTTAGAATTTCCAACAAAATTATTTCGGTTAACTTGTATAAATAGTTTTGAAAAATATAAATGACTGCTTTTTTATTTATGGCTTCGCTCATTTATTTTTTATTTTTTGCATCAGAGTTTTTCTCCAATAATATTTTCATTTCAAAAGTATACTTGATTGGAATAAAAACATCTTGAACTTTAGTGACTGAATATTTATGACAGATACTGTAATATTCTTGAAAAAATTCCACTCATCACTTTTAATCCCGCACGCTTGGTGTTACTGTTTAGTAATTGAATTTCAAGTTTCTTAAGTAATTTTTGGTAACAAGTACTTCAGGTTCTATAGTAATTTTAAAGGTGATCTCAAAGAAAATTTAATTCAGCTTAGTCCAGTAGTTTTCACCTTTTACCTAAATAAAAAACTGGATATACGAAAAAATAGGCACATAGACGAAACGTTGCTTAGCATACATTTAAATGATAATTGGTGAATTGAAATTTTAACTTGATCTTTAAGTAAAAATTACTTTAGATAAAAAGGTTATTAAAACCGGTTAAGTACTTTTTGAGTGGTACTCGAACAAACATACAAACAAAAATAAGCAAAGAAAACGTTTTGAGCCCAAATCAGGCTAAGTAGTATATTTCATTAATTTTTACAGACACACTTCTCTAATTGTTTTTTAATAGCATAGGGGGATTAAGTGCATAAGTGCGTGCTCAGAACTGCACCTAACCATTTTTTTTAATATCACTGTGATTACGCGAATCCTGCTGATGTATACTTAAATACATTTTTTGCGAAACACAATTTTTTTACAAGGTTAACTTTTTCGCCATATTTAATTTGCCCAAATCGGCTTGAGTATTGGTTTATGTAATAGTACTCCATTATTTATAAATAATGGGAATCCAAGTTCAAGAAGGCAACGAACTCGTTCATGGTTTATACTAAATTATATATTTTTTAACATCATATTTCTGTAGTTGAGTATCAAACGACATGTTCAGATGCTTTGAAATATTACAGTAGAGAAGATTTATTTGATTTAAGGTCATTTGGGTGTTTTTGCTTTTCAGTGACAAAACAAAACAATCATAACATTTTACCTGGTTTTAGGTTTCATTTTTAATTTTTCTTTCAAATATTTACTACATCATTAGCTTTTTGGAAATTGTTAGCTATTTTCCTACAGTTTTTACAAGTAACGAAGACTTGCAAGAAAGTTAGTCAAAGGTGCAACGGTGTTTTTATCCAATTGATGTGTATCGTAGGTGGACGTGTGACCTTGTGGTTCTACCATATTTTATTATATGGTTTTTAATAGTTTTGTGTTCCATATGCTATTGATTTAAATAGCACGATCGATTTCTCAACTATTTCTACTTAACCAATTATCATAAAATTTCAGTCGCAATGACGTTACAACATTATGGTATACGGTTTCAACATTCAATCCTAGGATTCGGATGCTGCCGTTTACTGCCTGCCTCAACCGTGAGACGAGAGGATCTGCTGATTAAAATCGTATGGTGGGTCACAAGCAGAGACTTTTCATTGAACTCCGAGTTTCAATTCCTTAGTATTTGACGATCTGCTAGTTTGAAATTGATAAAGTAGGCCACAATTCAAAAGTTTACGTTGCCTGTACTATCAATCCAAACAGAATTTATGTTAAAAATGGAGGGCTTCAGTAAACTAATATTTAACTATATATGCGAAGCCAAAGGTGGACCTTATGTATTGTTTCAGTGGAATAGATGTAATAAAATCAGGCCAAGAAAATAAAGCACGCTCAAAATAAAATAATCTAAAAAGATCTTCGATTTAAAGTTTATTTTTACAATCGATGATAAACTAGAAGCTAGAAAATAATTATGGATCAGCAGTCTGGTGCTTTGATTAAATTAAAATAAAATCGTGAGGAGCATTTAGAACAAATCTCATATTTGTTGGAGCTTCATCATCAGGAATCATACTATTATACTTCATAGCCCTATTTTATACGACTCGTATGTTAATGTTTTGGCATAAAAAATGATTTTACTACTTATTAGGGAATCAAATTCTAAAAATTGGGCTTCATAAGATTTTTTGCCAATGGCGCTGAACGAGTTTAATTTTTAATTGTTGATACATAATAATTTTCAAGTTTTTAGTAGATCATCGATTGCATAATAAAACCATTTGACTTAAATTTTTGACGTGAAATATCTAATGGCGCGTTTGGACGGATGTTAAAACGTTCTGATAGCACGTTATGACGCGCCTTTCGACCAGCTCCGCGTCTTGTCGGCTCTTTCCGACTTAATTAGGCTAGCTTCGCGTCTTGTCTGCTGACATTATTATAAAATTAAAAATATTATTTCAATAAATTAAAAAAAAAATATTTTTGTGATAAATAATTTCATAAAAATTAAATAAAGAAATTAAATTAATATTTTATTGTTAAGCACCAACTTGATTATTTTTTTTTTCGTTTTCAATTCGTTTCAGTGGTTTCAAAAATAAAAAAAGTAGGAAAACCCCAAATATGCAAGTTAAAATTTTATTAGAAGAAAATCGACTGTGAATATACGAAAGCAGGTATGTATCGTCTACTAAATATTTTATTTATTTACTTTTTTATCAACTTTTATGCACAATACACATGGCGGATTTATTGCTACATGACCAATCTCTTCCAGTCAACCATAACAAATTTAGTCGGTTGAAATTTACTTTAAAAAAAAAACAAAAAATATAAAAGAATCGACATGTTTAGAGATGGGAAAGGAGGAAAAGACAAGAGCACAAAAGAAAAGGTTTCAGGAGAGGTAGGACTGTTTCACCCGATTTTTGAAAATATTTAGGGACGTGATTTTCCTGGTATCAGCATCAAGGAGGTTCCAAATGTTTGCTGGTTAAAGAGTGAAAGACTTTTCGTAAGACGTAGAGGTATGTTTATGAATGATTAAGGTGAGTGAACTTTCAGATTTTAGCCCAAGACCGTGAGCAGACAATTTTCTTTAAATTTGCCAGTAAGATAATTTGGGCTCTGAGGATATTTTAATGTATTTTACAAGCGTATATTCCACATAGAATTTAGATTTCCTCCTTTACTTGTGCTGCAAAACCTCTCATTATGCCCACTTTCAAGAATGTAGATCGATCGGAATTACATCAATTGATTTGATGACATTATAAATGGGACAAAAAATGCTCTCTAAAAGGACCTATCTGTTTGTTGCGTGAGTCAAAAAATTTAATTCAAATTTTCATGTTAATGTAATAATGTAGACCCCAGTATACGATATTAATTTCCAGTTGCTATCCTAAGGCATTTCTGAGATCCTACAAGGGTTTTGCTTGTTTGTTTTGAGGGATGGAAACCTAAATAATTATCGGGGGCTGAAAGATAACCGCTCAAATGCATAAAGATCAGTTTTAGAATCTTTGTCCGCTTATCTGGTAGTTTATGTGTTATTTCACGCGGTTTTAAAACTACTAACTCAATTTGGATGACGCTTTTTGAAAAAAAAAATATAAACATTTATTTCAACGCCATTGGTTTACTCGATTATAAAATATAAGAATTTATGTTTCAAAAAGTAATTTAGACTGAATTAGAGCAACAACAACAAAGAAGTACTAACCATTCGACGAGTAATAATTAAACAAATGTATAATATACCTGTGTGTATAAATAGATGGCACTACGTGTATCCTGAATCGCATAATGTAGTTTTCTACCCAAAGATATATATGCGAAAGAGGTGTAGCCAGAAGAGAAATGTGAATGTATACTTATAATAATACCGGCCAAGTCCCAGCGAGTCGGACTATTGCACGAAGGAGCACCAAACAATATTAAACTTATAAGTTTGAATTTCTCAAACACAGTGTGAAATACAAAGCTAATGCTGCGGTCGAAACTAAAAATATCCCATATCTCAAAAACTATACAACATATATCATACAAACAATTACGTTAAATGTTTATTTTAAATTAAATTGCCTTGATTTTTTTCAAAATTTTACCCACTTTACTTGAAAAGTTAGAAAGGGGTGTGGTCACATTTTTTAAGATTTTAGAGGTGTATATCTCACCAACTGCTAACTTAATTTAAAAAAAGTAAGCTACACGCCTATGTGCGCTGGATTTTTTTTCATCTCTCGATTAAATAGAGGAAGTACCACCCCTGATAATATTTTTTTTCATAATTCCCTTATGTCATGAATAGCGGTTCATAGAAGACACCTACAATACAAATTTTATTTCGGTAAGTACCAATAACCTCTGAGTAAAATGTTTGTGGCATACGACAGACAGACAATGGGCAGACAGATGGACGTGACAAAATTATAACGGTTCCGTTTTTACCATTTGACTACGGGACCTTAAAATACCGTAAAAGTAGGTTTTTCAATGGTTTGCGCGTACGAAGCTGCAGCTAGTCTGTCTATACATATAACAAAATTGTAACAGAGTGAACTCTCTATGTGGAATATTTTAAAAAGAGTTATTGATTTAGTATAAAAAATGATAAATCCAAAAAACTTGTTTTTAGAATTTTTGACTGCCTGTCTGTATATTAATTTGTTCGTCAATTACGCGAAATCTACTGGACGGATTTTAATGAAATTTGGTATAGTTTATACCCAAGAGCAACATATAAGAGAAAAAAGATTCTAATACCCTTTCTTATATATATATATATATATATATATATATATATATATATATACTTTAGTCCTTCAGGATCGTTACAGCTTACAGCTTATATAGCAATATCGAAAAAAACTGTTTGCTTTTTCGTTCAACGTAAATCAAAGTGATATATCAGACAATTATTTTACTGCTAAAACGTTTCTTTCTAGGAATTCACTAGTTTAAGAACTAATGATAATCAGGAAAGTATAGACTGTACCACATAAAAAGAGTGACTTTGTTTTTAACAATAAGTTGATTTGATTTCGTTAATTGCAACGTGCATTTATCTAACACGTGACTGAGAAATAATGTACTCTACTGAGATTTGATTTGATTTAAAAAAAACAATAATTGATTATAAGTCTGTTATCAATTGATAAGATTGCCTTGCACCGCGAAGATGGATAAAGATCAAACTTGTAGCAAATAACAATTTTATTGAAGTGAAAACTTCTTTAGGCGCGTTGAGCGATTTTTGGTTGGGGAAAACTTATAGGTTGGCCTCAACGCCATTATAATGATAACAGTATATATATATATATATATATATATATATATATATATATATATATATAATATATATATATATATATATATATATATATATATATATATATATATATATATATATATATATATATATATATATATATATATACGCCTGTGTATTGTACACATATATAAACCAACATACTGTACATACCCGGTCGTATGATGTGCGCGTTGGACGCTTTTTGGATGGTTAAAATCTTGTAAATTCACGTCACCGACATGCTCTAATAGCAGTATATCTGTACCTATAGGAGTGACGTTTTGTGCAATATTAGTGCTGTGTATGACTATACACGTAATTTTAAATTGACTAAATGTAAAGTTCAATGTGTTTATACTGTGCATAGTTTAAATTTGTTTTAGTTTCATTACAATAACACACAAATAATAATTATTATTTTAATTGTATAATTGTAGGGTCACTGTGTGAAAAACAGTGAGTATTAAATACATCAGTTTTTATTTATAATTTTAATGTACAAACTATGAGATTTTAATTTTTGATACTACAATTAATTTGAAAATAAAAAAAACACTGTCATTTCATAGTTTTAAGTTTTCACTTTTGTCGGCAGTCCCCAGGATTGCCTATATATTTTTTCCTTTATATTTAATCACGTAAGCACTGTAAAAGAACTTATTTAAACAAATTATTAATATATTATCTTATGTCATTATTGAAGAAAGACAAACTTACACTTATTACGTATTATCTACTTTTAATTAATGATAATAATTTAAAATGAAAACTGAGCAATATTGGATACTAGCCACTACAAAAAATATTAACAAAATATACTTTCTTTGTGATGCTATCATCGCTTAGCTTGTAAATCGAGGTATCTGTATTGAACCAACTTCTCTAGTGGTACCACTTCTCTAGTGATACCACTACTCTAGTGGTACCATAAAAAATTATTTCCCCTATACGATGACAAATAAAATGTCATCGTATAGGGGATATTATTCTTTACCCCAAAAGGTCAATTCGGAACGAAATGGTCAGCTTCTCGATTTTAATAATTAAACCATAAAAGTAAAAAAAAAATGACTTGTGAAAGAAATATTCTAATATTGTAAATAGAGAAATGAGTATATTTTTCTCGCTTTCCCCTTTTATTATTTAATCAATCATTACAGAGATTTTTCACATAAAACATGTATCCTTCATATCCAATGTATCCTTCAAATATAGGCTACTTTTACCTTATTATATAATAACTTTTTCCCTTTAAAGAAAATCATCCCTTCAAATATATACTTATAAACTTAACTAGCCATAAATTTATATGTGTCAATTACTTTACCATTTTCAATACTAAAATCAACTGTTTTCGTAAAGGTGTTATTTTTAAAATACACCATCACTTTTTCCGTTTTCTACGCGAGCGAAGCTAATTTTACTAAAGAAAACTCAATCAATAGGTTAAAGATCTCATTAGGACCAGGAAAATAGTAACTGGATCATAGAAACATGATAGATCGGAAATATAGAGTTTATTTTCATGAATAAAAGAGTTTAATTTCTGTAATAATTTCATTTTTCGTTTCAAAAAGTTCTTCAATAAAGTCTACATAAAATTCATAATTAAAGTTAAACAAAATGGCCTATAAAAAGATTATTTCAATGTTTTAAATGGAAGAGTGCGTTTGTTTGTCTCACTTTTGCGTCTTCATTACTTGAGTGATCACTGTGCAATACTGTATACGTATAATATATGATGTGTCAATAGATATAGGCTAATTTTTATTTCGGAATAAAATAACATCTTTCCGAATTCAAAAATCATCCCTTCCAGAATAAGGGCTTGAACATAAATATGTATGTATATTTATGTACATAACTACTTTGAATTTTCATTGTTAACATCCAATGTTTTCAAAAAAATATTTGTCTTTAAATGACACTTGCTTTTTCCATTTTCCACTCGAAAGAAACTAGCTGTTCTAACGAAAAATGGATCTGTAGGTAACTAACTTGTTGCTGATTATGGCTAGGAAACTAGTAATGGCTAGGAACTAGTTTGATTTCATGAATAAAATATTTTTTTATAATAATATTGTGTACTTATATAACATGATTGTTTTCTGTAATAATATTGTGTACTTATCCAGGTTACATTTTATTGCACAATGTAATTTTTAATGTATGTTAAACCTAATTAGTATTTTTCCATACAGGGCGAAGCTCTGCACTGCGAAGACCGAAACTATCAGTTTATTTTTATTTATGTTCAATCACGTAATCGTCGTAAAAGAACATATTTAATTACATTAATAATATAATTTACAACATATTTTGACCATTTTTGACTTTTGAATTTTCCTTAGCTTCGATTAGTCTAGGCTAGGTCAGTATATGTTAAGATAGGTTAGGTTAAGTTAGGTTAGGTTAGGTTAGGTTAGGTTAAATTAGGTTAGGTTTAGGTCAGATTAGGTTAGTTTAGATTGGCTTTACGCTTCTTGTAGTAATTTTTGCTATTTTGGCCAATTTGACATTTTTTTATCTTTTTCGCCATTTTTCGTCAGTTTCGTCGTTTGTCAATTTTTGGTAATTTTTTTTAAATTTCATAATTTTTTCCGATTTTTTGCAATTATCCACTATTTTGTGCTTATTTAAACATATTTTGACCATTTTGGACTATTGAATTTTCGTATATATATAAATTAGTCTAGGCTAGGTCAGTATATGTTAAGTTACACCGTCAGAGAGAAACACCAACCTTTCACAAGCCAATTTATTTATTGCACACTATCTTAATCGTTATTTCATGTGAACTCAGGAAATACATTTATTCACAAAATTAATAAATGAATAAATGTCATATTGAATAATTGAATAAATGTCATATTCACAAAATATACTATTTTTGTAAAATTATCATCGCCTAGCTCATGAATCGAATGACCGGTATTGAATCAGCTTTTCTGATCGTATCATTTGAGGTACCCATACCAAATGTCTTCACAGGGAAAAATGTTAAATACCTACTAAATAATGTAAAAATATTCCATTCAAAAATTTGCTGCTATTGTATAGATTCTGTTAATCATATAATGAGTAACTTATACTGTACAAATTGAGGATTTTTTCCATATAATTTGAAAACATTTTTGTATCTATGTTAGCATAGTATTATAACAAAATAATTGTAATTGGAATTTTGAAGCAATCCGCATCCTTTCATACACCGCACCGGTTCTACCCATATCCTTCCCTTATTTTCTTTAATTTCCCCTTCCAGTGTCGTAGGTATATCCTTTTACTTATATAAGCCAATTGCAGATAATTTTGTGACCTTTCGGAAGCCTAGCAAATATTGTAAAATTAGATATTTTTTGCAGATAATTTTGTGACCTTTCGGAAGCCTAGCAAATTGCAGATAATTTTGTGACCTTTTGGAAAGTGACTTTGTGACCTTTCCGAAGCCTAGCAAATTGCAGATAATTTTGTGACCTTTGTGACCTATCAATTGCAGATAATTTTGTGACCTTTGTGACCTATCAATTGTATATAATTTTATGACCTTTCAGAAGCCTAGCAAATTGCAGATAATTTTGTGACCTTTGTGACCTATCAATTGCAGATAATTTTGTGACCTTTTGGAAGCCTAGCAAATTGCAGATAATTTTGTGACCTTTGTAACCTATCAATTGCAGATAATTTTATGACCTTTCGAAAGCCTAGCAAATTGCAGATAATATTGTGACCTTTGTGACCTATCAATTGCAGATAATTGTGTGACCTTTCGGAAGCCTAGCAAATATTGTAAAATTGGAAATGAATTAGTCGATCAAGAAGCTTTGGGAGGAGCGGATCTCTCGATGCATAAAGTTACTCAACATGTGCTTTATATCTTTGGATTAATTAACTCTTACCTTTGTTAACGTTACATAACATATACCTTATACCTTTTGTTTACAGATTTATATCTTTTGTTAATTTAAATGTAAATTGTGAGATACAAAATACAGTGAAAATAATTAAGTGAAGCTACAAAACTTATTATTTAGCACTGATAGCTTCAAGCTTTATTTCTTTAAAAACTAGCCACATTCGTGGCATCGCTCGCATATGAACAAGAAGTTTATTTTCCATCTTGTTTCCAAAATACGTAGAATTTGTTGGAAAATATTAGAAGGTTCAACGTGAAATTGACAAAAATAAAAATTAAGTACTTAAGTTGAGCATGAATTATGTTTGCAGTTCGTTGACATACTCATTTCAAGTTGTGAAAATGACTCCATTCAATTTTATCATTGTCTGTCTTGCATTTAAATTATTTCAGTTATTATTGAAACATTACTCTAAACGTGACAATGTGCATGATGACTTTAGTAATAATGATTTATTCCTAAAGCTGAAGATTAATTAATGTCTTAAAATTATCCTAAAGTGACAATTTACTGACGTCATGAAACGTCGTTACCGAAAGTTAAAAACAACAAATGTTCATTGTAGTTGCATTCTTTTATCATCAATTATTTGTCAATGTTAAGCCAAATATACAATAAGGTCGATTATCTCCGGTGTGGATAGTTTTCCTGTCGATCACACAACAATGACAAATATTAATGGACTTCATTCTTTAACGTAATCGGCGTGAAGACAAAACTTACATATAAACGGCATACGCAAAAGTATGTACATATATATACACACACACACACTCAAATATATATATATACATATATATATATATATACACACACACACACACACACATATATATATATATATATATATATATATATATATATATATATATATGCGTATGTATGTATGTATGCAGATTGTCCCAAAAATATTGTCAAGCACAGGGGTAAAGGATACCAATGCTTGTCCGAAACACCCCTATGTATAATCAGCCATTTTTTATGTTTTTCGATTTATAAACTTTTTGTATTTTTTAGTTAAACTCATAGATTGAAGCAATGTATAACTCTTTGCTAATAGCCCACCTGAAGATGTTGTAGTACAACGAAACCTAGGTCGTGGTAAAGAACTTAAAGAAAGTAGAAATAATACTCATTATATATCATATTATTAAATAATACTCATAAGTTTCATTTAATTGTAAATAATGAATTTCTACAAAATTTCGCCAAATATATTCAATATCAGAAACTGTTATAAATCGCTAAACATAAGTGTGTTTCGGGTAGTCCTTGAGATTTTCTACCTCTATGATTCCTATTCATTCCTTTCACTATTTCTTAAGCGATGTATATATATATATATATATATATATATATATATATATATATATATATATGTCACAACAATACTAGAAGCAGAAATGGAGAAAGAATGATCCAATTTGCACTGGGGAGCAACTTGACTATATTAAACACAGTGTACAAGAAAAATAAAAAGAACATGTGGACATGGATATCGCCGGATGTGAAGATTAGAAATGAAATTGATTTCATAATGACCAACAAAACCAGATATTTCACAAAGATTGACGTAACCAAGAATCTAAATTTCAACACTGATCATAAATTAATACGAACAGAATTAACGGCAAAACAACCAAAAAATACCAGACCTAGACAATATACAGGATATGGAAATCCTAAAAACCTTGATATATATCAAATTACAACTGCTTTACAAGACGCATTTACAAATTTCGTGAATTTAACAAAAGAACTAGTAACTCAAGAAAAATATAACTGGATTGAGGACACTATACAATCGCAAACTAAGTTAGCTCGGAACACGACTAATGAATCAAAGAAATACTTAACATCCAGTACTGTTAATCTACTGGAAGAAAGAAACCGTATGATTAATACAAGAGATACTCCAGGTAGAAGAAAACAGTTAACAAAAATTAGCAAAGAAATAAAGTATAGCATAAGAAAGGACCGGAAACAACACAGAATGAAAACTATTGAAAAGTGTTTTGAGAAAACAGGAGGAATTAAAAAAGCGCATAGAGAATTACGGAACAAAGATTGGAAAATTTACAAAACGATAAAGAGGAATGGAATCATCGCCGGTCAGACATACTCAGCATAGCAACAACGTACTATAAGAAACTGTATGCAAGCAACATCATAAACGAGATCTAGAAGAAATCTCCGACGTCCCTAGAATTATCACACCTGAAGTAAAAAAAGCTATTGAAACCCAGAACGTAGACAAAACACCAGGACTAGAAGGAATAAGCAACGAAATCTTAAAGCAAGGTAAAGAGGTGTGCATACCTATCCTTACAGATATATTTAACGATATCATAAACACAGAAATCATTCCACACCAGTGGTTAGAATCTAACATCATTCTTTCATACAAAAAAGGTGATAAACACGATATTGGGAACTATCGCCAGATAAGTCTTATACCAAACTTGTATAAGATATTTTCTAAAATAATATTGAAACGGATACCTAATACGGATAACGGATAACCTATAGAGCAGGCAGGATTTCGTAAAGCCTACTCAGTTATCGACCACATTCACGTAGTACGCCAAATTCTAGAGAAGTATAACGAATATAACCTTATATACTATATCGCGTTTATCGACTATAGTAAAACGTTGGATTCCTAAATTTACGCAAATATATGGGAGGCATTAAAAGAACAAGGAATTGAGCAAAAATATGTAAGATTAATAAGAAACGTCTATAGTCATAGCACAGCAAAGATACAGTTGGAGAAGAAAAGCACATCATTTACAGTAGAAAGAGGTGTAAAACAGGGCGACCCTAAGTCACCGAAACTTTTTTCAGCGGTATTGGAGCAACTTTTCAGAAAACTTAATTGGAAACAGCTTGGGATTAATATTAACGGGACATGGCTGACGCACTGAGATTTTCAGATTACATTGTGCTAATTGCCAAAACCTCAGATGATATAAGTAGAATGATAAGGGAACTTGTGGCTGAAAGTGATAAGGTAGGTTTAAAACTGAATCCAGAAAAACAAGAGAAATGACAAACGAAGTTAAAAGTACAATACAACTAGAACATAAGGAAATACACTACACAGACGAATTTATTTATTTGGGGCAGCTCATAACTCAACAAGAGCCTATGCAAACAGAAGTTACGAGACGAATTACTAATGGCTGGAACAAGTACTGGGGGCTAAAAGAAGCTGTGAAAGACAAAAAACTACACATAAATATGAAAAGCAAATTATTTAATACATGTATATTACCCGTTCTCATGTACGACTGCCAATCGTGAACCCTAACTCGGGACTTGACAAGCAAGTTAGCAATCTGCCAGTACTCAATGGAAAGAAGTATGCTCAACGTGAAGAAATCTGATAGATTGGAAAATAGAGTGATCAGAAACAAGACAAAGGCTGTTGATATTACTGGAAAAATTAAAGGACTTAAATGGAGATGGGCAGGGCACATGATGAGAGATCAAGACAAATGGAGCAAAAGAGTGACTGTGTGGTACCCTAGAGAGGGCTAGCGATCGAGAGGCAGACCTCAAAAAAGATGGAATGACGACATCAGACAAGTGGCAGGAAGGACGTGGAACAGAGTAGCTCATGATCGAACAGAATGGAAAAGGTTGGAAGAGGCCTTTGCCGACTGGCAAACGGATCCACAGAAAATAAGGAAACAGGAAATATTAAATTAATAAGATAGGATTATTTTATGCTATATTTTCTTTAATTTTAAGTTTGGTTATATAAAGAATTGTATAATAGATCCGAATAAAAGGGTTATATTATATATATATATATATATATATATATATATATATATACATATATATATGTATATATATATATATATATATATATATTACAACTTTATAAAAACAAAATAATCAAATTCAAATTTAAAAAGTGCGCATGAATAAAACTCGCATGGCATGGGTATTCCGTACAGCCTTAGGCCGACTGTAATGTACTTAGTCTTCCTGTAAAACAATTTACGAATATTTATTGTTTACTATATCTCTCTCGGGCTTAAAAATCATGCATTTCTCTAAAGCCGTAAAATTTGGAAATACCCCTGTAATTTTCGCTGTAAACTTTAAGTATCTAGTGACGCTAATTTTTTGGAGTTTACTCCTTAAGAATATATTCCTTTCATATATAGCGCTCGGTACAAAGTTTTACGAGGAATAAAATCAGAATTCCGAAGCGTACGAAGTTCAGAGCCTTAAAGTAAATGTAACCGTTAAGTGGCCTCTCCATTTTTCTCCGTAACATTGCTGCGCAGCTTTAGAGTGACATATCAATATGCTTATTTTGCATTTTCTTATGGTGTAATTGCAATAGCGGAGTGATCGATAATCATTAAATGTCATTATGTGTGTATATATGGTGTCTTTTATCTTACAAGATTAAAAAGTCTCTTAATTTAACTTTTTAAATCTGACGTTACTAAATGTTTTTAATTTTGTTGTATAAATTTGAACTTGTTCATTTGTGTTTTACTTGAAAACAATTATGTTGTCAGCATTTTTTATTAAAGAATTTTTCATTTACATTTAATGATATTGATATTTATATATAAATATACAGTGTTACATATTTTATACATTCCAAGACAGTCGTAATTAAGGAGTAAACTCCAGTCGCGCGTTGGTGCTGATACAATTTCTTTTTACAAAAATATTCTTGGGCGGGAACGTTTTTGTAGAGATTGTAGCAACTCTTCTTATGAACATGAAATATACATAGTTATTGTATTCAATTGTTTACAACTGTTAATTTTTCACATTAGTTCAGTGCAAATTTTTATTTTTATTTTGCCTACTATATCTACCACAGGCATAAAAACATGGTGCACATTTCTAAAATTGTAAAATCTAGGACAAACATTATATTTGCCATAATCTTCTAGTCAGATGTTACCTGTTGTTTCTCGTGTTTTTTTGGTTCAATAGTTTCGTAAATAGGTAGAGGAATCTTCTATTTCTGATCATTTTTAGAACATCTTTTTATATAAACAATTTCAAAATTACAAAAAGAATATTTTTTTCCTCATGACACTCAAAATGTTTAAATGTTGTACTTTATTTCCCCCTCTTTAAATCTGATATGAATGTTTTTATGAAGTTAGCTTGTGCACAAGATGTAGGTCAATACAGTATATCATATGACAAATTTCAAATTTCTACTTCGTATAGTTTCGGAGAAAATCGACTGTGGCAGATGGACTAGCAGAGTAATCTAACATTTAAATAAAGTTTACAGATTTTGACATGGTTAAGACCAAAAGAGCATAGTGGAAGTAAAGGAGAGATCACCTTATCAGAATAATGCTTATTCATCAGACTCCATTCATTTATTTATTTAAAACTTGAACAAATTTTAACATTAGACGATGTCATTACAAGGGTCATAACTTCTGTCAATTAAAAATCATGAGGACTACCATTTTGACATTCAGTAAATAGCGAGAGGATGACATAAGATCAATGACTGCCTGTAATCAATCCTGTTAAACTTATGTTTGTTTCATTTAATCGAAAACAAAAGATTCTTTGCTTTTATTGTTATTTTACTAACAATAAAACATGCACGTTTCAGAAAGAATATAAAAACTTATAAACCCAGTTTATGAGTTACTACTACTGCACAAGTTTTCTTTATATTATTCTATTGAATATTATATATAATCTTATGGGATACTCTTGGCAATTGTTTTAAAGTTATCGCTTTTATCGTAACCCTTGCTATAAAAAAATAATAACTAAAACTCGACAAGTTTTATTGAAGTAAAACTTACGATTCATTGCAGTAAACTTCATGTCAGATCTGAGAATTCAGATTTGAGAAGTTAGCTACGGATGTGGTTCGTTCTATATATGTTTATCAGCGTGAAGAAATTCTTATGCTGACAAACATGTATGACATAACAGTATAACACCATTTATAGTATAATTATTATCTCTATTATATATAATAATTCCTATTTCCTTTCCGATTTAAAAATTTAAATAATCCAATTATTAATGGTTTAAATATGTAAAAAGGTTAATTTAAATTGATTGCTTCTATGTTATTTTAGAGCTCTGCATGTTCCCTTTACCCTTTTTTATATCATTTACTGGACTGGTCATTATTGATAATAATCCAAATTTAATCATAGAAATATTATTAATTATATTTACTTACACCAGAATAATAAGTGATTGGTGATGATGGCCAGTTATTCAAAGAATTCAAAGTTTATGTTTAAGAACTTACAAAATGTTTTTTTTTACTTAAACCTGTGCCATTTTTTATTTTTTTAAATTTTATATGCACATTTTTTTCTATAATACTTTTATGTCTTAATGGCAGATTTTATTTGGAAGAGATTTCAGTCGCTCAAAAATTATTGTGATTTGGGAGGTCGTCGTCATTGCGGGAAAAATGAGATTGGAGGAGGAGATAACATTAGTGCCATGCATTACTGAGAGACAAAAACATAGCAATAACCATCCAGCGGGAAGCCCTTCTGATTGCTGGAAAAAGTCTTTAATAATTCCATATTTCGACTCTATTATTACTTCTCTTGAAGCATGTTTTACTGAAAAAATACTTCATCCTTTGCTATAAGTAAATTATACCTCACGTGCATGCAAACCATGTTCATAGAAAATCTTACGAATACATTGCCCTATTTTGCAATTTATCAAAAAATAAAAAGTTCAATTATATTATCTTTTTCAGTGAAATCGCGTATTTTTATTAAGGTTTAATAAAATTAAATGAAAATGTCGTGGAAATTTTTCAAAATCACCTTCAATAAGGTTTTTCCTTTTGCTACCAATTTTAGTGTTCTTTTAGCTTATACTTTGAGGCATTCATGTTTATAGTTTCATAGTAGGAATTTTCCGTGAAAGTCAAATGTTGACATTTAATTTTATAAAAAACGCAACACAGTGGCACCGCCTGGCGTGATTTGTTTTTGTATTAAAGAAAATTTGCGAAAATCCTTGGTAATATAAAAACAAACAATTTAAAAAAAAAACAAATAAATTTAATAAAGGTATAGAAGAAAGATAATGAAAAAAGCAAAATTGGTAAGAACGACAACTTTGGTAAAGAAATATTCACGGTAAAATATTTTCCAAAATCCCAATGAAAAAGCAAAATTGGTAAAGAATGACAACATTGGTAAACAAATATTCACGGTAAAATATTTCCCAAAATCCCAATAAAAAAGCAAAATTGGTAAAGAATGACAACATTGGTAAAGAAATATTCACAGTAAAATGTTTCCCAAAATCCCAATAAAAAAGCAAAATTGGATAAAATTATAAAAATGGCAAAATAATTTTCAGGGTAAAATATTTCCCAAAATCCCAATGAAAAAGCAAAATTGGTAAAGAATGACATTGGTAAAGAAATATTCACGGTTAAATATTTCCCAAAATCCCAGTGAAAAAGCAAAATTGGTAAAGAATGACAACATTGGTGAAGAAATATTCATGGTAAAATATTTCCCAAAATCCCAATGAAAAAGCAAAATTGGTAAAGAATGACAAAATTGGTAAAGAAATATTCACGGTTAAATATTTCCCAAAATCACAGTGAAAAAGCAAAATTGGTAAAGAATGACAACATTGGTAAAGAAATATTCACGGTAAAATATTTCCCAAAATCGCAATAAAAAAGCAAAATTGGTAAAGAATAACAACATTGGTAAAAAAATATTCACGGTGAAATATTTCCCAAAATCCCATTGAAAAAGCAAAATTGGTAAAGAATGACAACATTGGTAAAGAAATATTCACGGTGAAATATTTCCCAAAATCCCAATGAAAAAACAAAATTGGTAAAGAATGACAACATTGGTAAAGAAATATTCACGGTTAAATATTTCCCAAAATCCCAGTGAAAAAGTAAAATTGGTAAAGAATGACAACATTGGTAAAAAAATATTCACGGTTAAATATTTCCCAAAATCCCAATGAAGAAGCAAAATTGGTAAAGAATGACAACATTGGTAAAGAAATATTCACGGTTAAATATTTCCCAAAATCACAGTGAAAAAGCAAAATTGGTAAAGAATGACAACATTGGTAAAGAAATATTCACGGTTAAATATTTCCCAAAATCCCAGTGAAAAAGTAAAATTGGTAAATAATGACAACATTGGTAAAGAAATATTCACGGTAAAATATTTCCCAAAATCCCAATGAAAAAGCAAAATTGGTAAAGAATGACAACATTGATAAATAAATATTCACGGTAAAACATTTCCCAAAATCGAAACGTGCTTTGTGTATTATTGTATATCTGTGTCGTAGAAGACGGTCCCATCACTCAGTAGCTGAGGTTGTAAGCGTGAAATTGAAATAAGATGTAATGCGGGAGTTTTCAAAATAATAAAAAAACATTTATTATAATTGATAGAAATATTGTCCATAAACTATCGAAAAAAGGGCCAAGCTATAGATCATTCAAGATATATTTTAAGAATAAGCAATTTCAAAGATTGGTACTCAATTTAGTATTAAATTAGTACTTATCTTCCGTTTTATTATGAACGTTAACAGACAAATCGTGACTGCAGCAAAATAAAAAAGGTTAAGCTTCGCTTACTCCAATAATTAACAAGTTCGAATATTACGACCATGGGAAGCGGTCACTTATAAATAAAGATAAGCAAACTGTTCAGTCATTGCGTCCTTAGACACTGCGCTGTACAGTTGTATTGTGGATAGTTGTATCACAGTCTAGTGTTGCCATGGATCGCTGGGTTGGTAAGACTGCTGTGGTGACAGGTGCGAGCGTAGGAATCGGAGCCGCCATTGCTGTCTCGCTCGCTGACGCGGGCCTCAATGTTGTCGGCCTGGCTCGCAGATCCCATCTTATTGAGGTGAGAAATTAAAATAAAATTTAATATCGTCATGTCTGTTTGTATGAAATCTCTAATACCAAGGAACACCCAAAACTATGTTAATACGAATTTCACTACTTCATAGGTTGTTTCTAGGGAAATATTCAGATGCATTTAAACTATGTTGTTCCGGTATGAAAAGTCAAAGAAATTGGTCTTGATCTAAAAAAGACATATATTTATATATTTACCATTGTAACCTTAAAATTGATAGTTATATAAAAATATGTATGTTAAGTATACATTTTAGCGAATTTGCGATATTATATATACATATATATATATATATATATATATATATATATATATATATATATATATATATATATATATATATATATATATATTTATATACATATTCACATTCATTATGAGAAATTGTTACGGGTCCCCGGAGAGGAGATATTGTCATTGAGAATGGTTGGAGTTGGTTGGAAATGGCGGGAATAGTGCGTCTGAAAATTCAAATTGTTGTAAATATTGTATAGAAATAACTTGAATCTGAATCTGAAATAACTTTATCCGTTAAACACTTTGTGGCCCATGGCAAAACAAAAATTTGCCTTAAAAGATCCACTGGTCTAGAAGCAGATTATGAAATAATTTATATATATATATATATATATATATATATATATATATATAAATATATATATATATATATATATATATATATATATATATAAATATACCGTATTATATACGTATCGTTTGAAATTGTTTAATCCCTTATTAAAACTTCAAATAATACCGTCTAACATCAAATAAAGCAAAACTTAATTGTTTCACATTTTGTTTGTTTTCATAAAAAAATAGCAAAACAGGTTTGCTCTAATCGTTAAGTGATAACGTTTAAACATTGATGACAGGAGGGTGTCTCGAATTAAATTTTATTTTTATTGCTAGCTGCGTTCCAATTTTTAAAACTAATTTTTTTTGCGGTCACAATTTCATCAAAACCGGTATATTTATAGTTATACTTAATCCTATTTAAACACAGATACCTCATTTAGAAACTTCTATAATGACGGTGGGTGTACCTGCGTGGATTTTCTCATAAAATCTGTAGCAAAGTGTAAGTGTTGGTCTCTTGAGGGACGCGAATAACCAATTGCGCGTTGTATTGACCGGTTGTGTGTAGTACGTAATTTTTGGATTATTTAAAAACACCTAAATACAAGTATTCCGCTATTTCTCAAGTTATATATAAACATACATGTTATGAACCGAATCATGAGTTATATCTATCATAATTTCAAGAAAATCTGCCCACTTGTTTAGATGCACTTTATAACAAATTTTCCGATGCATTTTTCATGATATTAGAATTTGCCCTTACAAAATTGTATAAAATTCTTCTCTCATATATTAACCAATTAAATTAACTATATAATTATGAAATTTAGTACTAATTTATTACTTATTAACTAAACTACTAGGTAACAAACAAACCAACTTTTCAAATTGTAATTATGATAGAGAAAAAAACAAATTAGATAAAATTAAAAAATTGTTTGAAAATATCTTATACTCGATGAACATACTTTAATATAACCCCAAAAATCTAGTCATTTGCTGGTTTATTCACGCCTGTGCATTTTCTGATTCCCTTTTCGAGTATGACATTTCTCATCTTTTAGTTAGAAGACAACCAGTACTCCATATTAGAAATGATTGAGGACCATATAAAAATGATACTTAAAAAAACAAAATAAATTTTATTCAAATCTGCTAAGAATGGAATAAATTAGTGTAGTATTGTTTTCGTTTTAATCTTGCAAATATCTTAAAAATACAATTAGTTAATGCTTTACCGTACCTCATATTTGATAATAAGACAGTACGATATCTTATTATCAAATATAAGCATAATATAAAAATGATACTTAAAAATAAAAACAAATTTTACTGAAATCTGCTAAAAATATGAGCAAGTATCTTTAAAATATAATTAATTAATCCTTTGCTGTACCTCATATTTGATAATAAGACAGGACGATATGTCATTATCAAATGTAAGCATAATATAAAAATGATTCTTAAAAAACAAAACAAATGTTACTTAAGTTTGGTAAAGATATAGGCAAATATCTTAAAAATATGATTAGTCTATCATTTACCGTATTTATCATAGTAACTTACATTTGATAAAAAGACAGAACTATATCTTATTGTTAAATATAAGCTACCACGCCAAATACGGCCTATCTAACTTTGAAGTGAAATGTTTTACAAAATTATAATCTTTAATTTAAAAACTTATAACAAAACTAAGTTTATACATAATAAACTTAGTTTTGTTAAAAAAATAAAAAATATAATTTTTTTTACAAACAAAAAAAAATCTCTTCGTGATCTTAATTAAATTGTAGTGGTCTATTAAACCCCGTTAACTAAACCATACGTTTTTAAAAACGAAAACAATACTACACTAATATATTCCGTTCAAGCTAAATTAATAACAATATTTAATATAACTTACTCATCTGAGAAACAAAATAAATTCATACAATAATAATTTCTTTCACACTTAAATTAGATACTTATTTCGCAAATGGATATTTTCTCAATTGTTGTTTACTTTACTTTATTGTTGTCCATTTACAAGTTTGTCGATTTGTTAAATTTTAATACAAAAATATTTAAAACTTTCAGATGTTAATAAGATCAACCTCATATTCAAACCACAGGGTGGTTAGCCATAAGATTTTAAAATACACAAAGTTCATTTTATGAAATAAATTTGTGCACGATAGTAAAACATGTTTCATATAAATCTGTATGGGAGAATTATAAGTCTTAAAAAACTCTAAAAGAAACCCGCCGCGGCATTTATTTGTTTTTTTTATAAGTAACTTACAATAATTTATTTTAATTAGAAAAAGGGGGCGATGCTTATCAGTTTATCAATGGCCCAAGAAATAAATATTTATCAGTAATTTATAGTCATTTGAAGTGTTTTTGATAAAAAAAATTTACCCGTCACATTTTAAAATATCGGTTTACGGTCAAGGGGGGGGGGGTGTCTCGCAAGAGGTTATATCACAGTGCATTATAATATTTTTATAAATTATAATACCCATGATAACATTCATGAGAGAAAAAGAATATAACTAAAATATTAGTCAGATAACTTCATTACCTTTTTCAACCCTAAAATATATCCGTGTTTCAAGTGGGTCGCTAGTATTACATAAAAGTAATTAAAAGATTCACTTTTCATCCTTATTACGAATTTTAGAATGTCAATATTTAAAAAAAAATTTAGGGGTGTCATTACATTTGTGAAGAGGACTATTTAAAAAATTACAAGATCCAGGCCAGTCATAGTTTTCCTAAAATCTTCTAATCAGTTTTTTTCCAAACTTCTTTTCGAGATTTTTGATTAGAAATTTTGGGAATAAGGGGTAGATGCCCTTTTTTCACATGCAGTTTAGAATAGCATTTAAATATGCTGCTCAAAATGTTGAAGAAAAATTATATTCCTCATAACAAGCCCTTTAAACTGATACCACATACGATATATGCAACATTTTTTTTGAGTACTATATTCACCTCCTTTTTAATTTCTATATAAAAATTTAAAAAAAAATTAGCAAAGTATAATAATACTTAAAGAAAATGTCCACAAAACTTGGCTGAGGTTTTCATTGTTCATAAACAATCTCCGAGACGAAAATTCCTTCAAAACAGAAATTAATTCATACGTGGGTAAATAAATTCATTACATTGTCAAATTTCAAGTTTCTACTTTGCATAATTATTGAAAAAATCGGCTGTGGCAAAAGTATAGACAGACACGTGTGTGTTCTTAGAACGGTTTCGTTTTTTTTATTTTGAGGTACGGAACTATAAAAAGATACAAATAATATTAAAAAGGAATAAGAACCACAGAAAAGGCAATACATTAAATAGAATTTACAATAGTTTATCAAAATAAAGTTATAAAACTTAATGGTCGCAACGGACGCCAAAGGTGAACGCGACGTCACCGACGAGATGGTGGAACGAACGACCTGAGACCTTAGCTATCATTATGTTGTAGCATTTTATATGAAGATGAAATATTAATGTTTAATTATTTTTATTTATTTATTTATCTATTTAATGTATTTATTTGATACATGATGGCGGACTTATTGCCACGAGAGCAATCTCTTACAGCCAACCATAACACCAGTCCAGCCCCGTTCGACGAACGGCCGGGTTCGGGTCCCCGCGGTGCGCCGCATCGCCAAAGGCTGTATGCCTTGTGATTAACCCAACACACCACGGTGTATTTTAAAGCTGATGTTTGTCTTACAGTCCGGCCTTATTTACCGCAAGCGCCCTACGATAGGTACCAGAAATATTTTGGTGATAAGAAGCGATCGCACCCAGATCTTATGGAGTAGTTGTAATTGAAGAAATTGATGATCACATGGAAAATTTTCGAGTACATAGGGTAAATAATACTTAAAGAAAATGTCCACAAAACTTGGCTGATATTTTCATTGTTCATAAACAATCTCCGAGACGAAAATTCCTTCAAAACAGATATTAGTTCAATTATTCCAAAAATTTGAAAGAAATTATGGTTGAGATTGTTATTTTTTGTCTTCCGTGTTACGAAAACTTGGTTATAGTTTGTTTGTTTGTTCAATTCGAAAATATATACAAAAAAAGGAAACCAAATAAAAAAAGTACCCAAAACGTTGTTGATAGAGTCTCGAAATAAAAAGTGAAATAGAATGCATAAAAATGTGTATATATGAAAATACAATGCAATTAAAAAAAAAATTTAGGAAAAAAGCGTGACATTTCCAATTTCCCTTAATTTAAAATGTTATCCGTCTCTTTTTATTTTAGAATTAATTAATCTCAAAAATTTCCCGGTGAAATACAAATTCCATGAAAAAATTTATAAGATTTTTCACAATATTCGGAATAGAGTTTCGGTTTGACAATATATATGATTAAAATCGGCAGAAAAACCGCCTCGTTTGACATTTTACTTTTCTCAGCTTTGCCATAAGATTTTTTAACTTTTTGAAAAATGTTTTTCAAATTTATGAAATCTTATCCCTTTATTTACTTCGCTTAAAGCACTTCCATTTTAGTTTTTGTCTTGTAAATGGTATTATGACTAGAACATAATTACATGTTAACGTAGTGGTCACACACTGGAACATGAGGTACTTTTCTTACTTGGGACGTTTTGCAACTACAAGTTATACGTCCAACCGATCACTAAAATGAATACAAATTCTGTAATATAAATATACGTCCCATAAAACATATTATTTCTGGGATTTAATTCTAATATGGTCCATTCTCATTTCTTAGTTTCGTTTGCTGTGCTCATATTCTAATTGAGACATCTCAATAACCAATATTTTGTTTTTATTTACCTCACGGTTTTCAGATTAATCTCGATAGCGTGTAATTATTTTACGTGAAACGTGCAGAAAAATGACTTTTAATTAAATTTTAGCTGGACAGATAACATTAAATCACATAACTGTCACGGTTCACGCATATTTTCAACAATTACAAATATTCTGCAATAAAATTATTAAAAAAACTATCAAACACGAATGGAACTCGCAATTCGAGTTTCCGTACACATTTAGGTATTTATAAATATTTAATGTTAAGTAATATTCCTATTGAACTATTTATAAAATTTTAATTTTTAAAACGAAAATTTTTTAAAACGAAGAAGCCAATTTGCCTTACTATGTCTTTCACAGGCGCATATTTAAATAATTATGTGATGTAACTACAAATTAACAATTTTTCGAATTTTTACCTTTACTTGTACTGAGATCTGGCTTTTCGCAAAATTTTATGATTCTAGTTCAACTAGAAGTGCCCTATAAGTTTTAATTTATTTGCGAGTATCAAAATATGCGACATAAATGGTCGTATATTTAGGTTTGTTTTATTACTCGAATTAGAAGCTTGATTTTTTATGGCTAAGTGTTTGGTATTAATTTTAATTTTATACCTCCACGCGTTCAATTTTCCCTTTTAAGGTACTGAACCAAAAAAAATTGCTTAAACTAACCCTTGACAAAAATTTAACAGAGATATTTACTAAAAAAACTTTTTAAAATATGTTAGCACAAAACTAATACCTCAGTTAATCTAGATGACTTTGCTAGCTTCAATCAACAACAGACATTAAAGTATTTCTGAAGCTTCAGCCGGCAGCAGACACCGAGCAAGACAACTGTCTCTGTAAAAAACTGTGACACTGATGAGATTTTATTGTTTCCACTCGTGAGATTTTATTGTTTTTATTAATTCAGAAAATAAAAAAATGATGTTCTATAAACTTTTGCACAAAATAATTGCGTTTTACTGAGATGAACCTAATAATCGTTGGAAAAATTTTGAAAAAAATACTGCTTATTGAGGTATCTCAATTCAAAGTATGGGGACAGCGATATAAGTACTAAATGAAAATGACTCATATAACAGTTTACAATCGCTTCCTACTCCACTTCATTGACAGCTAACGTCAAAATATCGAGTAATAATATATTTTAAAATTTATCAGCAAGTCGACAATTAATCTTTATCGGTAGATAAGTCGATGA
This sequence comes from Druceiella hillmani, assembly GCA_039881145.1. Classification (NCBI taxonomy): domain Eukaryota; kingdom Metazoa; phylum Arthropoda; class Insecta; order Lepidoptera; family Hepialidae; genus Druceiella; species Druceiella hillmani. The sequence goes on along the minus strand of JAYKKI010000064.1, from coordinate 8,376,337 downwards.
ATCTCGTGTATCGTCAAGGTGTGACACGATGATCCGTTTTAAATTGACCTCGAACAAAGCTAATTCACAATTGTTTTTATTAAAAAAATAATAGAAGACATTGATAAGAATTTTAATCAAAATAAAAACAAGTGAAGGCCAAGTTTAAATTACACTATAAGTATTCGGTTTCGCTGTGTGAACACATTAATATTGTGCACGCATACCGATACCGAAGGACAAGCGAAGGTCGCACCAATCGCGTGCCATGCGCTCGCAACCTTTGGGCCCACAGAATTCGTATGAACGATGTTATGTAAAAACTGCATCGTAATCCTAATTCTTATTATGGTAAATGAAAAGGTGTGTTTGTTTGTCCTTCTTTCATGTCGAACCGAAAAATCAATGTTGACGTTCGACTTTTGATGGTAAAAGAATTAAATATTTTTAAATTTTTCAAATCGCAAGTACTAGAAAAATTAAATTGATGTTAGGATAAATTAAAATTTTTGAAATTAATTTTAAAATATTTATATTTTATGTACATTGTGATCAAGTGGTGGGGTGAAATTTGGCATCATCTTTAAGTTAAATTTTAACGTCTTTAAAGCGATAGAAGTACAATGTATGGTATTTTCCAAAGTTGTTCTGGATCTCGTCTATCAGAATTGGATCGAGTGCTGGCAAAAGTGCGTTGCACTCTTCGAGGAATGAAGATCAAAATGTTGATGTAGTCTTCGAATAAAGTGTTACTCAAATATACGTGATTCATGCTTTTTCACCGCACTCTTATAAGTGTTTCTCAATATTTTTAGACACCGTTCGAAAATTTTTCAAAACTATCAGTTGAAGTTTTAAAAAAAATTACAGGTTTTTTTGAAATAAATTATTTATGAAAAAGTTAATTCTCATTTTAGGAGGTAGTTTTAAAAAATAGCGGAGAAAGTGGAAAACTGTATTTTTTTCCAGAACACCATATTAGATGTCAAATAAAACCTGAATCAAATTTCAATATAAAAATATGTAGGTTATTTTAACTATTTTTTGGCAAAATGCTCGAAAACTATAGGCTAGAATGGTTTAAAAAACTCAGTTACTTCTTAGTTAGGGCTTCTGTATAGAGACAGTTGGCAGGCTGGGAAATGACAGGAATAAACAAATACATGAGCGGATCGCCTGATGTGATTTTGTAAATACGCGATATGAAGAAGTAACACGATTACTTCATTTGAATCCTAATTTAGAGGGAGATATTTTTGGTTTCCTTGTCGTTGGTATTATAAACTCAACAAAACAACTCAGTATTTAATTTCTCTTAATCATTTTAAATGGCGCTGTATATTTTAATTTCTTCTCACAAGTTCGTTCACTATATTCACGCGAGTGATGTCACGGGTAAAGCTTGTATCTATATAATAAATAAAATACTATATTAAAATTATTGTACCTAATTTTTTATATTTCACTATCATATCGGCCATTATTTTTCTCCTGTCACCAATACCATATTTCCCTAATACCTTAAAATATTTAATAAAATTGATCATTATAAAACGATTATTTCATACGGGTAACATCACTAAGATATTGAATATATTTGGCGTTAATTTTGTAGAAATTCACTATTCCCAATTAAATGAAACTATGTGATGTAGTATTATTTCTACTTTCTTTAAGTTCTTTACCATGACTTAAGTTTCGTTGTATTATAACATCTTCAGGTGGGCTATTAACAAAGATGGTGGGCTATTAGCAATCTTTGCTAATAGTCCACCTGAAGATGTAGTAATACAACGAAACCTAGGTCGTGGTAAAGAACTTAAAGAAAGTAGAAATAATACTACACCACATAGTTTCGTTTAATTGTGAATAATGAATTTCTACAAAATTAACGCCAAATATATTCAATATTTGAAACCTGTGTATTTGAACAAGATTACATCAACATGTTGCTTTTCGAGACTCAATCCACTTCTGGACGAAATCCTGGCCAACTTTGGAAAACATCTTACATTGTACTTCTATCGCTTTAACGCTGTCAAAATTTAACTTAAAGATGATGCCAAATTTCACTCCATCGCCTTATTAAAATGTACATAAAATATAAACATTATAAAATTCATTTCAGAAATTTTAATTTATACTAACATCAATTTGATTTTTTTAGTACTTGCGGTTTGAAAAATTGAAATACATTTATTTCTTTTACCATCGAAAGTTGAACGTCAACATCGAATTATGAAATTATATAGTTGACTTTTAACCGACTTCGAAAAAGAAGAAGGTTATCAATTCGACCTGTATGTGTGTAATATTACTGAAACTACAAAATATTCATGTATTTTATTCAACTAGGCTTTCTATACTACAAAATGTCAAAAGTATATGTATGTATGTACGTTTTTATGTTTGTCCACATATTTCTCAGAAGCTAATAATCGGACTGCGAATTATGTTTTTATTGGCTTTAGTATATTTCAATTGAGGTGCAGTAAAACTTTCATAAAAATCAATTCAGCAGTTTATAATATATGAACTATTAGGTGTGTTACCAGACATTTCTTGGTATGAGCATTGTCAATTTAATGCACAATTCTCATAATTCTCAACAATAATAATGCATATCAGGATATGATGTAATAATGTGTCAGAAATTACGGTATTAGTTAGATTATAATTTTGAAAAACGGAATTTATCAATTGGCATCATTTATCAATGTTTTTAAATATTATTATTATTTAATGGTTGACATGATATAAATAGCCATCGAATAATTAATATTAACTAATAATATAAGTACTACCATTATTACTTTCTACCTTGCTGATAACTAAAAAGGAGGATATATAAAGTTATTTAAAAAAAATGAAATTAAAAAAATAAAAATGCACGTCGGTGCCCAAATCATCTTAATATAACGAAGTAAATAATAAATAACAAATAAGATTAATATAAAAGGAAGAGAAAAAAGTATTATAATATGCACAAAATCAATCTAAAATCCAAATTAAAATTGGGTACTAACCTGACTAGGTATATTTCCATATATTTTTGAGGTTGGTACCAGCCAAGGCATGACCAACGAACGTACCAAAAAACGAAACAAAAAACTTGTTTTAGCCGGTACCAACCTGAAAGAAAATATGTGAGCATATATATTTTTTATTCAGAGTTTACTGCTTTAGAATTGATTTTCATACATAGCGCCCGGTACGAAATTTTATGAGGAGTAAAATAAATAGTAAAATGGTATTTGGTGAAGACGTCTTAACTCAGAAATCTATAGGTTGTTTGGTGAGCCTGATATCATAAAAACCATCAAAATCAAAAGAATGAACTGGGCTGCCCACGTATCTAGAATGAAAGATGAAAACCCAGTAAAGAAAGTTTTCATCGCAAAACCTCTAACAACTCGTAGAAGAGGTAGACCAAAATTACGATGGATCGATTCAGTGGAAGAAGACTTTAACATAAAGAACCGGAAAACCCAGGCGAAGAGTAGAACCTTCTGGAAGAATCTCCAACAGAAGGCCTTGGCCCATCCTGGGCTGGCGTGACAAATATGATGATGAAAATAAATAGTTCAGAGCGTTAAAAAAAGTGTAACAGTTTGCAAGTTCGAATGTAGGAGGTAATCTCCGAAACTACTCATCCGGTTTCAAAAATTCTTTCACCAATGTTTAGAAAATACCCTCAGGATGAACCTTGATTATATTTTATCCCGTATTTTTTTTCGTATATTATAAAAAAGTTAAATTTTGTAAATTTGTATGTAAGAGGAAATACCGAAACTACTTATACGGTTTCAAAAATGTTTTCACCGATATTTAGAAAGGACCTTTAGAATGGACGTAGGTTGTATATTTTCCCGTTAATTTTTTTTTTTCATTAAGACCAGTTTTGCAACGTAAGTCAATGAAAAAACAATCGATTGAATGCGTTTCCTACGAACGCTGCCTTAACGGTAAGATATATATTGGTAAATGATATTGGTATTTATATTTATATACAACTTTACCTATTTTACACATTCCACGACAAATGTAATTAAGGAATAAACTCCAGTGGCGCATTTGAGCTGACACGCACAATGTTTTTTATTAATCATCTCGTTATTTTAAGTAGTGTAGGCACCTACCTTTTTTGTCCGTTTAATTTTTTAAATTAGTTTTTATTGGTCATATCTCCTTAGTTGGCGTGTTGAAAATTGTAAAGTAGCCAGTAAATATTTCATTTGTAATTGTATTATTGAGAGGACAAGGGGGTAGTGAGTTTTTATTTCTGAGGTTAGTAAGTGGTGGCTTCCTATGGACAAAATTTCGTCTGATGTTTCCCTTCTAGACCAATCACTTCTAGACAAGTTGTTTGTCCTGTTTGTGTTTTTTTTTATTTTATGTTCCTGTTTTAGAAAAAAAGTGAGATTTTGAAAAAAGGTGCTTATCAGAAAAAGGTGCATTACAGACCGAAGAAATAAAACTTATTACGTTTTGTGCGGGTCCTCTTACACTGTGTGATGCCTGTTTTGAATTAGAGTAATTTTTGACATACAAATATATCTCATTTTATTAGATGTGTTAATACTGCTTCTTTCTTGTAAAGTTATATGTATATTGTCTATACTATCAATATGGGAATCAAGTGTGTGGGTCACACCGCAGCTTTAAACAAATGTTGATGCACTAGATAAGGCTATATTATTTTGCCACTCTAAAAGGTCTATTTTTAAAAATTCAAATCCAAAATATTTTCTCTCGATATATTGTTTCTTGTTATTATTTTTTCTTTCTAATATGAATAGTGTAAGTTTTAAAATGTGCTACAAAAAGAAAGATGGAGTTTAATGTAGAGGTGCCCAAAATGTATCGGTGGAAAGAAAAGAGTGTTATATATCGTTTGATTGGGAAGATATATATCACATATTTATATCTCTAGCTCAGTAACTGAGTATCTCAGTACTCCGAGTTACTAACGAAATTATTTATTAGGCAATGGTCCTGCAACATGGTTATAAAAAGTAATGACTGAACATCATGCACTATTGTTTGAAAATAAAAATAAATTCTACAAGATATCCACATGATTTTGCTTAATACTTTGCAGGTTTAGCATTTGGGACTGTCAACCTAGATTCAATGATAAGTTTAATGATAATTAAATAAATTGGAATAGATTGGCGTATTTATACAATTTTCAATTAATATTTTAAAAATGAAAAAAAATGTGTGCACGAAAATATTTTAACTAAAGTATACTTTATCACAGCGTTCATATTAGATCGCGAGTAGCTACGTCGTCTACATAGATCCAGTTGCATATTTGACTAAACAGTTCGAGCGTTTTCTATCTCTTTCATGTAACGTCAAAACATATACTTTTATATCTATCAGAACGAGACGAATGAGTGAAATGGTCGATTTGGTGAAACGAAAAAGACACCGATCACTCCCAAGCTAATGATACACTGATTCATTTTGATTTTAAGTAAGCGAGTGATAAATATAACCGTAATATGTGACCTATATCTCTCACTCGTGAGTTACACATCTCTAGTTTAATGTTTAGATAAATATTATCGAAAGCTTTTGTCGAAAATTACATCCAATTCTGTTCTTTGCATAAAATAACTTTTTCGAAGAAATTAAAAGATTAACTATACATACCAGTATAATTACTAATAGTATAATTACCCAAGGGGAGTATAGATAAATCGGTTGGCATTATCGCTTGTGCCTTTGAACTATTTCTTAATTCTGAATCTCTGGTTACGACCAGCAGTTGCATGAAAAAAAATCTGGTTTATGTGGACACCGTCCACAGTCCACAGTGGTTTATGTGGAGTACCGTATTAATGTCTTTTTTTATAAATTTTTTTTAATAAATTGAACAACAAATAAACTCGCATTATGGGCTAAAAAACAAAATTTTCTTTTTCTGTTGAAATAAATTGAATCTTCGCAATCACGATCGCAGATCTCGATCGTCCTGCTTCCGTCTCATCATCCACTCTTTTCATCAGCTAAAAACATAGCAAGCCAAAAAAAACATGTAAAACCTGTTATATATGTTCTTTAAGTTTTTCTTCTAACATGGAGCATATTTCTGAAGATGATCTTTCAATGTACAATACTGAATAGATAAGTTTATTCGATATTTTTATCCATGGCAGGTGAATAACAAGTAGGTTTAGTACAATTAATTAATAGCAATTAATAAATTTACAGATCGAAAAGAAATTCTTACGATAAACAAGATTTAATCTTTTTTACGTATACAGAATTAATCTAGTGTGCTTTTCATTTTCCTGAAAATAACTTGTTTTGAATATTTCTGGCCTGCGAAAAGTTTTATATAATTCTGTGAAAATTTAATAAGTATTTAATTGCAGATGTCATTGTATGTGTAGATCGAAAAAAATAAAAAACCAATTGACAAATTTCCTGTAGTTAATCATTATATTTTTTTATCATCTTCATTCATACTTTTTGAATGTGACGCAAATTAATTTTTCATTTGAACATCTCCAGCGATGCTGAAATCTTTAAATTTATAGATAGGTCTTAAATGATAAATTAGGTAAGCAAATAAAAATAACCCCTGTTAAGATAATAATAATAAGTGAAAATAAACAATTACAGCATCAGTAAAGTAAAAAAAATACTTGTAAATTTATCGGTTTTTCGACTTTATCGGTTTTTTTTCGGGTTTTTTACATTGTTTTACGGATGTTGTGTTTCAGTTTTACTTTTGTTTTGAATTTCAAATTCTTATGCCCGATGAAAAAGGTACCGGAAAATATAACCTACTAAACCTTATAAAGGACTTCCGCAAAATTTAAGAAAATTTTCAAATTTTCGAAGGAGACTATGATTAGATTTCAAATAAAGAAAAAAATAAAAACGTTTCCTGTTTAACCTTTTCGATTATTATTTAAGTGTTAAGGTTAGTTCAATTGGAAATTTACGAAATATATTTATAGAATTATCTCATTCATTATATCACACACGGATATGTTAAAAGTTTTCTTTCACACTTTAGGAGCTTTAAGGAGACCACACTTGGTAATGTCGATTCAACCGAACCAACGTTATCGATTGTTGTTCCTCTTATAAATAATGGACGTGAAATATAACAGATAAAAGCAAAAACCGTACTACTATCTATTGACATTTATATTTATACAGGTCTTGCTATTAAATGTATAGTAATTTACAAATTATATTTTAAACACCGAATTTATTTCCTTAAATTGCAAAGTTATTTGTTGTTATTATAAATCAAACCGATTTAGTACATAAAGAATTAAATGCAAACTAAAATATGTGAAAGTGCCACGATACCACGTTAATTAGACTAAGTGAAATACCTAAACCTAATGTTTTAAATGCTTTACAAATATATTATTGTCACACAGGTCTAAAGTAGAACAAGAACTTACGAAAAATAATAAAAAATAACATTAAATTTATTTCCTAGAAGAAAAAATTGGCACAATTCCCAAATTCAGTATTTTGAACTATTATTCGATTGTCAACTCGAACCAACACTTGAATCAGATTTTTCTTCTTTTTTTATTAAATTTGTTATCTTTACTTTATCAAAATCGACAACTGCAAGCACACTAGTTCAATATTCATAATACGTTTATAGTTACTTGAACAAATAGTCAATGTCGATAACAAATATGGATCCTATTGTCAAGTTCCTCGATTTGAGGTAATTTTTAATTCCACATTATTCTCGCCTATGTAATTTATTAAACATTATATTGGCTTATATAATGTGACGCCTATGTAATTACGATATTATTAAAGTCTCAAAACTATGACATTTTAAAATATCGTTATCAATAACAAGTATTGGGGCCAGGAATCCGTTTCTTATTTAATATTCTGAGGATAATTCCATGATAATTTATGGAATAACATTTTTATTTATTTGATTTCGTGCCATTTTCTGTCAAAGTGGGGTTGAAAAGGAAAAAAAACTGTTTACCACCTTTATTAGGTTATACACTTATCACCCCACTGTCAAGGGACGAAGGTTTTTTATCACCATCTGGAGGATAACCAGACTCCCTCTCTCATTATCACATTGCTACGATATTCATTATTTCAATATAAATAAATATATGGACAAAAATGCTTAATGTCGTGTTTAAAATAGTCGAAATATTTCGTTTGGTTACATATTTTAATGTATAATAAAATAAACGTATATAATACGAAAAACTATGCTGCCTAACAAGTGTTGAACATTGTTAAAGTATGTACTGCTGGCTACCTTTCCACGTCTCGTTCCAGCATGGTTACGCACGGACCTAATAACCACTGGATGAGTAATTAAACAAATTTGCTGCGAAATAAATAGTATCAAAATTAAAGAGGGATAAAGGGGTAATTCTGATTGGCTAACGCCTGCAGACGTTTTGCTGTGATAGGTCAGCTAACACACCAATCACATATTCTTTAAATCGTAACTTTTGTGGCTGTGGCAATATCAATAAACATTTGTCGATGGTATTTAATTACCGAGATACGTACTATCGTACTATAGAAAATGATCTTTTGTAATGTGTACTTTGTTTTATTAAACTTGGTCCAACTAATCTTTAATGTACTTGAAGACATTCTGTGGATAGTAAGAATGACCACTTTTCATAATTTATTCATTCTTTAGTGACTTTGAAATTACCAACACTGCAAGAAACTCAAATTCGCATTAATTGTTGAATCAAAAAATGGTCTTCTTTATAATTCTACGTGAAATAATTGTTTACGGTTGATAAAGACCAAATTCCAAAATAAATTTTTACCCTGGCAAGCACAAATGACACAACTAGTTTTCAGTAAATTGACGTCAGAGATGTATTAAACTGTGCAAGAGTAACTTCTTCAAAACAATCACACAAAATTAACTTTCTTGCATAAGTAATTTAATATAAATTACCTCACTTATTTTGGTCTTGAGCCAAGGAGGAATTCCCAACTCGAATCGTTTGTATTTTGTTTCTATTTGTCGATGCATAACTATGACATATTTTCCCCTCAACCCGACAGAGCCAAATATTTTATGAAGTATTTTTCTTTCAAAAATATGAAGACATTTGCTTTTTCTAAAGGCCAATTTTCATTGCCATACAGAATTATTGGTCTAATAAGAGTCTAATAACAACATATATTTGGTCATAAAATGACTTGATTTTTTTAAGCTCTTCATGTAAAGTATTATATTTTCTTTCGTTTTTTATTTCTTTTACAGTTTTTTGCTATATGCACATTCTAATATTTTGGCGATTTTTTTTAGATTACGACAAAACAATAAAACAGTTTGGAATTATAAATTACTAACAAATCACTGAAGAAAACTTCATCCACCAATAATACAATATTTGTAGATCAGAGTAGAATTTTTAGAAAACTTTGGATATGTAGGTTAAAGGTAACTCAATAAAAAAACTGCATATGTAAACAAGAAATGTAGCTTACGAAAAAAAAAAGTTTGGAATAAAAATGCGAACGACATTTTTATTTTAATGGCCTCTCTAAATGAGTATTACGTTATACATTTCGACACTGTGCTTTAAAATAGAAATTGATTATTTTTTTTAAACACGTTTTTAAAAGACACCACTTCTTCCTCTATTTAGTACTCTTTAACCATTTTATTTTCTGTTTCAGGATCTTAACAACCAAGTGAAACCAGGAAAAGGCAAAATATTCGGGAAAAAATGCGACATATATTCAACTGAAGACATAATAAATGTTTTCGCTTCAATCAACGAGCAATTTGGTGGAATAAACATTGTCGTGAACAACGCTGCATATTTACGAAATGGAACATTTACCGGTATATTTATATCTTCTACAACTTTATTCCCTTTTTACTACAGGTATTTGCAAGAAATAATTACTCATTTGCAGAAAAATCCATGGCGATAAACACCTAAGCATGATATCTCCAGATTGGCACATATTTAACACATGGGATGCCATCGGTATAGGATCGTACTTTGTAAGATCAAATTCCAATAACATGATTGAATCGAAGAGAAAATTCAGAGAAATAGAAAGATTTATCAACTAGCTTTTCACATTTTCCCTAAAAATATTGAATAGAAAATTGCACCTACTCTTCATCGTCTTTGATGGTGGTACGGAATGCAGCCGCAGCTTCATTTACGCTCATAAAATGAATATCTTGAAGATTTTCCTTAATTTTCAGGAGTAAAGAAAAGTTACAGAGTTCGAAATCAAAATTATATAATATTAATTTTATTTTGTATATGTTTAAAAGTTCATTAATTTTTCTGGCAAAATGTGTTAGATCTCTCCCAAAACAAAGGAAACTTATATTGGCATACCAGTCTGTAGTAATTGTTTTATTATTTCTCCAAAGAAATAGTAGAATGATGATCCAATCTTTCACAAAATGCTAAAAGTTGGTCTTTGTTTTACTTTTATCCTCGCAATTGCAGAAATAAACCACCACACAGCAGATTCTTTCTTCCCTTGAGATGAATAAAAACAAATTCACTTAATTTTCATTCACGACTAAATGAAACTATGTGATTTCTATTTTATTTAAATTCTCAACCACGAAAAAACTACGTTTCATTTTATGACAACATCTTCAAGTAGGCAATTTGTAAAGATCACGTCTTTCGCAAGCCTAAAATTAAACTTTTCTTAAACATTTTGGCGCTAGTTAAATGTTATAATTTTTTAAAGTTTATTATAAATTATTTAACTTAGAAAGGCTAAAATAACTTTTAGCTAAATTACAGCATATCTGGTAGGCTCATACCTAGACAAACACCACATAAGCCTGAAAAAGACGTTTTACCAACTGACGCAAGTCTCTAAATTAAATAGATTATTTCATTATGTTGTCAAATAAATCAAATATGTTGACAAATTTGCTTCCATGTTTCCACAGACGTAGGAGAGGATGTGATCTCCGACGAGGATATAGATAAGGTGCTGAAGACAAACACTCTAGGCCTAATAACCTGCAGCAGAGAAGCTGTCAAGTACATGAAGAAAACTGGAGAACAGGGACACATAGTTAACATAACCAGGTGATATAAGATAGTATTTCATTTTTTACTAACGTTCTATCACTAAACGTCTCTTCTTCATAAACGAATGATCAATGATTTATGTTATACACTAAATTTTAGATTTAATCTAGAATTAATAAAGGAATTGCGATGAATAGAGTTAGTATAATGGTATTTGAGTATACTATCTGTATTCTGAGTCTTTATTACCTCCTGTATTCTTAACAGCTTGGGGGTTTTCATATGCGAGTAACGTTCAGATTCTTGGATTCATGACTTTCAGTAAATTTGTGACATTACTTGTAATCTAATACGATGGATACTGTGGAATCATGAGTGCAATCAAGTACTACGCGGGCCCTTTAAAAAGCTTGGTTTTCGTATGAATAGCTTAATAATATATAGATTATTATTCAACGTACAGAAGTTAGAAGTGATCTAACTAAAGTTTAAATAACAAAAACCCGAACCCTACTGTGAAAAAAACGAAAAGAAAAGAAAGGTTTTACTAATACAATTCTTTTTGAAAAAAGTTCTTTTTGAACCCTACGAGCAAAAACTTTACTAAAAATAGTAATAGGTGGCGTTAACAGTACCATAATATATTTCTATAGGAATAAAATATATTAAAAACCTTAATAGATGGCGTTGACGGTACCATAATATAATATGTCTGTGAGCATAAATTTTATTTAAAACGTTAATAGATGGCGTTGGCAGTACAAGTATCACCAAGTCCAAGTTTTCTTTTAATCTGTAATACCCAGACACAAGGTATCCTATATGTTGCTCGAGGGAATTAATTTTATATGGCAATAACCATATACAATTTCATCAAAATCCGTTCAGTAGGTTCCGAATGAAAACAGACAACAATTTTAAAGACAGATTTCCTGGCTTCCATTATCATTCTGTACACTGAATCAGTCACTCCTTTTAAAATATTTTCCATGTTCAGAATTCACTCTGTTACAATTATATTATATGCATACATTTTAAAATCCCACTTTCCTAAAAATAAGTTTGCGTCTAAAGTACTAAGTGTTCAAAAATTTTCACAGATATTTCCTCTCGATAATAAATAAGTAAAATGTGTTCTTGATTACTGACAAGTTGAACGCCAAAGAGTGTCCAAGCCCTGCAGTAGAAAATGTACTGTTGCCATTATTATCGTAATATTTATTGGATAATTTTGGTTGATTAATTTTTTATGAGGCATTCTTCTCGATAACTAATTGACGCTCGCGAATAAGTAATTTTAAAAATAAAAAAAAATTCAGGTAGAGTAGAACTCGCACTACGAGAGTTTAGACATTAAACTGTGCACAAATAATAATTTTCCACAACGTAAATATATTTCCTACTACAGTTTTAAAAACATGGTGCATATTCAAAAAATACTATTTCTCACTATATAAATATATAAATAAATTGTCTAGTATATGAAATATAAAATTATTTTTGCAAACAATTTGTATCGAGTTTCTATAAACTTTATGTAGACTATATCATAAGTTGGTCAACTGAGAAAGTTAATTAGGTGTGGTAATTTCCTTCTTAATTTCTGTATGCATATACTGTGAATCAGAAATTCAGAAGTAGCAGTTTAGCTAGTAGGGAATGGAGACACTTAACTCTAACAAAAATGGCCACTTAAAAGCTTAATATTTCATAAACGGATCCCTGTATCTAAAAATTATTCCTGTCATACCCCCGAATTTTTTGAACAATTTACTCCACAATAGGTATATGTAAAAGAAATTACCCCAACTTTATAAGGGGAGGTACTCAAAAAAATATTTTTTTTGTAATATTCCACAACTGTGTAAGCATCACATTAGATATTCGTACAGTTTTAACTAATCATGTCGAAGTTCAAGAACTCACAGCATTTAAAGTTGAGTGTAAGAATTATGTATAACAAAAAATCGGATTAATGATTTAAAAGACCTTTAAATTAATTGTTAACTAATGATTTGAATGTAAATTAAAATATTCGATGGCATTCACAGTTTTACTCCTCATCTTATTCACAAACATTTATCATATGTCACAAGTTAACATAAATTAAGGATAACTTTTGAGAAGCCATTTTTCTATTACATTTGTTCTCAACACGAATAGCAAAAACATCTATCATACATTTATATATTAATCATATTTTTAACTATTTCACTTAAGGCAGCCTCGCGTGAGTTATGGTATCGATCAGCAACAACAGTTTTTCGCCATTCTTTGTAAAGGGATAATGCCACATCGAAAAGGAAAATATGAAACAATACATACTTTCTAAAATGTTCTATGGAACAATACATACTTTCTATGGAACAATACATACAATACATACTTTCAATGGAACAATACATACAATACATACAATACAATACATACAATACATACAAAACTATACATACTTACAATACATACAATACGATACATACTTTCAATACATACAATACAAACAATACATACAATACATACTATACATACAATACATACAATACAATACATACATACAATACAAACAATACATACAATACTTTACAATACATACAATACAAACAATACATACAATACATACAATACAATACATACTTTCAATACAATACAATACATACAACAATACATACTTTCTATGGAACAATACATACAATAAATATTCTATGGAACAATACATACTTTCTAAATTTTAAATACAATAAAATTTTCTCGTTTTATTACAAGTTACTTACATTTCTCTTCACTTCCTTCCAAATAATAAATGTGTAAAAATTTCACTTCCCACGAACTTAATACGC